>SJYA01001425.1:1467060-1495963 GCA_006410615.1 Neotragus moschatus
AACACCACAGTTCAAAAGCATCAATTCTTTGGCGCTCAGCCTTCTTCACAGTCCAACTCTCACATCCATACATGACCACTGGAAAAACCATAGCCTTGACTAGACAGACCTTTGTTGGCAAAGTAATGTCTCTGCTTTTCAATATGCTATCCAGGTTGGTCATAACTTTTCTTCCAAGGAGTAAGTGTCTTTTAATTTCATGGCTGCAGTCACCATCTGCAGTGATTTTGGAGCCCTACTTTATGTTCCACTACACAGAGAATGAAATTGTAGCTAGTATTTATTAATGAATATTTGAGCAGTTTCTCTCTTTTGCTATTATAAACAAAGGTGTAATGAGTAATTCTATAAATATATATATATACACACACACACACACACACACACACTCAAACACATATCCTCTGTACATATACAATTTTATCTGTAAGATAAATTTTCAGAGATGGAATTCCTGAGTAAATATGCACATTTAAAATTTTTAAAGTTTGTATTAATTTACACTTTCTGCAGCAGCTTCTATTTGCAACTTATTATGAATGAAATGGAATATCTTTGCACATGTTTAAAGTCATACTTCTTTTTCTGTTGTTTATATCCCTTGTCTATTATTCAATAAGGTTATCATTTTTTAGTATGTTTTAGAAAAACTTTAATATTTTAAAGACTATTATTTCCTTGTCCATTACATGAGTGGGAAACTTTACTCCTGGTTTGTCATTTGTCTTTAATTTTGCTTTTATTTTTCTTTATATGCAGTAAGTGAAGTCTCTCAGTTGTGTTCGATTCTTTGAGACCCCAAAGACTGTAGCCTACCAGGCTCCTCCGTCCATGGGATTTTCCAGGCAAGAGTACTGGAGTGGGTTGCCATTTCCTCCTCCAGAGGATCTTCCCAACCCAGGGATCGAACCCAGGTCTCCCGCACTGTAGGCAGATGCTTTACCTTCTGAGCCACCAGAGAAGCCTATTGTATGCAGAACATTTTTTAAATGTTGTCAGATTCATACATCTTTTCTTTAAAGGTTTCTTGGTTTGAGATCATACTTAGAAAAGATTTCTGAGCCCAAGATTTAAAAAAAATACATATTTGTCTTACATTTTTTAACAGCAACTTAATGACTTCTTTTTAATGGTCAGAACTTTGATAATTTAGAATTCATTTTGGTCTTAGGCAGGGCACAACTTTCTGACAATGGGTTAAACAAAACTTGCAGAATAATCCATTTTCCACCAATGGAGAAGGGAATGGCCTTCAGTACTCTGGCCTGGAGAATTCCATGAACTCTATAGTCCATGGGGTCGCAANTGAAGTCTCTCAGTTGTGTTCGATTCTTTGAGACTCCAAAGACTGTAGCCTACCAGGCTCCTCCGTCCATGGGATTTTCCAGGCAAGAGTACTGGAGTGGGTTGCCATTTCCTCCTCCAGAGGATCTTCCCAACCCAGGGATCGAACCCAGGTCTCCCGCACTGTAGGCAGATGCTTTACCTTCTGAGCCACCAGAGAAGCCTATTGTATGCAGAACATTTTTTAAATGTTGTCAGATTCATACATCTTTTCTTTAAAGGTTTCTTGGTTTGAGATCATACTTAGAAAAGATTTCTGAGCCCAAGATTTAAAAAAAATACATATTTGTCTTACATTTTTTAACAGCAACTTAATGACTTCTTTTTAATGGTCAGAACTTTGATAATCTAGAATTCATTTTGGTCTTAGGCAGGGCACAACTTTCTGACAATGGGTTAAACAAAACTTGCAGAATAATCCATTTTCCACCAATGGAGAAGGGAATGGCCTTCAGTACTCTGGCCTGGAGAATTCCATGAACTCTATAGTCCATGGGGTCGCAAAGAGTCAGACACAACTGAGTGACTCACTTTCACGATCAGGAAGAATTACAGATCAGGAAGAATAAAAAACAGATCAGGAAGAAATCACAGTACATGGAAATATGCTGTTGTATCATAATTACAGGAAATTATCAGATGTAGATAATATAAATATTCTTCCTAGCCTTAATTCTTACTTGTTAATTCATTTATCTTTCCCCTCTCCCTGGTAATTATTTCTTTCTTTAAGAAGAACATTTCCAAGTGGCCATCTGAGAATTTTCCTGGTTTCAACCCAAAGGGATTTTTTTCCCCCATCTTGAGTGAAGTAATTCCAGTAATTTAGTTAAGCCATATGCCTGCAGAGATATTCCTCTTCCCCCTTTTATTTGAACTTGAAAGGTCAAAGTATGATCAAGTCCATTTTATAAGCTATCTAGAATTACAGGATGATGCCACGTAATCAAAAATGTTTTTCTACAGCCTGGATAACTTATTTGCTTTAATCCTTTTTAATAATATCCTGACCTGGAATCTCAGAAAATTCACACTGCTTTTTATCAATACCTTAGGGACTGTCTGCCCCCAAACCTATTCACTCACCTCAACTTCTGTCTACCACAAAATATGAAGTTTTTCCTAATCAGCACTATCTATAACCATAACCAGCAAGTTTGGCTCTGTGCCATGTGGCTGGTACCTCTGCTGAGTTAGCAGAAGAAGGACCTCTCTCCTCTTCTGTACTGCTCTCCAGAAACAAGTCAGGGAAGACTTCTGCCTGGGGGTAGTGTTCTATGGAAAGTCTAGTGAGTGAAGCCTAGACTGCATACTAAATTAACATAGTTACAAAACAAAATTCTGGGCACCTGTTCACTGCTCTTAAATACTGTTGCATAAATGTTACAAGAAGGTGAAAAGGTACCAAAAAAATCTATTTGGTCAGTTTGCAAATACAATTTTCCACTCATCCATGTAATAACTACTGGCAAATAACAGAACAAACTGTTAATAAAACAAAGTGAGAAAGTGAAACAAACCATTTTCACATTTTATTGGATAGAAAACACAAATCTGATTTTTAGATCTCTGGCAATACCTAAGAGAAAGATCCAGAGGATCTTCCCGACCCAGGGATGGAACCTGGATCTCCTACATTGCAGACAGACTCTTGACCGTCTGCGAATGTATAAAATGGTAAATAAATAAATACTGGGTAAGAGATGGAGAGAAAACAGTAAGATGACAATGGCAGGATTTATAATAAAATAACACAGAACTCATTATAATATCTTAAATGAACATCAAGCTTATGAATTTATTCTCAAGCAATGATTATAACCAACCTCTTTACTAAGAAATAATAAAGAACACAGAAAACCACATTTTAAAAATCAGCATTCCCTTTTAATCATCAATTTAGTATTTGTTAGACTTTCACAATGGATAGTTATTGAGCTCAGATCTTATGATGCAGATAATCCAAATATTTTATTGCCAACTTGGAAAAGGAGTGCGCCAAGGCTGTATATTGCCACCCTCCTTATTTAACTTATATGCAGAGTACATCATGAGAATGGACAATGGAAACAGTGACAGACCTTATATATATTTCTGGGCTCCAAAATCACTGCAGGTGGTGACTGCAGCCATGAAATTAAAAGATGCTTACTCCTTGGAAGAAAACCTATGATTAACCTAGACAGCATGTTAAAAAGCAGAGACATTACTTTGCCAACAAAAGTCAGTCTAGTCAAAGCCATAGTTTTCCAGTGGTCATGTATGGATGTGAGAGTTGGACCATAAAGAAAGCTGAATGCTGAAGAATTGATGCTTTTGAACTGTGGTGCTGGAGAAGACTCTTGAGAGTCCCTTGGACTGCAAGGAGATCCAATCAGTCCATCCTAAAGGAGATCAATCCTGAATATTCATTGAAGGACTGATGCTGAAGCGGAAACTCCACTAATTTGGCCACCTAATGTGAAGAACTGACTCATCTGAAAAGACCCTAAAGCTGGGCAAGATTGAAGGCAGGAGGAGAAGGGGATGACAAAGGATGAGATGGCTGGATGGCATCACTGACTCAACAGACATAATTCTGAATAAACTCTGAGAGCTGGTGATGGACAGGGAGGCCTGGCGTATTGCAGTCCATTGGGTCTCAAAGAGTCGGACACGACTGAGCAACTGAACTGACTGATTTCATCACACCTCATCTTTCAAAACAAATACCATCTGGAGACATTTAATGGTAAGCACTTATCATAACACAATTTGCAGAGGGAGGGGAAGATCCTAAAGAAGCTTCCAATCTATTACAAAGCTTCAAACCCATAGGAAAGTTTTATGTTCCATTACTTTGCTCACATATTAGATTTAAAAGGCACTCCACTTCCCATGTGTCGATCTGATGTAAGAATCAAACCTGAGATTTGTTTGTTCATTCAGTCGCAGAATACTTTAACATCATATTCTAGCTTAATCCTTACTGTAGCTCCTCAGATCATGTCCCCCACTGCTGGCAACAAACACATTTTAAAATAATTACGGCAACTTTCAACAGAGTTGTGCAGACAACAGTCAATGCTGTCAGTCTAAGATGCTTTGGTTAAAAAAAAAGCCTCATTTTGAACTACATGCCAAAGAGAGAGCTCCGTCTCCTATCATGCACACTTGTGGCTGCGCTATGGTGAACTAGCTCAAAGCTGTCAGAGACCAATGCCTTTGGCTCACTATTGGTTTCCTTCCTGTTACCACATCCAGTCCCTTTAAAGATTGTATNAGCCTCATTTTGAACTACATGCCAAAGAGAGAGCTCCGTCTCCTATCATGCACACTTGTGGCTGCGCTATGGTGAACTAGCTCAAAGCTGTCAGAGACCAATGCCTTTGGCTCACTATTGGTTTCCTTCCTGTTACCACATCCAGTCCCTTTAAAGATTGTATTACTGCTGTGAAGTGTCTTAAGAAATAGTTGGGTGTGTGGCAAAGTCTGGTGTGGATTAAAACAGGCTCTAAGAGTCCACTGACTAGCCGACTTGAAGTCAATATTAACTTAAATACACTCAAATATTTGAATTCTAAACTTAGAATCTTTTGCTTAAAGTAATATAGAAAACTAGGAAAGATATGTTTTCAACAAACATACTCAGCAGTTTTGTGCATGTGAATGCAAACTGTTTTAAGTTTATATTTTAACGTTGTAACAAAAACAAAGGTGCCACATACTGCTATAAAGTGGATTCCAATTATGTAAAACCCTAGTGTGTGCATGCTAAGTTAGGTCAGTCCTGTCCCACACTGTGTGTGACCCTATAGACTATAGCCTGCTAGGTTCCTCCATCCATGGGATTCTCCAGGCAAGAATACTGGAGTGGGTTGCCATGTTGCCATGTCCTCCTCCAGGGATCTTCCTGACCCAGGAATCGAACCTGTGTCTCTGACGTCTCCTGCATTGGCAGGTGGGTTCTTTACCACCAGCACCACCTGGGAAGCATAAAACCCTAGAAGTCCATACATAATGTTTGAGTGCAGAAGGGCCAATACCAGGAATACATCAGTCCTGAATGTCATCATTATTCAGAAATCAGAGACCAAATCTATCTGTGAAATAATCAAATACTATTACAGTACTTAATGACTGAAAAATCATAATGAAAAAGCTCCAATCTCTAAATTTTCCCCCAAGTTGTCAAAACATTTAAGGCCATCCCTTTCACATCAGCACTTTTATAAAGCATTGTAAACATCTTATTGTTATAGATTAAAATCTAGTGGAGAAAATATATCACAACCAAACACTGCTACAAATTCAGCCAACTGCAATTAATGACACACAGCAATAACCTTTCGATTTGAGTACAATAAAACAAATCATTATAGTTAATTTTTTGAGTAAATGACTTATTTCCTTATAGGCTTATCCATAAAATGATCACTTGTCTTTAAAAAAAAAAAAAGGGCACACTCACATTCTTTACATATGGCTAACAAGGACAGTGTAATTTGTTGGCAGTTTCATAAAGAGGAAAAAAATCTGTAAGTAGTAGGTTTAATTCATTCTGAAAAAAGGAATCAAAATGAAAAGGCAGAAAAACTTAGTTCTATTCTTCCTAATGTTACTTATGTCAGTGCAAATTCCTTTAATTATTATCATAGTATGAGTAAAATGTCAGGTATTTTGATATTACCCCTAAATACTATACAAAATAAGAAAAATCATGTCTCTGGGAATTTCACAGTAATAGCAAAATACGTATGACAGAACTACAGCCTTCTTCCAAATAAGACATAAACCATAACATTTATGTTTTTATCCACGAATTCTTCCCACTGTAAAACATAAAAGAGAACAGTTAGCCCAGATTTTGTGAGTCATCCACCTGACTTCCATATCAGACTGACACAGAGCTGAGACACCTGGGGCAAAGAGCTTCGAATAAGCAACTGTCTCCCAGAGCTAGTAAATATAGCACCTTGCATCTTTGGCAGCCTGAAGAATGCAGTTAACAAGAAATGAAAAGAAACAAGAAAGGCAGTGCCAAATTATTTTTCAAGGTTTGAAGGACACTACAAATGCACCAACTGCTTCCTGCTTATTTTGAGCCACTGCCATGAGCCTCTCTGAGTTATCACTCTACCAAGATGCCCAGATCGCTACAGACAGCCCTTGTGCAAGCACAAAGTTTAGCTTCTACCACACACTATCGTCTCATTTTCCTGTACACATTTATTTGCAGATTCCAACAGATTTCAACAAAATTATCAGACACAAGTTACAAGTGCATTTAACATATTTTAAGGGTAAAAGACATGACTTTGATAGTGGAACTGACACTGATGATACATAAAATAATTATGTATAATATGAAACTACTCTTTTTAGTTGACAAACTAAGCTGTCTGTGGCTTTGATGTTTATGTTACTAAATTTTTTTTTTTCAATTCAATGCAATCTCTACTACTTTTTCCTNTTAAGGGTAAAAGACATGACTTTGATAGTGGAACTGACACTGATGATACATAAAATAATTATGTATAATATGAAACTACTCTTTTTAGTTGACAAACTAAGCTGTCTGTGGCTTTGATGTTTATGTTACTAAATTTTTTTTTTTCAATTCAATGCAATCTCTACTACTTTTTCCTAAGAATTTGCCAGGTAACGATTTTTTTTAGGTTAAAAAAAGCAAAAATGATGTTTAATAAAACCGAGTTTGAGGGATTATCTTTTAAAATTAAATTCTTAAAACTGGCCCCCTAAATACTAAAAAATAAAATGGAACACCTGTGAATTGTATTAACATTAGTTTCATATTTTAGAATGAGAATCTATTTACCCCCTTAAAGTTTTATAAATATGAAAGTAAAAAATTTACTTTTCATATACATATGAAAGTAAAAAAAAAGAAAGAAAAAGAAGGAATTATTCTAGCAATAATTCCATTTGTATCACACATTAGAAATCAGCCATGAAGTGAAAATAAGGTAACAAGTATTTTTAGTTTTTAATCCAAGCAACTTCAAATTTTTGATGTGAAAGGAATTCCTCTTTATTTTTCCAGATTAGAAACATACCACTTTACATACTTTTCTCAGAAAATCACTTACTAAAGCAATCAGAACCTTGTAAGAGAAGTTTCATTAATTAAATGCTGATCAAAAAATGCTCACATGGAAACATTATCCTGTTGGAAACTCTGATAATGAAAATGTGGTGCTTTATTATTGTATGAAAATAACATTTCCTCAAATTCAAATGTCAAATATAAATTTCCGTTGACGATTTATGTATAACTTTTTCAAGTAAACCTTGAACTGCAAATTCTATAAAGAGAATGCTCACCTATCTCTACTCTAGAAAAGAAAGTCAACAAAAGTAAAATTTAGTGAAACATTCTCTATCATCATTCAAAGAGGTGTCGTTCTTTGAATATACAGTGGCATAGAGTCCCACTTGAAAGTTGGGAAAAGAATAATAACAGTAACTTATTGGATCTCAACGAGTCAGTTTTAAAAATAAGGTCTTCCTTGGCTAGACAGGTGCAGACAACACATAAGATGCCGTATATCTGCAAATACCAACTAATGAAAATCAATATTCAAAACACAGAAGGAATGCTCAAAAACAATGATGACAACAGGAAAAGACAATTCAAAAAATATGGGCAAAGATACCAACAGGCAGTTGAGAGAGGAATAAACACCACTGGCCAAAAAATATATGAAAAGACACTCACTCTCATTAGAAATCAGAAACATGTAAATAAAAGTCTAATGAGACAGCATCTTTATAGCCATCTTTAAGACTGATAAACCTTAAAATTTAGAGGAAACCACGTAATTCTTAAGTTCTGCTGGTAAAACATAAAATGGCTTCAGCAAACAATCCAGTAAAACACAAAATATGTACATTCAATATTCCAGTTATAGGTATCTTACTTGAAACATTCTTTTGTGGATAGATAGGAAACATGTAAAAGAACGTTTAAAGCAGCATTATTTTTAAGAGCAAACAAATAAAAATAAGCTAAATATCCATCAGCAGATGAACAAGTAAATTCTGATATACGATGGGAAACTATATAGCAATAGAACATGTACAAACAGCCACATACATAATACAGACCCATCTCAAAAGCGTAATGTCGCATTAGAAAGTCAAGGTGCAGAGGCCCCCACATGCTATAGTTCCTTTTAAACATAATTTTAAAACATCAATGAAAAATGTTGTGGTGGGCTATGTATGTGTTTTAGGGGTGGGATATGGGAGGCTATCCTTTCTATGATGACAGGTGAATAACATACACACAAATTCAGCAGTTACCTATAGGGGGAACACAGGGAATAAGTCAGGGAGGTGGGCACAGGGGCTTCAAAAGTAGTGATAATATAGGTGTCTTTTAGGTGGGTGGGAGATACATATATGTTCACTTTTTGTAGGAAAGAATTACACAGTTATAAAGAGTTATATATACTATAAATACATCAAAATGTCCTCAATTTTAAATATTAAAAAGACGGTCCTTGTTCTTGAAAATTGTCAAAAGCAATGAGGTGAGGCAGGAAAAGGAGACTGGCATAATGTGGCCTGATGAGCAGGGGAGCTGCTTCCACCCTGAGAAANGCAACTTCTTCACTATCATGCTTATCCTATTCCCTTACTTTCACTCTACGTTGGTTAACCCATCTTTTAGGTACATACTACAGATACCTCTATCAAGGTATAATGAGGACTTGAACAGAAATGAGAGTTTCTGGGATTAAATCTGGATGCAATAGCAGGACAAAGATTTACCACATGGAAGACTGACGGTGCCTTTTCTACAAGCATAACAAGCATTGTTAACAGGAAGAAGAGAGTGAGTGGGTGTTTGGTATTTACTGGTGTGGTCCCTACAAGTCTCTCCTATTGATATTTGACATCTAAATTCAAACCCCAATCTCTTGCATTCTTTCTTTCCAGTACTACAGAATATTAGCTCAGGTACCCACCTTTCTCTATGACAGCCAGTACTTAAGGAAAGGCTACACTTGGCTCAGTCTCCAGGGGTTGGATACAGGTTGGTCCAAGCTGGTTAAAGTACCCACACAGCTCTGCTAGTGATATGTTAAGGTTAAGGCATATGGGACAATTCTGGATGGTGATACAGACATGAGGTTGTTTATGGGAGTGGTTCTACAACTATCAAGATGAGAAAGTGAAAGAGAATCTCATCTTTTCTGGATTTTGCTTTTCTGAATATAGCACCCTAAACCGCTAGAGCCATCTTTCCATCTCATTGAAATTTAGACTGAAAACACTGCCAACAAACTGAGAACAGCATAGCTGCAATGTTAAAAAGTAACCTGTGAGTGCAAAGTCGCCTCAGTCATGTCCGACTCTCTGCAACCTTATGGACTGTAGCATGCCAGGCTCTTCTGTCCATGAGATTCTCCAGGCAAGAATACTGGAGTGGGTTACCATGCCCTCGTCCAGGGGATCTTCTCGACACAGGGACTGAACCTGCATGTCTTATGCCTCCTCCATTAGCAGGCTGGTTCTTCACCACTAGAGCCACCTAGGAAGCCCCAAAAGTACTCTGAGTCTTAATGATAACACTGAGCTGTGCAGCTATACAGGTACTCCAGTCTGTTCTCCTGCAATTATATAAAAAATTATAGTCCCTGATTACATAAGGAATTCTGTTTTCACACTCAAATTCAAATTATTTTAACTGAATCACCTTACTAAAAGCAGAAACATGACAACAGCAACAAACAAGAAAAACCAAATGTAAAGGGAGTCTCATCTGTAAATATCAGAGCTTCCCTGGTGGCTCAGCTGGTAAAGAATCCCCCTGCAATGCAGGAGCCCTGGGTTCAATCCCTGGGTTGGGAAGATCCCCTGGAGAAGGGAAAGGCCACCCACTCCAGTATTCTAGCCTGGAGAATTCCATGGACTGTATAGTCCATGGGGTTGCAAAGAGGTGGGGACGACCGAATGAATTTCACTTTCTAAAGAGAAAAAGGTGTGTTAAAAATGAATGGAGTGTGGGATCCCATCCCGTCCTGGATTGGGTTGAGGTGGGTAAAGAGAAACATAAAAGAGTCTAGAAAGAATTCTAATTCATGATTTCACCACGACAGTCAAGACCAATGTCTATTTAAGAGTTTTCCTGGAAGTTAATTGGCGATAGCAGGTGGTGCAGAAGGATGGAGAGATGGAGCTTTCAAAGAAACCTGCTCAAATCTTAAAGAGACACAAAACACACACAGCATTTCTGGAACAAGGTGGCTTTTACAATTAAGACAAAATTGACAGTCAAAATCAAGCTATCTCAAATATAACTGGATGATGAATAATTTGAGTCAAGGTCTCCCGCTGTCCTCACTTGGCAAGGCTGGGTTTAGAGTGAGGCCTCATCTCGTGGGATGGTCAGGCCTGCCCAGCTGGTAGGGCAGGAGCAGTGCAGGGCCGGGGTCGGGGTGGGGTATCAGGAAGACCCCGGAAGGCAGTTCAGACAGAGAGCTGTCACCGCGATGGGCCTTCGGAGAATGCCTATTGTATGCACAGGTGAATGCCACTGTGTCCTACACAAATAACCAAACTTTTAAAGACCAAGGAACAGAGCTATGCCACAGATATACCAGAAAGTCCATTCGGTGGATTCTGATACAGTTTGAAAATACTTTAAAATGGGATTGAAGGTCCAACTTTAATTTAAACCAGTTATATGTTGTAGTGTTTAATATTTTTATGGGCATTTATATGTCCCCTAATTTCCACAGTGAATTCTGTGAGAATAGAATATGTTTTCCATGGAAGGAGAGGAAATGGACAGGTCTTGAAGAAGATCCTTATGAGTGTGCAAATTTCCCCACTTCTTCATGATGAAGGAGAGGAATCAGGATTAAATTTTATACAGGACTTATTGTGAAAGTCAAATTTAAAAATAAAAAGTAAAATTATGATAGAGTAGTATTTTATATGATTTTTTTTATTTTGGAAAAGATTATAGCAAAAAATGTATTAATTAAAATATCCCCAAAACACTTAAGAAAAAAGCAACAGAACATTATTTAATAAAACTAAGGGCATCCAGCCAGCACAATGTAATATCAAAATGAAAAATGTAGAAAGCACGGACCTCCGGAAAAAGTAGGAATGTCTAAAATCAATAAGTTTCGCCACGTTGTAACAAAGATATTCTATTGATTTTTCAAACTTCAGCCTGTGTTCATTTGGAAAGTTGCCTTAGAGTATATATTTATCAAGATTGATTAATATGTATGTTATGTAATATTCAATTGTCAAGCTATCCAGCCAAATTATTTGAAACTGCATTGATCAGATGTGTGTGTCTTGTACTAGATGTGACAACGGTTTGTCCTCAGAGAACTGCTATGAAATCATATTACGCAGCATTTTACTACCAATAGAACATAAACAACACTCACCAACACACATAAAGACTACTTCTCATATGATTTTAAAACATGATCAAATTTTGTTTTCCAGAAAACTTTGACATAATCATAAATCTTTATAAAAAATCTGAGTTAGACAACACATTATTTGTTATACTAAGCCTTTGTTCCAGTTTAATAGAGTATTTAGAGAACAGTGCTTCTGCTTATGTGATCATACAAAACTAGCAGTTTCATTAAATAATCTGAAAATGTGAGTAAGGAAAAAAATAAAGTTAATAGATTTACATGACCACTGGGCCATATCAAAAATATTAACTCTCACATAATTTGGTTTAAAAGTCGTGCGTGCATGCTAGGTTGCTGCAGTTGTGTCCAACTCTTTGTGACCCTGTGGACTGTAGCCCACCAGGCTCCTCTGTTCATGGGAATTCTCCAGGCAAGAATACTGGAGTGGGTTGCCATTTCCTCCTCCAGAGGATCTTCCTGACCTAGGGATTGAACTAGTGTGTCTCTCATATCTCCTGCGTTGGCAGGCCACCTGAAAGTGAAAGTCGCTCAGTCATGTCTGACTCTTTGCGATCCCATGGACTACACAGTCCATGGAATTCTCCAGGCCAGAATACTGCAGTGGGCAGCCTTTTCCTTCTCCAGGGGGTCTTCCCACCCCAGGGATTGAACCCAGGTCTCCCATATTACAGGCGGATTCTTCACCAGTTGAGCCACAAGAACAATACTGGAGTGTGTAGCCTATCTCTTCTGCAAAATTAAAATTAGTTAAAAGAACACACTAATATTCATAAAATTATATCACATTACTTTTTCTTGAATATTTTGTCATTTGTGTTATGGTACATTTAAACTAATAGTACTACATAAACTAAATTTAAGTATTACTAGTTCTTGATTCTTTACACATTTTATGATTGCCCTTTATAAGATTCTTAATTTTGACTAACCTCTCAGAAGTCTAGATTTAAATCTTCAGGTAATATTGTATAAACCTTGTTATTGGAGAACATTTGGAATCAGTAAGTAATTCTAAAGTCATCAGTATGTTTATATTTTGTGTGTATTTTTATTCTGTTAAAAGTTAGAGAGAAGTATTGTTCTTTATTTCCATTCATTGGTAACTTTTTTTCCCCAAAATTACATACTTGTATGTTTGTTTCTTCTTTCTACCCTCGCATCATATTTTTTTAATGCTGTGTCCACATTCTTTCCACTTACTTACTTGACACTGGAGACTCTTCAGTTTTGTATACTACAGGGAATTTTTTTCCATAAATTTTTGTCAGTTACTTTATTTCATATTTCATCTGTGGTCACAGTCATCAGTGGAATGGATCTAGTATCATGTATAGTTTTCAGTTATGTCAAGTAACCTGAGTTCATACTAATGTCACCAAATCTCTATGTATACCATCTATACCATGTTTATTATTCTAACCTCACTCCTTATCTGTACCCTCCTATAAGATAGACATCTTAGTCTCAGCTCCTATCATTCATTTCCTTAGTTTTTCAATTCTAGTACACATGCATATGGATTCAGAATTAACAGAATTAATGTTACTGGAGAAAATGACATCACCCGCCTAGGCACTGGGCTTGTGTAAAATTCTCTTACCTTTAATCTTACAAAACTCACTCATTTCCAAAGTTACTTTTACATAAACAACTTTTAACCCCATTCCCTGCCTAGCATATGTTATATGTTAGTATTTGTAACACTGGTATGATTTTCACAGTCTGTATTCTGTTCTATGAGCCCCCAACCTCTTCCAGGCTTTTGTTTGCATTCTGTGAGATTGCCTCTTTATGGCATAAAGTTTTATGAATTTTGACAAATGCATAAAATTTCTCAACTGAGAAATAATAATATAAATGAATCTGTAATCTTTGCTTTCAAATGATTGCTATGTTAGGAAGATTAAAAATATCATACAAATTGTCATTTGCCTCATTGTAACTATCCATGGGGAGGGTCTCTGTTATATATTTCATATTTACAAGATAATCAAATATAACTATAAAAATAAAAAAATTGTTAAAGTGATATAAAATGTGTGCTTATGGGGAAAAATATTAAAAATCTTTGTTTACTGTTTTCTTGAGTTTGAAAAATAAAGTTTTAAAAATTAAATCAGATATACTGTGTGCATGAAATGTCATATAATATGAAAGTGAAAAAAATCCAAATTTGATTTTGTCTATTTTAAAAACATATTCTGGTGATTATTACCTCAAGAAAATCATTGTGAAATAGTTACTCTTTTCAGTAACTTTGGGAGATTGGAATTTACATACATACACTATAAAATAGATAATTAATGAGAATCTATGGTGTAGCGCACAGTGAACTCTACTCAGTGCTCTGTGATGACCTAAATGGGGTAGAAATCCAAAAAAGAGGGGTATGTGCATACATATAGCTGATTCCCTTTGGTGTGCACAGAAACTAACACAATACTCTAAAGCAACTATACTCCAATAAAAAGTTAAAGAATATAAAGTCACTGTATTCTTCCCCAAAACAGCACATATAACCTAATTATTATACTCATGAAAGTTTATGTAATGTACTTGTAAATAAAAGTATCCTTTCTATCACTTGGTTTGAATAATTTTTCAGAAGTGAAATTGATCTTGGCATTTACATTCAGAGTTATTGGCATTGTGTCATAGAGTAGCATTGCCTTAAAAGATGAATCATGCACCATTTTTCTGCTGTGCTTATTGGTTACCCTTCAGCATATAAAGAGCTTGTAAGGTTAAAAAGTGTTTAAAGATTTATTACCTGTATTGATCTACTTTTTTTTGGTGGTGTTGAAAGCAAATATAATTCTGTTACAGCAAAAGATACAGTAAACTTTACTGCTTAAATACCTGAATTTAGCAACTTAAGGAGTGTTTTCAACAGGAAATAAAATGTATTGTTTCTATTGTTACCTAGATTCTTATTTCATGCTCGAGGTATATCACCTTTCTGGTGTTTACTTTATTATTGATTTGACAAAAAACTAAACAAATCTCAACTCCATCCCATGGCATGCTTCCTTTATTATGAATATTATTAGGTCAACTCTCCCCAAACATGATATGGATAATTTTTTAGAATGTGACCAGACACACTAATTCTATCCACTTCATCTAGGTACATCTAGCTATGTGTTTGTTTTCCTGTACTTTATCTGAATCTCTATGTCTATATATGATTACCTAGTAAAAATGTATTGTTAGATATATGCATATATTTTATATTTATCACATGTATACATACTGATGTTATGTACACATATTTATCATATGTACATAGGAAGTGTGTATATGATAAAATATATGCATGTGTATATGTCCCACATACATATGTGTGTATATCACTTACACACATACACACTTATGTATAAATTTCAAATGTTTTCTTCGTAATACACATGACTCTTCATGTGCTAGATTACTGTAGATATTTTTAAATTTATTTATTTTAATTAGAGGCTATTTACTTTACAATATTGTATTGGTTTTGCCATACATCAATATGAATCTGCCATGGGTGTACATGTGTTCCCCATCCCGAACCCCGCTCCCACCTCCCTCCCCATACCATCCTTCTGGGTCATCCCAGTGCACCAGCCTGAGCATCCTGTATCATGAATTGAACCTGGGCTGGCAATTTATTTAACATATGATAATATACATGTTTCAATGCCATTCTCCAAAATCATCCCACCCTCTCCCTTTCCCACAGAGTCCAAAAGACTGTTCTATACATCTGTGTCTCTTTTGCTGTCTCACATACAGTGTTATCGTTACCATCTTTCTAAATTCCATATATATGTGTTAGTATACTGTATTGGTATTTTTCTTTATGGCTTATTTCACTCTGTATAAGAGGCTCCAGTTTCATCTACCCCATTAGAATTGATTCAAATGTGTTCTTTTGAATGGCTGAGTAATATTCCACTGTGATTATGTACCATGGCTTTCTTATCCATTCATCTGCTGATGGACATCTAGGTTGATTCCATGTCATGGCTACTATAAACAGTGCTGCGATGAACATTGGGGTGCACGTGTCTCTTTCAATTCTGATTTCCTCGGTATGTATGCCCAGCAGTGGGAATGTTGAGTCATATGGCAGTTCTATTTCCAGTTTTTTAAGGAGTCTCCACACTGTTCTCCATAGTGGCTGTACTAGTNTTTTCTTTCTGGCTTACTTCACTCTATATAATCGGCTCCAGTTTCATCCACCTCATTAGAACTGATTCACATGTATTCTTTTTAATGGCCGAGTAATATTCCATTGTGTATATGTACCATAACTTTCTTATCGATTCTTCTGCTAACGGACATCTAGGTTGCTTCCGTGTCCTAGCTATTGTAAACAGTGCTGCGATGAACATTGGGGTACATGTTTCTCTTTCAATTCTGGTTTCCTTGCTGTGTATGGCCAGCAGTGGGATTTCTGGGTCATATGGCAGTTCCATTTCCAGTTTTTTAAGGAATCTCCACTTGTAAAAGAATGAAACTAGAACACTTTCTGACACCATACACAAAAATAAACTCAAAATAGATTAAAGATCTAAATATAAGACCAAAAACTGTAAAACTCTTAGAGGAAAACAGAGGCAAAACACTCTGACAGANTTCTGGTTTCCTTGCTGTGTATGGCCAGCAGTGGGATTTCTGGGTCATATGGCAGTTCCATTTCCAGTTTTTTAAGGAATCTCCACTTGTAAAAGAATGAAACTAGAACACTTTCTGACACCATACACAAAAATAAACTCAAAATAGATTAAAGATCTAAATATAAGACCAAAAACTGTAAAACTCTTAGAGGAAAACAGAGGCAAAACACTCTGACAGAAATCACAACAGGATCCTCTATGACCCACCTCCCAGAGTAATGGAAATAAAAGCAAAAATAAACAAATGGGACCTAATTAAACTTAAAAACTTTTGCACAATGAAGGAAACTATAAGCAAGGTGAAAAGACAGCCTTCAGAATGGAAGAAAATAATAGCAAATGAAACAACTGACAAAGAATTAATCTCAAAAATATATGAGCAATTCCTGCAGCTCAATTCCAGAAAAATAAACTACCCAATTAAAAAGTGGGCCAAAGAACTAAACAGACATTTCTCCAAAGAAGGCATACAGATGGCTAACAAACACATGAAAAGATGCTCAGCATCATTCATTATCAAAGAAATGCAAATCAAAACCACAGTGAGGTACCATTTCACGCCGGTCAGAATGGCTGCGATCCAAAAGTCTACAAGCAATAAATGCTGGAGAGGGTGTGGAGAAAAAGGAACCCTCTTACAGTATTGGTGGGAATGCAAACATCAATACTATTTAACACACTTGATAATTCCACTATCCTTGATACACTTCTTTTAATTGATCACAAGGACACCCACTCACCTGGCACCTGGTTTACTCCTATGTCACTGCCTGAGACATTTGTGCTGGCACCTTTTCTTCTCCCTGACCACTAAATATAGAAGTGCTCAGTCTTTTAACTTTGATCTTCTTCTCAATCTGGCCTCATTTTCTGTGTCAGCTCATTCAACTTGATGTATGTATATTCAGTGATCTACTTGACATCACTATATCCTTATGGAAGTTTCTAAATTCCAGGCGTTTCCAACATTCCAACATTTCCAAAACTGAGCTTCTGTGTTTCTCCTGTGAACCTATCCCTCTGTCTTCCCCAGCTCTGCCAATAGCAATCTCTCCATTTACTGAGGCCAAATATCTTGGAATCACTGACTGCCATTTTCCTTTCAGTTCTCACTTCAGTCAGTCAGAATGTCATTATGCCTCCATCCTCAATAAATATCCACAAATCAGTACCTCACCAGCCTCTGCCATTATCTGGTCCAACTCACCTTGATCTTCCAGTCTGGCTTACTGTGACAGTATCCTAACTGGCCCTTCTGATTTGACTGTTGCCTTAAATAGAGTCTGTGCCCAACCCAGAAGGCAGAGTGACTGTTAAAATGCCAAAAGTTTAACTTCTCTGCTTGAAACTCTCCAGCAGTTTCTTTTCTCACTCAGAGCTATTGACCCCAAGTTTCCTTGAAGTGACCCCCATGCCCACCTTTGCTTCTCTGACTTCACTCTTCATTTCTCTCCCTTTGGCTTATACTGCTGCCACATGACTTTTTTGGGACGGTGTGGGCAGGGCGAGTGTGGGCCTAGCTGAAAATAATTTTGTAAAGTTTTGTTTACAGGCTGGAATTTGAATTAGTATTGCTCATTAAACCTGTAAGAAATAGGGAGAAATGAAGAACTTTGTTGATGGTCTCATAGATGCAATGTCTTGCTCTACCCTGAGCCGTCGATATACAAGGTGCGGCTAAATTACTCCCAAATTGTTTGATATTAAGGGAGATGTCTTTCTTGGTCTATGAATATGTACATTCATTGTAAGAATATTGGAGAACATAACCAGTTTCAGTTGTATTAGTTCATGTAGGAAAGATTATTATTTTCGCTTAGATTTTCAGAATTGAAGAGTGGCCTTTTAATTAGCTTGTGCCGATGTTTCATCTGTATTTGGCATTTCAAACTGACTGTTATTAATAAGGGGCAGCCTGTAGGCCATTGTACAGTTCTGAGAGCACAGTCTTTCTTGCCCATGGATGCTGAGGGCAAAAAGGGAAAATCTGGGAGTTGAACAAATTGATCCCTTGTACTTCTAACGTCAATGAAAGGCTGTGTTATTAATAAATGGGTATCTAGATTTCAGTCCTAGGCATTTCAAAACCTTTCACATTGCATTTGCTCTTCTCTTATTTATGTCTTTTGTAAGAGAATTTTTCTTAATGGATTCAATGCAATGTATGCACACTTAAAAATAGCTCAACACAAAAATATTATGAGTAATTCTGTGTTGTCATCATGTAAAATTATCCTGTGCATCTCAAATATGTTTCTCCCTCCCCTAAGAAATTAAACACAGACATGAAATATAAATAAATATGTGTTTGCTGTAATGCTACTTGACATTTTAGTTGTAATTAACAGGACTTCGAATATTAGCCAACATTAATTAACAATGTAAAATACCTTAAACACGAAGTGTCATAACAATGCTGAGTAGATTAGGCACACTCGTCAATATAACTCATGGTGATTAAAGATTTGTTTTTGAGTACTGCATTATTAAACAGGTTTATTGCGTCTCCCACGTGAATCTTTGGTTTCTGCTGTGTTTGTTCTGTGGCTCTTACTCCTTCCTGAGACTACTGTGGTGTTGAGCACAGGCTCCATGGTCTGTATATGCAGGGTGAGAGGCTGATTGGAGGGTGGTTTTGGGAGAAGCAAAGCTGCCTTCTGTTTTTGATTTTGGTTATGTTAGTATTTTATTTTTCTTAAGTCTCAAAGTGAGTAGGGCAGGGGAGGGGAGAGCAGAAAGCAGAGAATGACCCTTCAGGTATCCCACAAATGCTGTTTCTTTGGGTGTGGTATGCCAGGCCTCTCTATGATATTGTAAACTTACTTCCAATGAATCCAAGAACTCAGATAAAAGCATTTCCCAGGTCGTGCTATTTGTGGATTTTATTCACTCGTAACATCAATACCATTAGTTTTCATTCAAGGAGTGTGTGTCTAGAATAGCTTTGTGCCTTAGCCGCCCATTGTCTCGTGACATTAAGTTATACAGCCCCTGCCTTGGACACTTTTTACGAATATTACAGTGGTTTTCACTTTACCTTTCTTGTAGATACTGGCTGGCTTCTCCCTTGAGCCCTGATCCTACTTCTGAATAGTTCTTTTTGATTAGTGTCTCCAGCTACCCTGCCTTACTGCTGTGTGTGTGTAAAGTTGCTCAGTCATGTCCAACTCTTTGCAACCCCATGGACTGTAGCCCAGCAGGCTCCTCTGTCCGTGGGATTCTCGAGGCAAGAATACTGGAGTGCGTTGCCATTTCCTTCTCAAGGGGATCTTCCCCCCCCAGGTATGGAACCCAGGTTTCTTATGTCTTTTGTACTGGCAGGCAAGTTCTTTACCTCTGCACCCCCTGCAAAGCCCTCTTTCTCCTGTACATTAGCATGAAAAAAAAAAAGCCTGCAAAGTTCTTGTTTCACTTTTCTTCTAATTGACCTCAATCTTTTTAATCATATTTTTTTCTTCTTTAAGCCATTAACATATTTTTGTTTATTGAATCTGCTGTAGATCTATAATACTGGATTAAAAATCTGTTTTTGCTTTTAATTTCAAATAGTTCTTGCTTTATGTTATTTTGATTTATCCTATTATACATATGAACATATTTTAATTTTTAACTATAATTTTTTATCAATTACAATGACTTTATTTTGATGCTTTTAAAAACTCCAAACTCCTGTTTTTCTAAATTAATGTTGTTTTTTTGAAATTAAAAAATTTAAGTGGATAAGCATCTAACATTTGACTTTTATTATTTCTAGGTCTTTCTGTCTTTGGTACCCTAAACAATAAATCATGCAGTTAGGTTTGGTCTTTTAAACTAGTCTTAAATTCTATGACTTGAAGGACCATTTAGGCTGCTTTTATCCACTATTCATTAAATAATATTAATTTGCTTATATAATGCTTATTGTTATAGATATTGTCACTTATCATTCTATTTGACCCTTTAAAAAGTATAGCTCCTTTTCTTGAGGGTCTTTATTTGGGACTGTTTTATGTTGCTCTACTAACACGACGGATGGAAGTTATTTCATCTAAAGAATAGAAGTGTTTAAACATTGCTAGATGATTTAAATATGTTTTCTCATTAGCTCCTTCATCATGTGAAGTCATTAATACTTATCTTTAACACAGCAGTCAGTTTAGGATGTCCCATGGCCAGCTCTTTAAGGCCCAATCCCTAACCCTGTTGTGAGCATATCACTGCATAAAGTAAATATGATGGCCACATGCAATACCTTTTGAGATTTATTACTCCTTATCACCCCTTCCCTGACCCATACCCTTATTTCTTGCCCCATCTGACACATCTCTTCAGGTCCCAAGTCATGCCATCATTTATTATAGGCTGTGTTTCCCTTCTTCTGGTAAGTCAGTTGTAAAGATTCTCTCTCTAATAACTCAGCTTTTGACTTCTCAGAGCCTTTTCTTTCCTGATTACTCTTCTTGGAAGAATAGCCAGCTTTCTCTAACTTAAGTCCTTAAGAACTTGGCTCCTTGAAGGGTATATTATTCACATTCTCAACACTTTTTCATTAGTGAAAACAAATCTAATTTTCTATTCATTAATCTATCATCTATTAATATTACTTTCTTATACTAACTGATGTTTGATCTACTTTGGCCCCTTTATTGTCTCTGTTATGCTTTTACCATGAGTGTGGTTAACTATTTAACACCAGTAATAACAACACTGAGCTTCCCTGATAGCTCAGTTGGTAAAGAATCCGCCTGCAATGCAAGAGACCCCAGTTTGATTCCTGGGTCAGGAAGATCCCCTGGAGAAGATTGGCTACCCACTCCAGTATTCTTGGGCTTTCCTTGTGGCTTGGCTGGTAAATAATCCACCTGCAGTACAGGAGACCTCAGTTTGATCCCTGGGTTGGGAAGACCCCTGGAGAAGGGAAATGCTACCCACTCCAGTATTCTGGCCTGGAGAATTCCATGGACTGTATAGTCCATGGGGTTGCAAAGAATCGGACAAAACTGAATGACTTTCGCTTTCACTTCACTTTCAATAACGTCACATTTTGAGGCACTATTACTCAAGAATTGCTCTAGGAACATCTCTTCTTCAATCACTTAGAATTTTCTTACTAATCAATAAGTCTTGTTCATCATCTCACTGACTTCAAACATTTAACTGGAAAACTGGAGCACAGGAATTGGTGCCCTGTGGCTCTTTCCTTGTCTTCTTTCTAGAAGTGGATGTTTATCTTCTCACTGCTTTTTTATTTACTTTTTTTTTCTATATCATTATATGTTATTTTTGTTTGCCATTCCAATTTGGTTCCTTGAAAACAGTAGCAGATCAATTATAATTAATACTAATAATTTGGATACTTTTAAACACAAGACATTGTTGATATTTCAACATCTTGTACCACAGTAATTTGTAATTGCTACAACTACTCATGCCTGTGGCACAGATGAAATAAACCTGTTTCTTCTTTCTATTAATTTTATTAATATTTTTATTAATTTAACAATTTTATCTATTAAACAATAAAGCACATTGAATTATAAGCAAGTGGGATAACTGATTCCACTCTGAGTTTTAAGAAACTGGGTGATCTGTAAGCGTCAGTTTTTTGTTTTAAATTGAAGGATAGTTGATACAATGTTGTGGTAATCTCTGCTGTACAGTAAAGTGACTCAGTTTTATACATATACACATTTAAAAAAATATTATTTTCCATTATGGTTTATTCCAGGGGCTTCCCTGGTGGCTTAAATGGTAAAGAATCTGCCTGCAATGCGGGAGACATGGGTTCAATCCCTGGGTAGGGAAGATCTGGAGAAGGAAATGGAAATCCACTCCAGTATTCTTTTCTTGAAAATCCCATGGACAGAGGAACTTGGTGGGCTACAGTCCATGGGGTTGCAAAGAGTCAGATGGGACTAAGTGACTAACACTTTACTTTTTATGGTTTATTCCAGGAGATGGGATTTATTTCCGCATTCTAACATAGGACTTTATTGTTTATCCATTCTAAATGTAGTAGCTGTAAATATCAGCTTTTGAGTTAATCATTTTATTTTGAGAGAATGGTAAGTTCATGTGGAGTTGATAGAAGTTATACAGAGATATTTGGTATATCTTTTGCCCTCTTTTCCCTAATGGTAACACTTTTCAAAACTGTACTGTTGGGATTCCCTGGTGGCTCACTGGTAAAGAATCTGCCTTTACCAATGCAGGAGACACAGGTTCGCTCTCTGATCCAGGAAGATCCCATGACCCTCAGAGCAACTAAGCCCATGAGCCTCAACTGTTGAGTCTGTGCTCTAAGCCTGGGAGGTGCAACCACTGAGCCCACATGCTGCCACTGCTGAAACCCATGCACCCTAGAGTCCGTGCTCTACAAGAGATGCCACCAATGAGAAACTTGCACACCAAAATGAATAGTACCTCCACTCACTGCAACTACAGAAAAGCCTGCATAGCCAAGGAAGACTCAGTGCAGTAAAAAAACAAAACAAAACAAAACAAAAAAAACACCCAAAAAACTGTACTGTAATGTCAGGACCAAGAAATTGATATGTATGCTGTCAAGATTCAGGCAGTTCCATCACCACAAGAATCCCTCTTCTTACTCTTTTGTGTCAACCACTGCCCTGCTTCTCACCAGTCACGGCCCTTCCAGCCCCTGGCCCCAACCCCTGAAAACTATTAACCTCCATTTCCTTAATTTTACTTCAAGAATCTTATATAACTGAAGTTATACATTTTGAGATTGGATTTTTTTCCTGCCCAATATAGTTGCCTGGCAATGCATGTAGGTTGTTGTGGGTATTAGTAGTTTGTTCTGTTTCATTGCTGAATAGTATTCCATGATGTGGATGCACACAGTTTGTTTAACCATTCACCCACTGAAGGACATTTGAGTTATTTTCTTATATTGGCTATTCTAAGTAAAGCTTCTATAAACATTCTTGTTCAGGTTTTTGTGAATATAAGTTTTCATTCCTCTAGAATGCATGCCCAATAGTTTAATTGCTAAGCCTATGGTAACTGCATTTTGTTGTTCAGTTGCGAAGTCATGGCTGACCCTTTGCGACCCCATGGGCTGCAGCACACCAGGCTTCCCTTCCTTCACTGTTTCCTGAAGCTTGCTCAAAGTCACGTCCATTGAGTCGGTGATGCCATCCCACCATCTCATCCTTTGTCATCCCCTTCTCCTCCTGCCCTCAATCTTTCCCAGCATCAGGGTCTTTTCCAATGAGTCAGTTCCTCGCATCAGGTGGCCATATTATTGGAGCTTCAGCCTTAGCATCAGTCCTTCCAATGACTATTCAGTATTGATTTCCTTTAGGATTGACTGGTTTGATCTCCTTGCTGTCCAACCTGCATTTTAGTTTTGTACAAATCAGCCAAACTGTTGTCCAGAGTGGCTGTACCATTTTATGTTCCCACCAGCAATGTATGAGTAATCTGGCTGCTCTGAATCTTCACCAGCATTTAATATTGTCATTATCTTTTATTTTAGCCATTTTGAAAAGTAGTAATGATATCTTTTGATTTTATTTTGCATTTCCCTAGTGGTTAATGATGTTGAACATCTTTTAATATGTTTACTTACCCTTTGTATATCCTCTTCCATGAAATGTCTCTTTGTGTCTTTTGCTCATTTCCTTGAGGGATTTTTGTCTACTGTTGATTTTAAATAATTCTTTATACATTCTAAACACTAATCTTTTTTCAGATACAAAGTTTGCCTATATCACACACATTTTCTTTCAGTCTGTAAATTGTCTCTTGTCTCCTTAATGGGATCTTTCACAGAGCAAGAGTTTTTAATTTTGCTGAGGTTAATTTTATCATGTTTTCCTAATATGTATCATACTTTTGGTGGAAAGTTTAAGATCTTCTTTGTGTAGCCCTAGATTCTGAAGATTTTGTTTTTTATTTTACCTTGAAGTAGTGAAGTAAGTCACTCAGTTGTGTCCGACTCTTTGCAGCCCCATGGACACAAGCTCCTCCTTCCATGGGATTTTCTAGGGAAGAGTACTGGAGTGGGTTGCCATTTCCTTCTCCAGGGAACTTCCCAATCCAGGGATCGAACCCAGGTCTCCCCCATTGTAGACAGATGCTTTACCATCTGAGCCACCAGGGAAGTTACCTTAAGACTGTACCTTAGTGCATTTTAATTGGAGACTTACTTGCTACACTCTTCTGAACTGAAATCAGTAGTCTTGATTCCAAAGTCATAAACTATGGAAATGAATACATGGATGAATTAGCCATAGTCTCTATATTTGCTGGAGTCTTTAAAAAATATTTTTGATGGCTCTAGCATTGTAAAGAAATACAGAGTGCCTCAACTGTAGGTATTGTCATGGAGGAAGAAGAGCATGGAAAGTTAGGACCCTTGCTTTCCGTGCCTTATAGCGCTATTGGTAGATTACTAGAATAAGGGACATCCAATAGAAATGTTGAGAAGGAAGCTGAGGTCAGAGGTCATACAGTATGTGGAACATATTTACATCCAGAGATTAAATGGAAGACTTTGGACTCCAGGAGAACTTTTAGCTTGTTCTAAGAGTGTTTACCATCCTGGATTATGAAATCTATGTAACATGACTCATAGTATTAACAAAGGATTATGACACATGAAAGATTAGTAATAGTTGAGAACATTGCTGAGAAACAGACTATGAGAGAAAGATGTCATCACATACGTTGAGTGTTTGGGCCTTCTTATAAGCCTGGTCTTTCAAAAGGTCAAAATTATAAAGGTGTGGCTTGCAGCTTCATTATTTCTATAAAGGGCTTGATTACTTTGAAAATATGTTTGTGGTTCAGGCATCAGTTCACAATGACATCATCAGTCGGGGTGGTTTCCTTTTAGAACCGAAATTTAAAGTACTTTTTTATAGTTAAATAAGCATAGAGTCCATGTATAGATTTTAATAGGAAACTTATGGTCATTTTTCAAAGAGTGACAGCAAACAGTGTGTTTTTATTGACTTCTTGGCCTTAATATTTCCTTTCTAAGAAAACTAGCTAACCAGAGGCATAGCTTTGTATGACACATTGAAGATTAGATACTTGCTTTCCTGTCTTCTGGCTTTAAGCCCCAGTTTAGTCCCCTGAAAATGTATATCTATATTGTTACAATCAAAGAAGCAGTGGCAATCTGTGTGGTATCATTTGACAGATGTTATGAGGCTACACGAATCCCAACTTTCCTTTACATGGAGCCTGGAATTTTTGCTGTCCTTTGAGTTAAAGTCTTCTTTCCAGAAGATTTTTTTTTGCAAAGGAAAATAACCTACCAGGGAAGTAGATATTAATATCTTCAAGAGATTCACATAGCCATACCCAGCCATTTCGCTGAGAATATGACCCTAAAGAAGCACAAGCCAGGACAGCTATATTCATGTGGGGCATCTAAAAAGCAGAGGTTTCTAGAAAGCTGAGTGCTGAAGAATTGATGGTGTTGGAGAAGACTCTTGAGAGTTCCTTGGACTGCAAGGAGTTCCAACCAAGTCTAACCTAAAGGAAATCAGCCCTGAATATTCATTGGAAGGACTGATGCTGAAGCTGAAACCCAATACTTTGGCCACCTGATGTGAAGAACTGACCCGCTAGAAAAGACCCTGATGCTGGGAAAGATTGCAGGCAGGAGGAGAAGGGGACGAAAGAGGATGAGATGATTGGATGGCATCACTGACTCAATGGACATGAGTTTTTGTAAGCTCCAGGAATTAGTGATGGACAGGGAGGCCTGGCATGCTGCAATCCCTGGGGTTGCAAATAGTCGGACATGACTGAGCGACTGAACTGAACTGAACTGATGGTAGTGAAGGTACAGTTTATTAAAGGGAGACTTCTGAGAAGCTCAGACCTTCCAAACGAATCTTTTTCACAAAGGCCAACCTATGTATTTTCAACTTGAACTAAGGAAGTATTGGCATTATAAAAACTAAATAGTATTGGCTTTTAAAAAAGCAAATTTTATGAAGTACAGAGTACACACTACAAAATGCACATATCCTGAACTTCAATGAACTTTGATACATGTGTACTTAACGCCTGTAAAAATGACACAGCAATTAAGAGGTAGAACGTTCCCATCACCTGAGAAAGACCTCATAGTCCTTTTCCAGACACCTCCCTTTTGTCTCTGGACAAACACTGTTGTGATTTCTTCATTTTGCTGCCTTTTCTGGTCCTCCACATAAAGGGAGTCCTACCACATTCACTTTTGGGGGTCTTGCTCCTTTTGCTCAAGGTGATGGTTCTGGGACTCAGCCGTGTTGTTGCATGCATCATTACTTTGATTTCTAGCACTAAGTACTAGTTCACTGTATGCCTTTGCCACGGTGTGCTTTTTCATCCTCTTCTTGATGGACATTTGGGCCGTTTCCCATCTGTGCCCATGACAAATAAAACTGCTCGCAGTGTGGTCTATTTATGACCATGTTTTCATTTTTTTGAAGTAAACACCCAAGAGTGGAATGGCTGTGTCATAGGTTTACCCTGTGTATGTTTAACTTTATAAGATATTGCCAAATAGGTCTCCAAAGGGTTGTACTCCTACAAAAACAGATGAGAGAGGCTTTGTATCTTGCCTGTATTTGATATTCTTGGTCTTTTTTTTTTTTTTTAATTTTAGCCTTTCTACTGGTTATAAATATCTCATGCTAAGTTGCTTCAGTTGTGTCTGACTCTGTGTGACTCTATGGACTGCAGCCAACCAAGCTCCTCTGTCCACAGTATTCTCCAGGCAAGAATACTGGAGTGGGTTGCCATTTCCTTCTACAGGAGATCTTCCCAACCCAGGCATCAAACGTGGGTCTCTTATGTCTCCTGCATTGGCAAGAGGGTTCCTTACTACTAGTATCACCTGAGCGGCCCATATAGTTGAAATAATCTCGCTCATTAGTAGTAGAAGCAGTAGTTAGTTGCTCACTGGTCTGCGACTCTTTGAGACCACACAGACTGTAGCCCACCAGGCTCCTCTGTCCATGGGATCCTCCAGGCAAGAATTACTGGATTTGGTTGCCATTCCCTTTTCCAGAGGATCTTCCTGACCCAGGGATCAAACCCCAGTCTCCTGCATTGCAGGCAGACTCTTTACAGTCTGAGCTACAGGGAAGCCCCCCTCACTGTTGTTTAAATTTGCATTTTCTTAATGACTAATGATGTTGAGCACATTTTCTTGTGTGTGTTGACCAGTCTTATACCAGCTTTTGTGAAGTGTCTGTTCTTTTTGTCCATGTTTTTTTTAACCCAGTATCTAGGCCTACTTGGAGTTCATTTCTATTGACTGCATTTTGTTTTTTTCTTGAGTGTGAATCACACTTTCCTGTTTCTTTGCAGCACTGCTAACTTTTGAATGAATACAGGACATCCTTGTAGCTACTCTAGATTCTGACACATTCTTCTGTGAATTAGTGGAATTCTATTTTAGTAGGTAGCTAAATTGACTGGGCTCTAGAGGTAAACTTTGTCTCCTACAAGAAATATAACTGCTTGTATCTTTATTCTGTAAGATATATCTTACTACGACGTGGAGTTTATACATAACTATGTAACCTAACCTAATATTGAAGTCAATGGTAAAATCAAAGTGTGTATATATATATATATGAATATGAATATATTCTTAGAATTATTTTACCAATATATTTTAAAGGTCCTGCATCTGAGCTAATGAGAAACATTTTTCTTGAAATGTCTTTGATTTTGATACCAGGTAATTCTGACCTCATAAAATAAATTGGAAAATATTCTTGTATTTTCTGAAAGGGTTTGTGTATAAGATTGATATTATTTCTTCCTTAAATTTTCACAAAATTCACCTGTAAAGCCTTGGGGATGTGGAGTTTTTTTGGGGGGAAGGTTTTAAATTACAAACACAATTTCTTTAATGAATATAAGGTTATTAAGATTTTACGTCTCCTTGTGTTTGTTGGGTAAGATTTTTTTTTATCAAGGGACATGTCTATTTCATCCAAATTGTCAAACTTATTGACATATAGTTGTTAACAATATCCCTTTATTGTTATTTTAATGTCTGTGGGAATTTGTGGTAGTTCCTTCTTTAATTATAGATATTGATAATCTGTTTTTGATTGTTTTCTTGAGCGATATTGCTAGAGGCTTATACCTTTTATTAATCTTTGCAAAAAATCAATTTTTGTCTTGTGAATTTTTTCTATTTTTTTGGTTTTCCCACCATTGTTTTTATTATTTCTTCCTGACTGTCTCTTAGGTTTAATTTTTTTTTTTCTATTATTTTTAAAGGGACTGTTTGGTATGACTTCGAAAAAGCGCTAGAGAGATATGTGTATGTATGCTTAGGAAATTTGTTATCAGGGATTTCTTTTCAAGTGACCTAATTATTGCTATAAATTTAATTTTAATTAATTACATACAATAGACATGAATATTTACAATAGAGAAATAATAAGGCATAAATAATAAGGCAGAAAAGCCTTGTTTTTTGTTTGTCAAATCAAACTCCTAAAAATAGAA
>SJYA01001425.1:1497649-1649209 GCA_006410615.1 Neotragus moschatus
CCTAAGAACCATAGCTCATTGAAGTGCCCCACATATGCACTTTTCAGTTGAAAAATAAGACCTTAAACTGCTATAAAAGTTAAATGTAAAAAGACATAAGAGCTCTTTACTATCATACAAAATGTTTTTAAAAACTTATGAATTTATAAATACTGCAAGTCAAGTGCATTTTAAAAGCAGTTCAACACTGTTTTACTGTAGCACACAATATGCATTAAAATGGACAAGAATTTTGATGTTATCAGTTCTGAGAGTAAAATAAAGTCTAAGTATAGATGGTTCTCAAATAGAATTATTTCTCAGAATTTACCCTAACATAGATGGTTCTCAAATACAATTATTTCTCAATAGTATCGTGAAGTTAGCTTTTAAATGGTATTATCCAAAATATGGTGTTATTACCCAAAATCCACATGAGTTTAATCAACATTTGTATCAAATAACAGAATTTTAAGTCAGTAAGTTAATACTCACAAATTGTTGATACTAGAGTGCTTCCTCCCACCAAAAATAAAACATATTTGATAAGGTTACCTGTCCCCCTCCACAGGCTATAAAATTTTTTAACAATTCCCTCTTGAAATTGCAACCCACTCCAGTACTCTTGCCTGGGAAAATCTGTGGACAGATGAGCCTGGCGACCTACAGTCCATGGGGTCACAAAAGAGTCAAATACAACTTAGCAACTAAACAACAACAATATGATCAATAGGCGTTTTGCTAAATTAATTTTTAGAAGCTTTTCCTAAATTTGAAGAAAAAAATTCTGTGATAAGCATGTAATTGGTCCCAGTTCAAAATAGAGTGAAACTAATTTAAAATGTATTTTAGGTTTCTGGCACCAATACAATCACAGGAAAAGTGAGTCCTTTATGTTGTATTTGACAACTCAAAAATGATTTTTCCATTTGAAGGGTAGGTGTGAACTAAAGGTAGGACTTTGGTTAACCTTTTGTTCAAAGTTGAGTTGTTTTGAGGATATTAAATCTAAAGAAATAATAACATTTGAAGATGTAGGTCAAACAAAGCTCACCCAGGATATATTAGCAAGAGAATTCAAATAATAAATCAATTTATAAAAAGCTCTCTGCCTTTTCTTTTAAAAACCACCAAACTCTCTGAAGTTGAAAATCCCATATTAAGGTTTCCACACTTAGGATCTCTTTTTACAGAAGAAACAGGCTTCATAACTTTTCCAACAGTTTAGCCATTGCTAGGATTAAAATATATTAATAATTTAAACATCTGCCAAAACATAGAATCTTTTAGTAATGCCACCCTGCCTTTCAACCATTTTAAAAGACCATGATGGGCTAAAAGTAACCGTAAAAAACACTTCCTCAGGATAAAAGCAAACATAACAACATTAGCACCATTTGCTTTTTAGTTAGCTTCTTTTTAAATTAGCAAATTCTAAACTAACCCAATCTAGAACTGAAACAACACAACTCTTTCGATGGCAAAGAAATCTGAGAAGCTGATCTGGAAAGCAAGTGTAATGGGATTACACTTTTATACACATCCTTGACAAAGAACGGCCAACAGAGTTTTAAACTAAATAGTACTATATTTAAAATTATACTGGGTCCTGTGTAAATCCTCAAGAGATATATCTACAGAAAGCAGTAACTGTATCATCACCGACTGTATGATCTTGGCTAGAATGCTTAACCTCTCTGAGCCTCAATTCTTCACGTCTAAAGATGGGGATAATAACAGTACCTACTTCATGTGGCTGCTACAAGGAATAAATGAGAAAATAATGCAAAGTTCTTAGAACTGTATCTAGCATGTAATACAAGCTTAATACATATAAGCTATGTGGTGGGTATTTTCTAATGGATTTCAAAACTCTAAGACACTTGATTCTCCATAAAAATTTTAGGTATAGTAAACAAGAGTACTTGTTAAAACATGACCACAGACCAGGGATGATCCATAGCTACACTAGTGCTTGAGGTTTAGCTAAGAAGTATCTTTTGATTGAATTAAAGCATAATGAAGCTAGAGTAAATATTAAGTATAACTTAAGTACTCTTGCCTGGAAAATCCCGTGGATGGAGGAACCTGGAAGGCTGCAGTCCATGGGGTCGCTAAGAGACGGGCACGATTGAGCAACTTCACTTTCACTTTTCACTTTCGTGCATTGGAGAAGGAAATGGCACCCCACTCCAGTGTTCTTGCCTGGAGAATCCCAGGGATGGGGGAGCCTGGTGGGCTGCTGTCTCTGGGGTTGCACAGAGTCAGACATGACTGAAGCGACTTAGCAGCAGTAGCAGCAGCAACATGGAAAATATTGGCGGGGGCAGGGGGTGGGTTCCCTGGTGGCTCAGAGTTAAAGTGTCTGCCTTCAATGCAGTAGATCCAGGTTCAATTCCTGGGTCGGGAAGACCCCCTCGAGAAGGAAATGGTAACCCACGCCAGTATTTTTGCCTGGAGAATCCCATGGACAGAGAAGCCTGGTAGGCTACAGTCCATGGGGTCACAAAGAGTTGGACATGACTGAGCGACTTCACTCACTCACTCATAAGTTAAATTACCAAAATTCTATTATGTTGTTCATTAAATAATGAAGTAACGTATTACCTGTGGTTTTAATGGAAAGAAGTTAATTCTGCTCAAACATAGGTTTGCTAATAAATAGAGGTGTGTGTGTATATGTATAATTACTGTTATCTAGGAGACTTAATGAGTCATAAAAAACAGGTTTATGTCTGTTTCAGACAAAATGTAAATATCAGTTTCTAGTACTTAATAAGATTAGTATTTCTTGCAGCTCAAATATTCATTTTTTGATGATTCTGAATGTCTCAAATTTTTCATCCTACAAATTTTAATGTTCTATGATATCTATAACTCAAACTCCAAACAATAATTTATTTTCCCTTTAAGGGTCACGTTCAAGAAAGAAGATGCTAACGGGTAGTCTGGGCAGGGAAAGAATTAATAAATGCTGTCAGTAGTCTATGAGCCTATTTTTTATTTCCTGGCATATGTGTTTAATACTTTGAGGATTTTAATGAATTGGTGTATCAAGTAAATGAGGTATGGATGGGTGAAAAAATTTGGAAAATAAAGCACAGGCTAGTCTAAAAGTTATCAGTTGCTCTAAAATTATACAGTTCAGGTTTCTGAGACATTTAAAGAAATCCCTGTAAGTTCCCAAGAGTATGGGCTCCTCTTCCTTCTCTCTCTATTCAGCCCCTCTCCTACACCTACACCCTTAACTCTACACCCCCAGCCATGGCTACCTAGAGGAATACTGTCTTTGGAAGATCTTACTCTGAAATTCTAACTTGATTACCAGTAGGAGGGTTGAAGGTACACAGTCTCTAGAACAGAAGCCATAGTCACTTTCTTTTGCAAAATGGCTTTTGGGAAGCAGTTGTTAATTCCCAAAGCCATGTGGGAAGCTGTGACTTCCATAAGAATTGAGAGTTATTTTAAGGTAAAACAGAGACTGAAAAGACTCAGATTCAAACCAACGTTATGTGAAAGGATTCACCCGAGTGCCCACAAATATGAGACAAAATGCCCACACTCAATAAACACTGAAATCTGGTCTCCTAAAGCTCTTAATTCCTTCATTCAGCAAATATTTACAAGGTCCATGTTCTGTACCAGGCACTATCTGTGCAGAATGGAGCTTCAGTGTTAAATAACCAATAGTCCTTGAATTACATTCATAAACAATTAAAAAGTGTGATGATCTGGAAGATGGTTTCACACCAGAATCCATGAAATCTGGATTATAAAAAAGCCAGAGCAAAGGCTGTAAGAGGCTGTGTTTGGTATCTGTCTCCTTCACGAGAGTAAGATCATCAGTAGCAGGTTGCGTGTGTGCCAGATCACTTCAATTGTGGCCAACTCTTTGTGCCCTCTGGCCTGTAGCCCACCAGGCTCCTCTGACCATGGGAGTCTCCAGGCAAGAATACTGGAGTGGGCTGCCATGCCCTCCTCCAGGGGATCTTCCCCACTCAGGAATCAAAGCCGCGTCTCCTGCGGCTCCTGCACTGCAGGCAGATTTTTTTTACCGCCGAGCAACCAGGGAAGCCAGGTTAGCAGCATCTAACCTAGCAACTGGCACAAAGTAGAGATTCAAAGTTCAACAAACATTAGGGAAGACTAGCACTATGAAGAGGTTCAAATATAATGTCAGAGGTATTTAATTCTTCACCATCAGGGTGGATGCCATCATCATTCACATTTACTGAGCATTGCCAGACATCGTTCTACCACTTCACATACATCTTTCTTCACCTTTCAAAGTTCCTAATAAAAAGAAAACAGGATAGGACCATACACTTTCTACATTTCAGCCTTACTAGGATCAGAAGTGGCAAGATTTACTTTGACACAGGTGACTGATTAAATATGACTGATAGAAGCTTAGAACTGAACAGGTTATGGGGGGAATGTAGAGAGGAGATACTACTAATAGCTGTTATATCCCTCTGGTGTATAAACTTTATGTTTTATTTTCTACATGTTCTCTAAATAGTAATTACTTTAAAAATCTGAAAGCTAGTAAGCAGACTTGAGGGATTTTACTAAAGAGGGAACCAGGGTGTAAGAAGTTGGGAGCCAGAGACAGAAAGGTAGTCCCTTAGCATGAGTCTACAGTGAGGGGAGAGGTCTTCCGGCCAGGTAACGAAGTTGTCTGACTAAACATTAAGTAGATGAAGGCTCAGCATTACTTCAGCTGAAAACTCCAGGGTATATTTTAATTGCTTATATGAGCAAGTTACTGCTGCAAGGAGCACCAGTCTTGAAGGCAGGTTTCCTGGTGGTCTGTGTTGCCACCTACAGAAACTGTGCTTCTCACCCTCTAACGGATAGTGATTGTGGAGCTGTTCTATGTACGATAATAAACGGAAGGGGGGAGCACAAAGGGATATAAATAAAAAGCATCACCCCATGATTTCTCCAATTAGTACTTTAATTCTCTAATTTCTCTTTCCAACTTAGCAGACTGCACATGAGAAGCTGAACTTGTAAATAAAATAGGGACACACTTGAATGGAGGAGAACCTGTTAGGTGGCCGTGATCCTTGAAGATTTCAGGTCAAGGAACCAAGAAGCTCTATATTTTCAACTCGGCAGGTTACTATGAAAAGATGGTGATCTCATTAAGCACCTGAGACATAAAACTATGAGTTCTTTAAATAATGTGGCAATTTATGCACCACAGAAAATAGAACACAAAGCCTTTGTTCAAACTCTCCAAATGACTCTCAGTTTTTCTTGACCCTGGCCTGAAGTTTCAGGGGTTTTCATCAACACCTTTCTCCTTTCAAGCCCTCAGCAGCTATCTAACCACTAAACCACATTAGGTTATTTACACAAATAGATCATTTTTAGCTTTTGGGTTCTGTAATAGGATCGATGAATGTTCTTTTAAAACGTTTTAAAGAGGAATGAGGTACAGCTAGGTGGTGGTGGAAGCTGTGGGTCTCCAAGTGCCTTCACTAAACTTCTGGGCACTTTCCTCATTTCCATGGCTTAAAAGACTGAAAAATTAGGGGAACAGGAAAGTCAGTATCCTGCTTGGGTAAGGACATGAACACATGAACTTCATCTGTGGTATCTGCCCTCAATGGGCTCCCTCATCAAAAGCCCTTTACTTCAGAAACTCAACTTGATTAAACATCAGGGAACATGACATTCTTGAGAGAGAGCTAGTTTTCTTCTCTGAAGAATAAAATGACTGATCTAGATAACCTTTAATGTTCCTTATAGCTCCGAGTCTCTGAATGCCAGTAATATTCTGCATCAAAAGTTTATGTAAAAAGTTTAAATGTTACAAAAACCTTTGAGTAAACTAAAAAGGTAAACTGGGAAAAAAACATATGCAAGCTATATCATAAAAAGAGGTTTGTTTATAGGAAACAGACCACTTCTAGGAGTATGCTAGAAATATGGTCTTAACTATATGAAAAGGTGCTCAGTCACACACTTAGTAAGAATGAAAATTACTAGGCCAAGACTCCAATTTTCATTTCTAAAATGAGGAAATATCAAGAAGTTCAGCAAAATCTAAATAACACATCCTATTGGTGAGGCTGTGGAGAAACAGGAACTCTCACACAGTGCTGGTGGAAATGGAAAATGATACAATACCTATGGAGGGGGACCTCATAATAGTTAACAAAATTACACAGGTATTTACCTTTTGGCTCATGTATCCATATGTAAATATATACTTATATGTGCGCATGCTAAGTCACTTCAGTCATATCTGAGTCTTTGCAACGCTATGGACTGTGGCTTGCCAGGCTCCTTTGTCCACAGGGATTCTCTAGGTAAGAATACTGGAGTGGGTTGCCATGCCATCCTCCAGGGGATCTTGCCAACTCTGGGGTCGAACCCACATGTCCTATGTCTCCTGCACTGGCAAGTGGGTTCTTTACCGCTAGCACCACCTGGCTGCTGCTGCTGCTGCTGCTGCTAAGTCACTACAGTCGTGTCCGACTCTGTGAGACCCCACAGATGGCAGCCCACCAGGCTCCCCGTCCCTGGGATTCTCCAGGCAAGAATACTGGAATGGACTGGAGCGGGTTTCCATTTCCTTCTCCAAGGCATGAAAAGTGAAAAGCGAAAGTGAAGTCTCTCAGTTGTGTCCGACTCCTAGTGACCTCATGGACTGTAGCCCACCAGGCTCCTCCACCCACGGGATTCTCCAGGCAAGAGTACTCGAGTGGGTTGCCATTGCCTTCTCTGCACCACCTGGAAACCCAAATATATATGTACATGGATTGTAAGTATTATATATATGGATTATACACACATACACACATATAAATATTCAAGCTAATAAGCAAGGAAGGAAAGACAGAATTAGGATATCTACGTAATGCTCATTCCCAGCAACATCGCACACAACCAGCAATGAAAGGTTTCCTGATTAAAATACACAACACTCACTGGATCTACAAAGTGCCCTTGGCCAAAAAGTATTTGAGTGTGTACACCTCAAACCTAAATCCAACTGAATCTCTAGATCTAACTACCAGTTTTTCAGGAAATGCAGCATACAGAGAAGCACGTTAAGTGACAGCAAAATCCGGAGTGTAGGAAACTACAGGCGAGAGGACCCAGTTTCTCAGCAAATAAGCTGTACAGGGAAAAAAGAGATGCGGATAAGAAACCCACATTAATGGGGCATGTCAATTCAGGGAAATTCATGAATCTAAGCTGAACAAACAATAATCGATAAAAAACTATGAATATATATCTATGTATACTACATATGGGCTTCCCAGGTGATGCTAGCGGTAAAGAATCTGTCTGCCAATACAGGAGATCCAAGAGACAGAGGTTCAATTCCCGGCCGGAAAGATCCCCTGGGGTGGGAAAAGGCAACCTGTTCCAGTATTCTTGCCTGGAAAACCACGGAGAGGAGCCTGAAAGGCTTCGGTCCTTGCAGCCACCGAGAGAATGAGATACAGCTGAGTGACTAAGCACACATACTACATATGTGTTTTTATGTCTCTACATACATTTTAAGTATGCATGTATATCCATATCTATACATACACACGTGTGCATGTGTATACCTACACAACTGAGGAAATCGGAAGTGAACTAAAGCATCTGATAATATCAAGAAACAGTTAATTTTGGGTTTATGTTGAAAATACTATTTTAAAGAAAAAGAACTTACCTTCAGGAGAAATATACTAAAATTTCACAGATGAACTGGTACAATATATTCCCTGGTGGCTCACATGGTAAAGCGTCTGCCTACAATGTGGGAGACCTGGGTTCAATCCCTGGGTTGGGAAGATCTTCTGGAGAAGGAAATGGCAAGCCACTCCAGTGTTCTTGTCTGGGAAATCCCATGGATAGAGGAACCTGGAAGGCTACAGTCCATGGGGTCGCCAAGAGTCAGAAACGACTGAGTGACTTCGCTTTCACTTTCATGGGATTTGTTAAAAATGTGAGGGTGAACAGAAGAAGAATTGAGTGACAGTGACGAGATTAGTTTAAGTTGGGTAGTGGGTACATTCATGGTTACCATTCTCTCTACTTCTATGGATCAGATGAAAATTTTTCTACAGTAAAGCTAAAAGCCACATGAGCAAAAACAACAAAATTTATGTATCTAATACTAACAAGCTGGTAATAGAACACTGATATCAGACTAAGACCTTCTAACTTAGAAGTCCATCAGGCTCACCCGAGGAGCTTTTTCAAAATACAGTTTCTGAACCACCATTACCTTAATGAATCCCAAAGACAGAGGGAACAGTGTTGTGTCCCTCAGGACTGTGGAAGTGTGGAAAGAAGGTTGAGAATCACCTACAGTGTTTAAACACCGTAAGGGTGGAAGCTGTACATCATTCATCCAGCTCTTTTAGCACCATACCTAACATGTAGAAGGTACTCAAGAAATATTTGGTGAATTCATGATAACCTGGGAAGTGAAAATGAACATGTGAGCTTGCTGCTGCTGCTAAGTTGCTTCAGTCGTGTCCGACTCTGTGCAACCCCGGAGATGGCAGCCCACCAGACTCCCCCGTCCCTGGGATTCTCCAGGCAAGAACACTGGAGTGGGTTGCCAGTTCCTTCTCCAATGCATGAAAGTGAAACGTGAAAGTGAAGTCGCTCAGTCGTGTCCGACTCTTAGCGACTCCATGGACTGCAGCCCACCAGGCTCCTCCGTCCATGGGATTTTCCAGGCAAGAGTTCTGGAGTGGGGTGCCACTGCCTTCTCTGACATGTGAGCTTAATAGCAGCTAAATGCCAGTGTGCAAAAAACATCTTCGTATTTGATATTGAAAAAAAAAATTTAGGTTGCTGAGTTTAAAAAGTATGACTTTCTGTTCTTTAACTAGAATAGGTTTTCATTATAAAGCCACAGTCTAGTCACTTTCAATAGCTACAGGTAAACTCCTAGAATAAAAATAGCTTTAAATACACAATTGGGTGGGGTGAAGCTAGAAAATATTCTGATTCTACAATCTGTTTTGGACAAGACAGTGCTTTTTATGTGACTAACAAAGCAAACAGTAGTCAGATTCCTTGTACTGAAATAAACACACTATTTGCAAAAAGGGTTGAACGTACAAGGCTTATTCAATAAAGACACCACATTTCCCAAAATTAAATGGGAATATAGAATGACAAATACCCACATATATTTACATATCCCCCAAAGAAGACATATGACCACTTGGTATGGATTTTGTCTCTAACAACTACTAAATGGAGCCAAGCCCACTGTCTCACCACAAAGAACAGCAAAATACCTCAAGCACAAAATCACCTAATTTTAAAGTTGGGAGGAGTTAAGAAACTAATCCAAACTTTTCATTGTGTTGATGAAAAAACGAACACCTAGAGAGGTTAAGGTGAAAAGTTCTGGAAATAGCTGGAGCAACCACAGATAAACACATGGTCTACACAGGTGCACAGAATGAAGAGCTGAGAATTAATCTTCAAATTTTCACGTGAATAACAACGAACAAGGTATGAGTCTCAATTATAAACAAATAAGTATGTGTCACCATATATACACATAAAAATACTGGAACGTACATTTTTAATAAATCCTTTTAAAACAAAGTCTGTAACCTAGTATTCAAGGGCATCCATAACGTTACCCCACTTACTTCTTCAAGATCTTTCTCAAGAGAAGCATAGTACCTGGAAGGCAGCCACTTCTCTCTCTTTTGTGGGCTCTTACAGATGAGGTAGAGGACACAGTATAATTACAAAAAGTATTATCCCATAGATAATTTTCAAATGATGCAAGAATGATCCGAATATATAGAACAAATAAACAACAGGGCCCTATTGCATAGCAAAGGGAACTATATTTAACATCCTATGTTAAGCCATAATGGAAGAGAATACAGACAGAATGTGTGTGTGTGTATAACTGAATCACACTGTTGTACAGCAGAAATTAATATAACACTGTAAATCAACTATACTTCCATAAAAATGAGTGAATAGAAAATACAATATAAACTGTTCAATTCTCCTGTTACTCTAAAAGTCGTATTTCATATGAATCTGTGAGTATTATATAGAGACATGGTAAGTTTTTAAATATAGCAACCAGTAAAAGGTTTGAAAGTCTGAGTTAAGAGGAAGGAAGGCAGTGAGATGAGTTATCCATTTATATTTCTACAAGGTGCCATGCAAGGCTTAGCTTAAAATATATGCAGAAAATTACATGCAGGGGAGCGAGAAGGGAAGAAAAAGAAACCCTGATTTCATCCACTGGTCAAACATTTAATTTCAATTACTGATCAATCCTGAATCCATACCACTTTAATTCTACAGAGATTATTTAAAAAAAAAAAAAACAAACACGTATCTATGCCTATTATGGAATTTTCCTTCTCACCTATTTCATCCGTAAAGCTGATGTGACTTAGCTCCAAAATGACGAAATGAAACAAGAATTAGAATTTGGCCTCTCAACTTGCTGTTATTAGATTCTTTAGGATCCTGAAAACTGATTTTAAGAGTCTCCTATTATTGTTAAAGAGAATACTAACTACTGAAAATCACAATGATAACATTTACTTTCATCTTTTGAGGGAAAAATGTTTCTAGCTGAGCTGATTCAAGATCCTAGAAGGAAACTTCCAAATAATACTTCCAAAAAGCTGAAAGCAAAGTCTGAAGATTAGTTTTCTTCTGAAATGAACACAGCAACCTTATTTAAATGGACATGATATGATATGATATTATCAAGTTAAGGGTTTTTGTACCTCCTCCACTGCAACTCTAAAATAAAACCCAAAATTAAGCAATAAAATCTGAAACCATCTACCAAACACAGTTAAGTGGTGTGTTGTGAACAATGAATATAAATCCTTCAGGGTAATTACCCTGGCAGCTCTCTAAATTTATGGATGTCCTGCTCCTGTTTGAAAAATTTTAAATAATTAAATGCAAAAACTAAAATGTTTATATGCTAACATATTTTACACTGCTCTTATTAAGGTCTGAGAGCTTACATTAAGATCCTGAAATACAAGACAGCATACTTACATTTTCACCATTGTGCTTCTTCCAAGCCTAAAAATAAGAATTGGGGTATGCTATTTTCATAAAAGTTTAGAAACATTCATGGACACATTGATGGCTTTATGTAATAAGTGAAGAATTTAGGTGATGGTTTAAACCCACACTCCCCTCCAAAAGACTTCTTTCCCTACTTTTACATACTCCCAAGTATTTTCAACCAAGTAACACAAGAACGTGCTTTCTAAAAATATAAAGGGGCTAGGATCACCCCATCATGAATGAACAACCTAAACATCTGAGTAATAACTTCTAAAATAAAAATCACAGAAAAAGATGGTGCATGGCTAAAACTATTAATAAAATTTAAGACAAAGGGTTTATTTTTCAATAAGAAAACAAGGCAAAGAGAGCCCAACCTGATCTTGTATGCCTGCCCAATAGAATTTTCCACCATAATTAGTGCTTTCCACCTCTGGGGCAGGGGGAGGAGCTTAAACTCAGGGTAACCTCACGGAGCAAGGGAAAAACAGTATAAATGCTGCAGGACAGCTCTGGAGAGGGCATCTTCTGCAGTGCTCACCTGGGCACAGAGCAAGGCACAGAGCATTGGTAAGAAACCACCTCCAGGAACTCCCAGAGTCCGGGTAAGTCCACTGGTATATCTCCATGTCAGCGTACTTGGAGAAAAGTCTCAGTTATTTGCTATTTTGTGATTTAAAATAATGGCTTTCCACTAAAATCACTCAGAAAGTTTAATTTGTAGCTGTCTGTAAAATATAGTCTTAATTAAACTGTATCTGCAAAAACATGTTGTAATCTGAATTTCAGTGTTCTTGAGACTATTGGTAACTTCAGTCTGTATCAAAGATCTTGAGTTACTTAATACAGACAACCAACCACAGTTTTTGTGTTTCTTTTATTGAAATCATTTTATTTTCACTTGATTATCTGGATACGGTTTTCAAAACCGACGAAGACATATATTCACATAACTAACAATTATAACTCTCAATTTATGGAATATGTTCAGGATATAAAGAATAAGTTTAAAAAAGTAGATGAAGAATTCATCTATGCAACATTAGAAAAATAAAACAGGTCAAAAATGAAGCTATATGAAATTATTCTTTTCTGTTTTTCAGAATCCAGCTGAGATCATGCTGCCACAAACAGCCCTTTTGCTGCTAATGTCCTTGAACTTGGTTTATGGAGTATTTTATACTGAGCGATACCAAACACCTACAGGCATAAAAGGCCCACCGTCCAACACCAAGACACAGTTCTTCATCCCTTATGCCATAAAGGGTAAAGGTAAACGGAACTACATATCTTGCTGTTAACTAGTGGATTGTTGCTTTATATAATCTTAACAATCTCTTTAGCAAAATGTTTTCTTAATTTTATTTGGCATTAAATTACCTTCAAACTCCTTAAATAGCCCAAAATGATTTATGGTAAAAGTAGATCTATTCAAGAACATTAATATCCTTTACACAAGAATAGCAGAAATACCTAAAGAATATTAGGAAATTTTAGGTGTAGAATTTTTCCCCTCAAATGTGTGCTTTTTGTGCAAATAATTCCCATAACCTAGACATATTAATCCAACTAAATTAGTCATGTTAAAATTGTTTAAAATGTTTTAACTAAAAATAACTGTCCATTAAAGAGTAGCAGGTTTATATATCTAAATGCTTACACACATTTCTTTTTATAGCTTATTTTTCTAGCTTACAAATCCATACAAAATTGAGTCTTAGCTATCAAATAACATGAGATCCCCTCAATATAAATGTAATAGGCAAATGAAGTAGCAATTCTTATAATTTTTTTCAATGCATTTTGGTTTAGTTTAGTAGTTAAGTGCACAGACCTAACTGCTTTATGCAACCCTGAGTTAGTTATTTACCCTCTCCATGCTTTAGCTCACTCATTTGTAAAACAAGGCACATAAGTCTATTTCAAAGGGCTGTTTTGAAACTTAAATTAGTTAATATACAAAGTGCTTCAGTTCAGTTCAGTTCAGTCACTCAGTCATGTCTGACTCTTTGCAACCCCATGAATCGCAGCACACCAGGTCTCCCTGTCCATCACCAACTCCAGGAGTTCACTTAAACTGATGTCCATCGAGTCAGTGATGCCATCCAGCCATCTCATCCTCTGTCATCCCCTTCACCTCTTGCCCCCAATCTCTCTCAGCATCAGAGTCTTTTCTAATGAGTCAACTCTTCACATCAGGTGGCCAAAGTACTTAAGGGTTAGCTATTACTACTACTGCTTCTATTTTTCATACTACTTCCATTAATTCTACTTCTGTTATTACTTCTCCCCTCCTCTTCCTCTTCCTACTAAGCTAGAACTGGTGGTGTAGCCTTAGGTAAGTTTTAACTCTGTTCTTGAATCTGTTCTTCATCTGCTCAGCTTTCTTGACTATTATGAAGGGTACTGATATCATGTATATAAAGTACTAACAAATCCTCAAGCAAAGGCAACTTTTAGGTTCATATTCACCAATTTCATTTAATAGCTATATGGCACAAACTGCCTGCTGCATTACTGAAATACACTGAGTAATATGAACTGACTGGAGGACTCAAATATCTTTTCCATAGTATTCTTCCATTATGCTTGCATATTTTATCCTATAAAGCTAAGGATAGCTGTCATAAAATTTAAAAATTATGCTTCTGGAGATGACTATTTTTAGCAAACTGAATGTACAGGACTGTCTTTTTAAGAATAAAGATGAAATTTTAAATGTTTCATGAAAGGTAGCTTAATGATCAGAAATAAATGCGTAAGTACTCAATAGATACCTTTCAATGGTCAAATACAAACACAGTATGAGAAAGAAAACAGGAAAAGAATAAAAGACAAGAAAATCTGATACTTTGCTTGAAGCAACCAATGCAATTTGAAATGCTATGACAAGCAGCACTGAATTACACTCTGTACAATCACAAATTCAGACTCTTTGTAGCTTACAAGATCATAACAAACAGTTGTGAATTAAAATAAAATGCACCATCACTATTAGAAGTTTAAAATATTTTCTATCTTTTCACCATAATATACTGTATCATTTTGGTTTTTCTTTTATAGAAAAAGTGAAAATATATCTTGTTTAACAAATGAAAAATTTAGAAGCCATATTTTAACTATTAAATCCACTTCAGTCTACTTGGTAATACAAAGTAGAAACAAATACATTATTATCTACCAGCAATTAAATGAACACAAAAGCCCACAATTTATATAGTAAAACACTGAACTGCTAACAGATATACAAGGAATTCCTGTGCAGTTGCTAGGCTCATCTGTTCAAAAAGGTTAAGAGAACTCAGTCAAAACACACTAAATTATGCTGCAGAGGGTTTCACTACTGGTGAGTACACTGGAACCATACTCTGACACAATCAACCACTTTGTGGACATTTAAGAAACTTTTCTCCTGCAACCTACCAGGGTAACATTTTAAGTGACAGAGATCACTGTCTTTGGAGTTTCAGTCTCAAATTGAGCTCAGTTCAGTCATTCAGCAAGATTTGCTTTTCCTCTCTACTTTAACAGTTAAACAGATTTCCAATCAGACCAAGACAATTATTTTTATATAGACATGATCTTTATAAGATTCTGAAGCAAACCCCAATTTAATATGATTTGCACTTTAAAAATGTCCTATTTTACTGTAAACCATTAAGAAATTCTTTATTCATTTATTCTATTTTCATTAACGCTCATTTATATAGATATATCACATATGTACAGTAACATCACCAACAATATGTGCTAATATATGGAAATCTCTTCCATAAATTAATTTTTCTCATAGTCTTTTTCCTCATGTCATTCTCTGAAAATCAATGGGTACATGAAATTACACATTTGTTTGAAAAATGAAATATAACTTCTAATTAGTACAACATATAAAGATACCCAAATGATTTTCCTATTTCAGTATATGTTTTAATGACTATGCTCTGTATTTTATTTTATTTCTCTTATTTTTACTTTACAATACTGTATTGGTTTTGCCATACACTGACATGAATCCGCCATGGGTCTACATGAGTTCCCAATCCTGAACCCCCCTCCCACCTCCCACCCCATGTCTTTTAAACTTCATTTATTATCAAATGTTTTCCAAATACCAGGAACATCTCTATCCAAGAGTACACATTAGCAGCTACTGCTGGCTGACTACTTCTTACATGCCAGTTAATTAATATGAAAGATTTAAAAAATACAGTAATGTACCAGTTAACACTTAAAAGAAATTACACCCATAAAAATATATTTTCAAAGGCAATTTTCAATTCAATTCATTTAATATCAATTTCATTTTAGTCTTCATTTTGATATTTAAAGCCACTAAAGATTTAGTTAAATGGAGTTGAAGCATATTAACATGTTTTATACAAAGATGGAGCTCAAAAGTCACAGTTCTAAGTCATTTTCAGGGTTTTGACCAAACTACTCAACTACTTTGACATCTACTAAATCTACCATTACTACGAACCATTTTCTGACAGCATAAGAATCTAATATTAATAGTATACACAGACATTCTAACTATATTTCTGAGAATTTATTAAACAGAAAATTAATTTTAAATAAACCCTACAAGTAGATATTTAAAAACATAAGTAATTTCATTACCATCTTTGCTAATATAGAAGAATTTCTGAGAAAAAAAGACTTATCTAGACGCAAATGATAGTGCCGCCTAAAGATCCTTTGACATGGTGATACTTCCCCAATAGTGTATCCTAAAGCTGGCCATGCTCTGTTACACCCCACCTCTGAATGACGAAAACCGAAACTCTCGACACCTCTAAAGCACTTATCACATGGACACTTGTTTTATTCCCTTTGGGACTACAGTTCTTACAGGATGTGTTTTGTACTTTTCTTATACTTACAGTTCAATAATAGATTTCACATTACAGGCACTGAATAATTTTTTAGTTTAAATTTACTATACTAGTAGAAGTATTTAGCTCAAATGAACCCACAGATCTATGAAATCAACAATATCTGCATTAATCAAAGATAATTTTATTTAACCGTTTTAATACTATTTTATGTACCTTTGCACATTAATTCTCTAATTCCTTATTTCAATTTTAAGTCAGTAACAGAACATAAGAGCTTATGCTTTGTACTGAGGTCAAAAACAACCAAACGAAAGAAAACCCGAAATCTAAACTGTTTACAGCAGGGTCGTGGCAGATGTAAATTAAAACAGACTGTGTTTCTCCTTTATCTTACAGGATAGCTTTGGTGAAGGAAAGTTGTTTTAACCGGTTCCTTTTTTATTCTGTACTTGCCTTTTTCCCCTTTTCCTATCAAATGCCATTTTTTTCCTTTTCCTTTTTCTAGGTAGAAGATTTTCCTATAATAAATGTGCTAATAAGTTTACCTCCAATGCACTCTTATTCTAAATGAATGTTTCAATCCCAGCTTATTTTCATGGATCATTAGGACGTAATGAAAGTATGATGGTAGCCAAGGTCTTGTGAAACCATCTTCTCTAGCAGTATGTTTTAAAACAATATAAGTGTCTGAAAACAATATAAAATTGTCTGCTGGTGCTGCTGCTAAGTCGCTTCAGTCGCGTCCGACCCTGTGCGACCCCACAGACGGCAGCCCACTAGGTTCCTCTGTCTTAAAATTGTTTAAAACCATTTAAGACTAGTCTGCCAAAACGGTCTGACTGACACTGCAGTAAGTACCCTGTCCTCCTTTATACTGCGAGAAGCAGTGGTTCCTTAGCATCACTAACCCCTTACCCCATATGTTCTGTGCGTGTCTTTCAGGCGTGTCACTAAGAGGAGAGCAAGGTGTCCCCGGTCCACCAGGCCCCGCTGGACCTCGAGGGCACCCAGGCCCGTCAGGACCACCAGGAAAACCCGGCACTGGAAGTCCTGGACCCCAGGGACAGCCAGGGTTGCCAGGACCACCAGGACCGTCAGCCACTGGGAAGCCAGGTTTGCCAGGACTCCCAGGAAAACAAGGGGAGAGAGGACTAAACGGACCAAAAGGAGATATTGGACCAGCTGGTTTACCAGGACCACGGGGCCCACCAGGGCCACCTGGAATCCCCGGCCCAGCTGGAATTTCTGTTCCAGGAAAACCTGGGCCACAAGGACCTACAGGAGAACCAGGTCCCAGGGGCTTTCCTGGAGACAAGGGTGCACCAGGGGTCCCTGGACTGAATGGACAGAAAGGGGAAATAGGGTATTGTGCTCCTTGCCGCCCAGGTGAGAGGGGCCTCCCAGGTCCACAGGGTCCCGCGGGACCACCTGGCCCTCCTGGAGTGGGGAAAAGAGGTGAAAATGGGTTACCAGGACAGCCAGGCCTCAAAGGTGATCAGGGTGTTCCAGGGGAAAGGGGACCAGCTGGTCTACCAGGCCCCCAAGGCCCTCCTGGGGAACAAGGACCAGAAGGCATTGGAAAGCCAGGAGCCCCTGGAACTCCAGGCCAGCCAGGAATCCCAGGGATGAAAGGTCACCCTGGAGCTCCAGGAACAGCTGGGCTCCCAGGGGCTCCCGGCTTTGGGAAACCAGGCTTGCCAGGCCTGAAGGGACAAAGAGGACCAGTGGGCCTTCCAGGGAGTCCAGGTGCCAAAGGGGAACAAGGCCCAGCAGGTCATCCTGGGGAAGCAGGTCTTCCCGGACTCTCAGGGAATATGGGACCCCAAGGACCAAAAGGCATTCCAGGCAACCCCGGGCTCCCAGGCCCTAAAGGTGAGATGGGCCCAGTGGGCCCTGCAGGAAATCCTGGGGCAAAGGGAGAAAGGGGTTCCTCTGGCTTAGATGGAAAACCAGGGTACCCAGGAGAACCAGGTCTCAGTGGTCCCAAGGGTAACCCAGGGTTGCCGGGCCCAAAAGGTGACCCTGGAATTGCAGGATCCCCTGGTCTCCCAGGCCCTGTGGGTCCAGCAGGAGCTAAGGGAGTGCCTGGATACAACGGCGAGGCTGGGCCCAGAGGTGTCCCTGGAATACCAGGTACTAGAGGTCCCATTGGGCCACCAGGCATTCCAGGATTCCCTGGATCCAAAGGTGATGCGGGAATACCAGGGCCTCCTGGCCCAGCTGGCATAGCAGTCAAGGGCCTCAATGGACCTACTGGGCCACCAGGGCCTCCAGGGCCAAGAGGCAATGCTGGGGAGCCTGGCCTCCCAGGGCCCCCAGGGCCCCCAGGCCCTCCAGGCCAAGCAGCCCTGCCCGAGGACTTTGTAAAGGCAGGCCAAAGGCCGTTTGTTAGTGCCAATCAGGGAGTAACAGGAATGCCAGTGTCTGCTTTCACTGTTATCCTCTCCAAAGCTTACCCAGCTATAGGTACTCCTATCCCATTCGATAAGATTTTATATAACAAGCAACAGCATTACGACCCAAGAACTGGAATCTTTACCTGTAAGATTCCAGGGATATATTACTTCTCCTACCACATACATGTGAAAGGGACCCATGCTTGGGTAGGTCTGTATAAGAACGGCACCCCTGTAATGTACACCTATGATGAGTACATCAAGGGCTACCTGGATCAGGCTTCAGGGAGCGCCGTAATTGACCTCACCGAGAACGACCAAGTATGGCTCCAGCTGCCCAATGCAGGCTCGAATGGGCTGTACTCCTCTGAGTACGTCCACTCCTCTTTCTCAGGATTCTTGGTGGCTCCAATGTGAGCATATTCTCACCAAGCTAACACAAATCTGCCTGAAAAGGCATTCCCCAACTCGACCCCATCCCACGAAACGCATATGGAGGTAGGCTGAAAAAATGTGACTAATTTTAGTTTTCCAAAGTACAGGTCTGAGCTCTCAGATATGGTAAACATATGTGAAGACCCTCTTGAGTTTCTAGTCAGCAATCCTAAAACTCCTAAAAGTTTTCTGTGAACTCCTTCAGTATTTACAAACTTCATCCTGATAAGCTAAAAAAACGATTGCAAAAAACCCTGAAATGTGATGTGAAATCATGTCAAATTTGATTTCAGAAGTTCAGCATTTCCTTTTAAAAATAAGTCTGTTTCTGACAATTAACAGGCAAATTCCCAGGAAACATTCAGGAGATATCATATATCTTTATGGGACTTAAATACTTGAATATTCAAGTTTAAAAAACACTATATACCCTGAGATCTTTCTGATGGTGCATTACTTGAAGGTTTAAGTGGCCCCTTTTGTCAATATCTATTTAAGTATACAGGTGCATATAGACTTTTTACAGCTCTCATAAGAAACCCAAAATATTAACGTTAAAGTTAATCTGAAATGCAAGGTGCTTTAGTCATGAACCTTTTCAAACTTTTCTGTGGGTTGCCGAAAGCTTTCTATATACCCTTTACAATTTGGAAATGGTGTCTAACCTATTTTATTTATTTGACACAAGTGTGATTAATTTGCTTTAATGACTTCTTGAGTCTTATACATAACGTTAATATGATTTTGTGGGTTTATAGAGTATTAGCATATGTACCTTGGGCCTCCCATTCCAGTGAAATTGTAATATCAAGGGTTTCAAAATCTGACTAGAAATGAAAAGATATTTATTTCTGCTCTGTACTGTATTTTAATGTTTCTGTTTAAAACTCTTAAGCTGTGCCTCATGAAATGTTTTATCTACTCCTTATTTACAATGCAATAAAATAACATCAATTGATGATTACGTTGAATTTATTTGAAACCTGCAATTTGCTATTCTCAACCACTCTTTTAAGGGTTTTCATTTTACAAAGTTAACAAAAAGCAAAATGATAAAGTGGTGGGTAGCTTTTGCAAGGGTCATGGATATACCCTTCTACTGGAGATGGGCATTTCCACACACCAAAGCACTCACTGTGGACTGTGAAAAGCAATCAAACAGAACCACACGTGACCTAAAGGGTGAAGGGCTGGTGACTGGGAACAGAAAAGTAAGACAATCACCCAAGACAGTGATATTCCTCTAGGAAGGAAAGAAGCAGGCAGCAGAGAAACATGTAGTCTGAACAAATATTCTGCAGTTATTCACTGCCTTGACATGGTTTTAGTCATAATATTTAGGATCATTTTGATGGCTTAATGACATTAAAAGGCAGGCAAGAATTTTTATGCCAATCAAACAGCAACATTTTTATTTTTCTCAGCTGAAAAACACTGCCTGTGAGCATCCACCAGTCTACTGGCTGAATTAGGACAGTCTGGTTCAAGTCACTCAGGTACCATACTATAAAGGCATCTCTTAATGCCTTGGAAGCAATGTTTCTGTGTAACCCAAGCAAACCTGTTGATGGAACTGTAAAAGCTTGGGCTTGGGTTGGTGATCTCTGCTCCCATTCTGTGTGAGCTCAACCTGCTTTTAAGGATTATGAACAGAATTTTCACTCTTCCTCTCTGTCTGTAATTACTACATTAATGGTTACAGCTGTCACCAATGTCATTTCCAACCCAAGGAAGACCAAATTTTGGGGTATCCACAAAAGGGTCCTATTAGTAAGCATGTAAAAGACAGCATCTCTTAGAATACTGGAAATGATGGCCATTAAACAGACATGAAGAAAAGCCCTGAGAATATAACCAGTATCAACTTTATAGCAATATCTAGGGCCAAATTAAATCCTAATTAAGGTACATAAAAAATAGGTACCTCCTAAGTAATGCATCAGATACACAGCATTGAGCAAACATCTAAAGCCTCTCTCCAAGAAATGGAGACACAGAGAATGAACTTGTGGACACAGCCGGGGAAGGAGAGGGCAGGAGAAGCTGAGAAAGTAGCAGACATACACACACTATCATGTGTAGAACAGTGGGAAGCTGCCACATAACACAGAGCTCAGCCTTGCGCCTGGTGACAACCTAGAGGGCCGGACGAGGCAGGAGGGAGGCTGACAAGGAAGGGGGATGTATGTACAACGATGACTGGTTCATGCTGATGTATGGCAGGAAACTACTGCAACACTGTGAAGCAATCATCTTCCAATAAAAAACTAAAAGAAATAAAGTCTCTCTTCACATTACTCACCTTTAAAAGCTGACATCTTATAATTATGTTGTATACCAGCAACTATGTCCTTCCAAAAATCAAATGGTTTTTGACCACTGTTCTGCTAAAGAAAAAAAAAAANGGTGTTGGAGAAGACTCTTGAGAGTCCCTTGGACTGCAAGGAGATCCAAGCAGTCCATCCTAAATGAAATCAGTCTTGAATATTCATTGGAAGGAATGAAGCTGCAGCTGAAACTCCAATACTTTGGCCACCTCATGCAAAGAGTTGACTCATTTGAAAAGACCCTGGTGCTGGGAAAGACTGAAGGTGGGAGGAAAAGGGGATGACAGAGAATGAGATGCTTGGATGGCATCACTGATTCAATGGACATGAGTTTGAGTGAACTCTGGGAGCTGGTGATGGACAGGGAGGCCTGAAGTACTGCCCATGGGATTGCAAAGTCAGACACGACTGAGTGGCTGAGGTGGACCAAACTGAGGCCTATCAGAAATATCATTGTCATTTTGAAAGACAATATAGGCAAAAAGGAAAGGGATTCCAGCATAAAACCAATTTATGTTCATAGTTCTTAAGCTCTTAAGTATAAACTGATATACCCAGAGATCTATTTAATCCTGATACCTAGGATGAAGAAAANCACGACTGAGTGGCTGAGGTGGACCAAACTGAGGCCTATCAGAAATATCATTGTCATTTTGAAAGACAATATAGGCAAAAAGGAAAGGGATTCCAGCATAAAACCAATTTATGTTCATAGTTCTTAAGCTCTTAAGTATAAACTGATATACCCAGAGATCTATTTAATCCTGATACCTAGGACGAAGAAAAAAATCTATATATATTAAACTATGTTCAAAATGGTCATTTTTAACATTTCATGCCATTTTTCTGGTTTTATACTATCTAACAATGCTTAAAAAGACACATGGAATTTCTCTGCATTTATTTTAAAAACTCTGCTAATGAAACCAAGAAATATTTCTCCACACACAAGATTGGTATTTTCTTTTTCTAGACTTTTGCTCCCCCTGCTGGAGAACAGGTTTATTATCCTTAGGTATGGTCGTCATTTAATTTTCCAAAAATACTTTGACCCATTTCTCTGTGTCTTTCCTCTTTGGTAACCTCTGAAAGGAAGGAAATTGAGTAAAATCTCAACTCAAAAGACATATATAATTAAGTCCTCTGTGTGTGTGCGCTTAGCTGCTCAGTCATGTCTGACTCTTTGTGATACCATGGACTGTCGCCCTCTGTACACGCAGGCTCCACTCTCCACGGGGATTCTCCAAGCAAGAATACTGGGGTGGGCTGCCATGCCCTCCTCTGGGGGATCTTTTTAACCCCGTTCTGCATTGCAGATGGTTTCTTTACCATCTGAGCCACCAGGGAAGCTCAAAGTCCTCTGATTTATGGCCAAATCACATACCATAGTTTCTAAGAAATGAGGCCCCACTCACCTTTGTTAAAGAGTCTACCACTCTGGCACATAGAAGAGCTCCAGGCAGGTCAAAGTAGTTATCATAAAAGTAGTATTTTCCTAAAAAGAACACAATTTTAAACTGGGATCAAATTAATGCCTCATTATGGAAACTTGGCTAAAGAGGCTCTATTTTGGTTTAGTTACTTAAAGGGGCTTCTATTTCAACTCAGAACCACCTACTACAGCCTGTCATCCACTGTCTTTTAAAGGCGGCTTCAGCTATAATGGCTCTATTAATATACAAAAGTTATAATAAAATATGATATGCATAAGTTAAGCATTTTATTAAAAACATTTTAATACAAAATTAAAGACTATATCATAAATATGAAATGGATTATGAAAAAGTCACAATTTGTATTATCAGTGTCACTGAATTTCAAAACCATCAACCTAACACTGGAGTACCATGGAGTGCATTCACTAATCTGTGTTGGTTGATCCCCTGGAGTCTCACATTCAATCTTCATGCAACTTCAGACAAATTTCAGTACAACGTAAGAACAGCCAGGGTGAGAAAAACAATTAAAAAAAAAATGTGTCCTCACATCACGCGAGGACAGTGTGTGCTTATCTTAGAAAAACTTATAACCAATATAATATTGTAATGTAATTAACTNATTAAAAACATTTTAATACAAAATTAAAGACTATATCATAAATATGAAATGGATTATGAAAAAGTCACAATTTGTATTATCAGTGTCACTGAATTTCAAAACCATCAACCTAACACTGGAGTACCACGGAGTGCATTCACTAATCTGTGTTGGTTGATCCCCTGGAGTCTCACATTCAATCTTCATGCAACTTCAGACAAATTTCAGTACAATGTAAGAACAGCCAGGGTGAGTAAAACAATTAAAAAAAAAATGTGTCCTCACATCACGCGAGGACAGTGTGTGCTTATCTTAGAAAAACTTATAACCAATACAATATTGTAATGTAATTAACCTCCAATTAAAATAAATAAATTTATATTAAAAAAAAAAAAGAAAAACTTATAAGCACAGCACAGGCACACTCTAGATCTTGAAGAGCAGAAGGTTTGATTTATCCTCCTTGGCCTGAGGCTAGAATTCAAGTTGAGCCCTTCCTTGGCACTGACAGCACTTTTGAATCTGCTGTCCCAGGGCAGAAGACACGTTTGAGGACCCACGTCACATCCCCTTGGTCCACAGCTGACCCCAGCCACAGCTGTGCTGAACATCACAGTCCTTCCTCAAGCCACACCTGTGTCATTCCCTCTCCCTGGAAGCCTCTAGAGCTCACGTGGCAAGCCTGAGCAGACGGGTCAGGAATCAGTGAATGCAGGCCCCAAGTTCCTGTCGCTCAGGCTGACAGTTGGGACGTGCTCTCTGCGCTTCTCCTCTGAAGTCCTGGTGGAATCCAGAGCGCACCTCTGTTCTTTCCTTCCACGTCACACGCTCACTGCTCTCTCGTTCCGGCAGACTGCGAGCAGGAGCGACCACTCCGCTTTGAGCACAAATCTCACAGAGTCCTCTCTCCTGAGAACTCCTGGTACAAAGAGGAATCGAGCAGGATCAACAGGTGGAGCCGGATTTCAGTTTAATGTAAGGGAGTACTTTTCAAATGGTCACAACTGCTTTTGTGCAGATTCTTCTAACTGCCCGCCCCCCTCCTCCATTTGTAAGCTATGTATGAGGTTATGGAACATAGTGGTCTTGTGCCTTAGTGTCAACTACGCAAATTTCCAGTATATTGTAGGCACTCAATAAATGCTGTTGAATGATCCAAAAATTGAATGGATTACAGTCAACCTTTGAACAACACAGGTGTGAACTGCACGTGTCCACTTTTACATGTATTTTTTTCAACACGTAAATAAATACAATAAATACTATAGCAGTATACGATCTGTGACCTGCACTAAGTTGAACCCACAGATGCAGAAACTGAGACAGGGAGGAACTCCAAGGAAGGAGGGCTGACAATAAAGTTATACTCAAGATTTTCAACTTCTTGAGGTTAAGTGTCCCTAATTTCTGAGTGGTTCAAGAGTTAGCTGTATGTTGGAAAGAAGAAGCCTCACGGTAAATTAAGAGAAAACTCTCTGTAAGGTCCAGATGTTTATCCCTTTAAATGTTACTTACTTAACGCCCTCACATCTTCATGTCAAATTATCAAGAATATAAAAGAAATAAAGTCAAGTTCTGTTAATTCACAAACTGGTTGCATAGGTTTGTATGTCCTTCTCCTCAGTAAGAATATTATGGTTGTCATAGCCTTCTTGTTTTTTTTTACTTTTTCACAGCTGAAATTGTTGGGGGAAACATCTCAGACTAGTTTTCATTCTTAAGAAAGGTTAGGATGTCTTTGTCAGTATGAGGAACAGCAAGTATTATACCGAGTGAAGTAAGCCAGAAAGAAAAACACCAATACAGTATACTAATGTATACATATATATATATATNGCCTTAGTGTCAACTACGCAAATTTCCAGTATATTGTAGGCACTCAATAAATGCTGTTGAATGATCCAAAAATTGAATGGATTACAGTCAACCTTTGAACAACACAGGTGTGAACTGCACGTGTCCACTTTTACATGTATTTTTTTCAACACGTAAATAAATACAATAAATACTATAGCAGTATACGATCTGTGACCTGCACTAAGTTGAACCCACAGATGCAGAAACTGAGACAGGGAGGAACTCCAAGGAAGGAGGGCTGACAATAAAGTTATACTCAAGATTTTCAACTTCTTGAGGTTAAGTGTCCCTAATTTCTGAGTGGTTCAAGAGTTAGCTGTATGTTGGAAAGAAGAAGCCTCACGATAAATTAAGAGAAAACTCTCTGTAAGGTCCAGATGTTTATCCCTTTAAATGTTACTTACTTAACGCCCTCACATCTTCATGTCAAATTATCAAGAATATAAAAGAAATAAAGTCAAGTTCTGTTAATTCACAAACTGGTTGCATAGGTTTGTATGTCCTTCTCCTCAGTAAGAATATTATGGTTGTCATAGCCTTCTTGTTTTTTTTTACTTTTTCACAGCTGAAATTGTTGGGGGAAACATCTCAGACTAGTTTTCATTCTTAAGAAAGGTTAGGATGTCTTTGTCAGTATGAGGAACAGCAAGTATTATACCGAGTGAAGTAAGCCAGAAAGAAAAACACCAATACAGTATACTAATGTATACATATATATATATATGGAATTTAGCAAGATGGTAATGTTAAACCTGTACGCGAGACAGCAAAAGAGACACAGAGGTACAGAACAGTCTTTTGGACTCTATGAGAGAGGGAGAGGGTGATATGATTTGGGAGAATGGCATTGAAACATGTATAATATCATATATGAAACGAATCGCCAGTCCAGGTTCGATGCAGGATACAGGATGCTTGGGGCTGGTGCCCTGAGACGACCCAGAGGGGTGGTACGAGGAGGGAGGAGGGAGGGGGGTTCAGGATGGGGAACATGTGTACACCTGTGGCGGATTCATGTTGATGTATGGCGAAACCAATACAATATTGTAAAGTAATTAGCCTCCAATTAAAATAAATAAATTTATATTAAAACAATAAAAACAAACAAACAAAAAGAATTTGGAGAAAAGGCAGGAGACGGCCCACATATGTCTCTGCCCACACTGCTGTGCTGTCAGACCGCATGACACGCCAGGGCTGCAGGGACCAGGACAATGGACACAGATTCCCAAGGCTCACTACCCGCAATGCATCTAATCTCTTGGTCTGTGATACCAGAGTGACCTGCCTGAACCAGCCAGCTGGTGTAAGTGGACCTGCCCAGTTCAAACCCATGTCGTTCACCTCTATTTACAACTATCTACATCTGGACAGGTGGCACAGTGGTAAAGAACCCGCCCGCCAATGTGAGAGGCACAAGAGACGCAGGTTTGATCCCTAGGCCGGGAAGATGCCCTGGAGTAGGAAATGGCAACCTGCTCCAGTAAATTCCACAGACAGAGGAGACTGGCAGGCCACAGCTCACAGAATCTAAGAGATGGACGTGAATAAGCATGCACACTTGTACACACACATCTGGACAGACCACAGGAGTCCTCCTTATCGCTTCAATAAAAAGTAAATCTACCCATTTAACTTCCTAGCATTGCGAGCTGAGATGTGTGAAAGCATTCTACACCTAACCCCAAGGTGAAATCTGTTTTCCTATCAACTCATTTTATTAAAATAACACGTACTTCCCGACGTTTTCTTCTGACTATGAGAAAACAAACCACCCAAAGACAGCAAATATGACAAATAAAAACACGACAGCAATAAGGAATAACTCCAACTATTTTCCAGTTACTATATTTTCAAAAGGAAAATAGGTGTATTTCAAAACTGTAGTATGGGAGAAAATGACCAAAAAAAACCTAGAACAAATGAAAAACTAACAATTAAGACGTTTAATGAGGCCAATTATACAGAGTGAAGTAAGCCAGAAAGAAAAGCACCAATACAGTATACTAACTCATATATATGGAATCTAGAAACATGGTGATGATAACCCTGTATACGAGACAGCAAAAGAGACACAGATGCATGGAATGGACTTTTGGACTTTGAAGGAGAGGGAGGGGGGGAAGGTTTGGGAGAATGGCACTGAAACATGTGTGCTGTCATGTGGGAAACGAATCGTTGGTCTATATTCGGTGCAGGATACAGGATGCTTGGGACTGGTGCANATGGAATGGACTTTTGGACTTTGAGGGAGAGGGAGGGGGGGAAGGTTTGGGAGAATGGCACTGAAACATGTGTGCTGTCATGTGGGAAACGAATCGTTGGTCTATATTCGGTGCAGGATACAGGATGCTTGGGACTGGTGCACGGGGATGATCCAGAGAGTTGATGTGTAGTGGGAGGTGGGGGGACAGGTTCAAGATTAGGAACTCATGTACACCTGAGATGAAAAAAAAAAAAAAAAAAGATGTTTAATGAGGTCTATTTGTTCATAAGTGTTTTAATCATTCTTTATTTATGTACATCTGTTGTCTATAAATAATTTTTAAAAAATCTTTTCATGTTTGCTCATGGTAAACCTCTTTAAGGAGAGTGGGAAAAAGTTGTGTAAAATCACTCACAATAAAGGGGGGGAACAAAGGTAGAAGATACTAGAAATGGCAGTAAAGAGAAGAATTCTAGAAAATAGGAGAGGTGAGGAATATGAATGTGGGGAGAAGTGGGGAACAAGAGAAATAAACGGACTGTGCAGGTAATGAATTAACAAAAATACAGAAGAGATAATGTATCATTCGTAAGTGCTAAGTCTTTGTTACACCAGAACAAGTAAAAGGTGAATCAATAAAAACGTTAAATAAAACAGCACCAACTGCCAAAGAAAAACCAGACACACATGGGAAATAATACATCCAATTTCTATGAAACCGCAGCTGCTGTCCTGTGCATCCTGCCCAGCAGGGGGCAAGGATGGGCTCTGTGTCTTGATGTCACAGGTTCAGGGTCCAAAACAACAGGGGAGGGAAGGGCGCCGCTGCCGCACACACCGTACCTGACCGGAAGGCCATTCCCGTGTCCGGCACGAAGTGCTTCCACCCCTCCCTGCCGAACTCCTCCGCCAGCGCCTCCGGAGACAGCATCTTTGTTCCGTGGCTGGCCCTGGTTTGAAGAGATGAGGCACATAGTTCATCGGTGGGTCCCCTGAACACTCCCTCCTCCAGCCTTGCTATTATTAACTTATTAATTCACCTTAATACTACTAAAAGGGTTTGTTTTTTTTTTAAGAAAAAGGTTTTCAACTGGATGACTTTCCTATTTAGGATCCTATAAGGTATCGTTTTTATCATGTTATTTCTTAAATTCTATTTTAAAAATTTTTATTGGAGTATAGTTGTTTTACAATGTTGTACTGCAAAGTGAATCAGCGATACATAGACATATATCCCCTCTTTTTGGAAAGGCATTTCTCTGGACAGCTCTTTTTCTTCCTCCATTTCACCCCTCAACCAGCCAGTGATCAGGGGAAGCACACTCTGAGGTCAATGCTGTGATAGGTGCCCCAGACCAATCTATAAACTACAACTTCTCTGGGAGAAATAGGACAAGCCTTGCCTAAGAAGTTGTCCATTAACCCTGCAGATAAGACTTGTCTAATGGAACAAAGAGGAAACAACTGCAGGGACTAGGTGGGAAGCTAGCCTATGGGGAGGAGAGAGTGCAACAGTCAGAGCATGAGCTGAGGCCTGCAGGAGGACAGATGTGCCTGGTACCCAGGGCTGTGCAAGCACAGGGACTATGAAGATGGGGCAGTAATATGCCACCCAAGGACATAACATAGCTAAAACACAATAGGAAACAGTATGATGAACATGGCAAAATCTGGAACAGGAAGACAAGAAAGTAGCTATTTTTTGTGCTCAAAATACTGCTTTTACATCGGTTGGGCCTGGTTAAGGGAATCTTACCCTATAGAACAACAGTTAATATTTCATGTAGTTTACTATGAGAAATTATAACGCTAGGGAGTATCATTCTTCTTTTCTTAGAGTTAGACTGCGGTAGCAAAGCAAAATGAAGAAAATATAAATTAAATAAGAAAGGCAAATGGAAGAAAATCACAATTAGGATCCTTTTTATAGAGAGGTTAACATTTATATAATAAAAGCTATATTAGAGGTGGCGGAATCTTGAGCAGGAAATACGAAAAGGTATCTACTACGTCCTTTGAAAGCAGGCATCAAGGATATAAGCTTATAAACTCAGGAGGAGCTGGCCAGTTAGCCAAACTGAATGGAGATGATCAGACCTTGGGGAAATGACGTTGGGAATGGGGACAAGACAGACAGACAGACAGAGCAAAGAAAGAAGCAAAGTTGCAGAAGGATTTCTATTCTTTTAACCATGACTGAAGATAGCCAAGTACACTGTAAGAATCTGAAAGGGACATTAAAGGTCACGATCAAAGCTGCATTGTGTGTATGTATGTATATATGTGTGTGTATGTATACATCTGTGTTTGTTTATACATACAAATGAACACATACACTCATCTCTCTAGCTGCCTGAGGGAAAAAGAGGAACTGAATTACAGAATTATCAGAAGTGGAACGACATCTGCTCCAGCTAGCTCCACCTTAGGGGACAGTCTGGGTAGAGGGTGAGCCTGTGTACAAAAGGAATGATGCACCCAAAGGGTGAGCATCCTCTTGTGGATTCCAATGGAGTCAGCATAAATAACAAATCACACAACTGCATGGCCCCATTAACTTGCCTGCACTGTCAGTTTTGAAAGGAAAACAGACACTTACCCCACGGTAGCTTCTGTGAAACACAGAGCAGTGATGGCAGCTGCTTTCCACTGCTTGTTCTGTGCTGCGCTAAGTCGCTTCGGCTGTGTGCAACTCTCTGCGACCTTATGGATTGTAGCCTGTCAGGCTCCTCTGTCCATGCTTGCCTTTCTCTTACTAACACTCAAAGTGTTGGACTCACCTTCCCTGGTGGCTCGGATGGCAAAGAATCTGCCTGTGATGCGGGAGACCCAGGTTCAATCCCTGGGTCGGGAAGATCCCCTGGAGAAGGGAATGGCAATCCACTCCAGTATTCTTGCCTGGAGAATTCCATGGACAGAGGAGCCTGGCGGGCTATAGTTCATGGGGTTGCGAAGAGTCAAACATGACCCAGCAATTAACACTAACTAAGAAGAGGAAAGGAAAGGGAGTCAGCACTAAGCTCAGGAAGGGAGACACTGATGAAGGCTGGAGGAGTCTAGAAACACTTCCAGGAGCTGAGATACAACAGGAGTCCTGCATGATGGGGGCAAATTTGGACAAGTGGAAGAAAGAGAGGTGTTGCCTAGAATTGGTTGTCTAGGCATGTCCATTCTTTCCTTCTTCCTTAATAAAGAGAGCTTCAATTTTACTCCAGGTTAACATGATAAAATTCCCAGGCTCTTTTGCAGTAGAGGTGGTCAGAAAGCAAGTTAACATTCTACTGTATTTCCTGTGCAAATATTTCTGATAAGCTAAATTTAAAGAATTAGACTTTTCAATCTAATGCTCCCAGATTTATATTTAAATGGCTCAAACGACTCCTACAAAGACCTGCAGGCACACTGACAATCTCTCATCTGATTGACTAAAGTAATAATCTTGTTTAATCCATACCTTAACAGTCTAATCCTACACGGTAATAAAAGAGGAAAGTTTCGACACCACAACTAAATTCTATTACCTGAGCACAGTGCCGTTATCTGCAAGTTTAATGAAGTTCCCATCTTCCAGATCCAGTGCCAAGCCCTTGCAACTGAAACAGAAAAGTCTGATTACCAATCATTTCACATACTTATTAATACTTAAGAAATAATAAGTTATATTTTCAAAAAGTCCTAATAAAAAAAAGACTCTCCCACCCAAGTGAATAACATGTTAATCAAACAAGTAAGCTCTTGAATTCTAAAATTAAATATCCTCAGAGCAACTACACGAGGAAAGCTGCTATGTGGGCAAACCAAGGACAGCATATTTAGTGTCTAAACTCTTTGAGCTGAGGAAAAAAAAACTCAGAACAAAAAATGAGCACCACTGTATGCCTCTGCTAAAATGTATAAATGTTTCTCATTAAATAAAACACACACAAACACACATTCATATTTTACAAGTTAAGATCTTAGCCAGAATCTTTTCTGTACTCTTTAGACTCTGCCTCAATTTAGGTTAGGCTATAAGAACTAGCCCTCTGGGCTAGGCATATTATTGAAAACCACTAAAAGAAAGTCAAACACTAAGTTTTAAAGTTCTTCATTGCAAAAGACTTATGGGATTTGGGAGGAAAAGTGGATTCAGAGTCATTATTATGAGTAATAAAAACAAGAAGGCATAATGGCCACCAAATACCAACAGAATGAAAAGAAAAGGACAGGGTACTTTACAAGCATTATTTATATTGGTCCATAGTAACATTTCCATAGGAATTTTATATAGCAAAATGTTTCTGTTTCTTCCTTTTCAGAAGGGGATAAATCAACAAGGACTAACCAAACACTCGAACAATGCATAATAGATGAACACTGCTGCTCTAGAATTATTTCGGGATGTATTTTTCATGTGCATCAGGACAACTGGTAATTTTCAACTGAACAATTTAAAGTGGTTTAATAGGACTTTTGTTTGTTTTTATTGGTTAAATGAGGAAGAAAGACAAAGCAAACCTTGGGAAGTTGAGATTCCTAAGCCAGGAAGGGAGTAAGCTGTCAAGAGTCTCTGTTATAGGAATATCTACCCAAATTACACAAAAACAGATGTTCTAATTCAGACCTTTATTAAAAACATGGGAATTCCCAGGTGGCACAATGGTAAAGTCTGCCTGCCAACGCAGGAGACACCAGAGATATGGGTTGGATCCCTGGGTCCGGAAGATCTCTTGGAGCAGGAAATGGCAAACCTGCTCCAGTATTCTTGCCTGGAAAATTCCAGAACAGAGAAGCTTGACAGGCTATCGTCCACAGGGTTGAAAGGAGTTGGACACAACTGAGCGCGCACACGCGCACACACACACACATGCATTCAAAACGTGATGATTTCCACCCCTTTTCACACAGTTCTGTATAGGAAGGGCAATAAAATAATTTTTAAATAAAAGATGTACATTTTAGAGACAGTTCTTGATCTCTGATGATCACTCTTAATAATGACAGACTTAACCCATGCCAAAATACTCAAATTAGTCACATTCGCTCTTAATTTTCATACTTAACTTCATACTTCTAAAAATAGAAAGGACTTTAATTCATCAAATATAAAACTTTTAGTATAGAAGGCATTCTGTCCTTTGGCTCAACTTCACATTTCACTTTCTGTCTCCATGGAAGAGGAAGCATTAAAATTTTATCCACAAGAATTAAAAACCAGAGGGAATGTACAGATCTTTAAAAAAAAAAAAAAAGCTGCTTACCAGAAATCCCAATCCTCTGGGGTCACCGTGAGCAATCCCTTGTCATACCCTTTCTCCTTGACCAGGAACTGAGCAAAGCTATTATAAATGAGCTGTTAACAGAAAGGAAAAGAGATTAAATGTAAATTTCACTATTCCTTCTTAACTTTACAGGCCTGAAGACCTAATGGAATCATCCATGAGACAGGTGGGAAGGAATCTGTATTATCTGTTAATTGCGAAGCTCGGCAGGTTAACACTCCTTCCCAGGAATTTATGCACCCCTGCGAGCTCCAGGTAGCTGCTATCTTTTTTACATTGTCAGTGTACAATTATACAAACAAGGACAATTATTAGTCTTACTCCTGAAGCCTAACGGGTTGGAGATCATTAAAACTTGACAAAGTTTTGTAAACTGATTTAACACTTCACCAGATGATAAACATACTGACCACTCTACATCCACCCTCTTGTCCATCCTTTCCAGAAGGCCCCATGGCAGCTAATAACACTACTTCATATACTTGAGCCCCACACAGTGGAGGCCACCCCACTGGCCCAGTTCAGTTCAGTTCAGTTGCTCAGTCGTGTCCACTCTTTGCGACCCCATGAACTGCAGCACGCCAGGCCTCCCTGTCCATCACCAACTCCCGGAGTTCACTCAGACTCACGTCCATCGAGTCAGTGATGCCATCTAGCCATTTCATCCTCGGTCATCCCCTTCTCCTCCTGCCCCCAATCCCTCCCAGCATCAGAGTCTTTTCCAATGAGTCAGCTCTTCGCATGAGGTGGCCAAAGTACTGGAGCTTCAGCTTTAGCATCATTCCTTCCAAAGAAATTCCAGGGCCGATCTCCTTCAGAATGGACTGGCTGGATCTCCTTGCAGACCAAGGGACTCTCAAGAGTCTTCTGCAACATCACATTTTAAAAGCATCAATTCTTTGGAGCTCAGCCTTCTTCACAATGCAACTCTCACATCCATACATGACTACAGGAAAAACCATAGCCTTGACTAGACGGACTTTAGTCGGCAAAGTAATGTCTCTGCTTTTGAATATGCTCTCTAGACCTTGGCACAATCTAACCCTAAATCAGTGTGCACTNCATGTCCATTCTTTCCTTCTTCCTTAATAAAGAGAGCTTCAATTTTACTCCAGGTTAACATGATAAAATTCCCAGGCTCTTTTGCAGTAGAGGTGGTCAGAAAGCAAGTTAACATTCTACTGTATTTCCTGTGCAAATATTTCTGATAAGCTAAATTTAAAGAATTAGACTTTTCAATCTAATGCTCCCAGATTTATATTTAAATGGCTCAAACGACTCCGACAAAGACCTGCAGGCACACTGACAATCTCTCATCTGATTGACTAAAGTAATAATCTTGTTTAATCCATTCTTTAACAGTCTAATCCTACACGGTAATAAAAGAGGAAAGTTTCGACACCACAACTAAATTCTATTACCTGAGCACAGTGCCGTTATCTGCAAGTTTAATGAAGTTCCCATCTTCCAGATCCAGTGCCAAGCCCTTGCAACTGAAACAGAAAAGTCTGATTACCAATCATTTCACATACTTATTAATACTTAAGAAATAATAAGTTATATTTTCAAAAAGTCCTAATAAAAAAAAGACTCTCCCACCCAAGTGAATAACATGTTAATCAAACAAGTAAGCTCTTGAATTCTAAAATTCAAGAATTCTAAAATTAAATATCCTCAGAGCAACTACACGAGGAAAGCTGCTACGTGGGCAAACCAAGGACAGCATATTTAGTGTCTAAACTCTTTGAGCTGAGGAAAAAAAAAACTCAGAACAAAAAATGAGCACCACTGTATGCCTCTGCTAAAATGTATAAATGTTTCTCATTAAATAAAACACACACAAACACACATTCATATTTTACAAGTTAAGATCTTAGCCAGAATCTTTTCTGTACTCTTTAGACTCTGCCTCAATTTAGGTTAGGCTATAAGAACTAGCCCTCTGGGCTAGGCATATTATTGAAAACCACTAAAAGAAAGTCAAACACTAAGTTTTAAAGTTCTTCATTGCAAAAGACTTATGGGATTTGGGAGGAAAAGTGGATTCAGAGTCATTATTATGAGTAATAAAAACAAGAAGGCATAATGGCCACCAAATACCAACAGAATGAAAAGAAAAGGACAGGGTACTTTACAAGCATTATTTATATTGGTCCATAGTAACATTTCCATAGGAATTTTATATAGCAAAATGTTTCTGTTTCTTCCTTTTCAGAAGGGGATAAATCAACAAGGACTAACCAAACACTCGAACAATGCATAATAGATGAACACTGCTGCTCTAGAATTATTTCGGGATGTATTTTTCATGTGCATCAGGACAACTGGTAATTTTCAACTGAACAATTTAAAGTGGTTTAATAGGACTTTTGTTTGTTTTTATTGGTTAAATGAGGAAGAAAGACAAAGCAAACCTTGGGAAGTTGAGATTCCTAAGCCAGGAAGGGAGTAAGCTGTCAAGAGTCTCTGTTATAGGAATATCTACCCAAATTACACAAAAACAGATGTTCTAATTCAGACCTTTATTAAAAACATGGGAATTCCCAGGTGGCACAATGGTAAAGTCTGCCTGCCAACGCAGGAGACACCAGAGATATGGGTTGGATCCCTGGGTCCGGAAGATCTCTTGGAGCAGGAAATGGCAAACCTGCTCCAGTATTCTTGCCTGGAAAATTCCAGAACAGAGAAGCTTGACAGGCTATCGTCCACAGGGTTGAAAGGAGTTGGACACAACTGAGCGCGCACACGCGCACACACACACACATGCATTCAAAACGTGATGATTTCCACCCCTTTTCACACAGTTCTGTATAGGAAGGGCAATAAAATAATTTTTAAATAAAAGATGTACATTTTAGAGACAGTTCTTGATCTCTGATGATCACTCTTAATAATGACAGACTTAACCCATGCCAAAATACTCAAATTAGTCACATTCGCTCTTAATTTTCATACTTAACTTCATACTTCTAAAAATAGAAAGGACTTTAATTCATCAAATATAAAACTTTTAGTATAGAAGGCATTCTGTCCTTTGGCTCAACTTCACATTTCACTTTCTGTCTCCATGGAAGAGGAAGCATTAAAATTTTATCCACAAGAATTAAAAACCAGAGGGAATGTACAGATCTTTAAAAAAAAAAAAAAAGCTGCTTACCAGAAATCCCAATCCTCTGGGGTCACCGTGAGCAATCCCTTGTCATACCCTTTCTCCTTGACCAGGAACTGAGCAAAGCTATTATAAATGAGCTGTTAACAGAAAGGAAAAGAGATTAAATGTAAATTTCACTATTCCTTCTTAACTTTACAGGCCTGAAGACCTAATGGAATCATCCATGAGACAGGTGGGAAGGAATCTGTATTATCTGTTAATTGCGAAGCTCGGCAGGTTAACACTCCTTCCCAGGAATTTATGCACCCCTGCGAGCTCCAGGTAGCTGCTGTCTTTTTTACATTGTCAGTGTACAATTATACAAACAAGGACAATTATTAGTCTTACTCCTGAAGCCTAACGGGTTGGAGATCATTAAAACTTGACAAAGTTTTGTAAACTGATTTAACACTTCACCAGATGATAAACATACTGACCACTCTACATCCACCCTCTTGTCCATCCTTTCCAGAAGGCCCCATGGCAGCTAATAACACTACTTCATATACTTGAGCCCCACACAGTGGAGGCCACCCCACTGGCCCAGTTCAGTTCAGTTCAGTTGCTCAGTCGTGTCCACTCTTTGCGACCCCATGAACTGCAGCACGCCAGGCCTCCCTGTCCATCACCAACTCCCGGAGTTCACTCAGACTCACGTCCATCGAGTCAGTGATGCCATCTAGCCATTTCATCCTCGGTCATCCCCTTCTCCTCCTGCCCCCAATCCCTCCCAGCATCAGAGTCTTTTCCAATGAGTCAGCTCTTCGCATGAGGTGGCCAAAGTACTGGAGCTTCAGCTTTAGCATCATTCCTTCCAAAGAAATTCCAGGGCCGATCTCCTTCAGAATGGACTGGCTGGATCTCCTTGCAGACCAAGGGACTCTCAAGAGTCTTCTGCAACATCACATTTTAAAAGCATCAATTCTTTGGAGCTCAGCCTTCTTCACAATGCAACTCTCACATCCATACATGACTACAGGAAAAACCACAGCCTTGACTAGACGGACTTTAGTCGGCAAAGTAATGTCTCTGCTTTTGAATATGCTCTCTAGACCTTGGCACAATCTAACCCTAAATCAGTGTGCACTTACAGAAAACCCCTGTCAAGGAAACCTAACACACACCAACCATCATCCGCCGTGTCAGCTTTAACTCGCTTACCTCTCCCTAGAGAACAGGACCCTCTCTGTTCCTATCAGGAAATTTCCAGTCTCCTAGCCAATCAGACCCTGGTTTTTTTTCTTTTTTGAAATACAACTTTATTCTGATTCTAAATGCAGACCCTGTTTTTGCATTGCCTCATCTAACACTATAAAACACCGGTCAGGCCCCAAATCTCTGGGGAAGAGTGCTCCGCTGCCTGTGGGGCCCCTGCACTCCTCCAATCCATGAGATGTTTTCTCTAAATGAAGGGACATCAAATTCATTACTACTTCTAGTTTTGTCACTTGACACAGGGGAATCTCCCTCGTAGCTCAGCTGGTAAAGAATCAGCCTGCAGGAGACCTGGGTTCGATCCCTGGGTTGGGAAGATCCCCTGGAGGGGGGAAAGGCTACCCACTCCAGTATCCTGGCCTAGAGAATTCCATGGACTATATAGTCCATGGGGTTGCAAAGAGTTGGGCAGGACTGAGCAACTTTCCCTTTCTTTCTTTCTTCTACAGGGGAATCTCAAAGAAAAACACACATGAGGACCAGGCAGGTAGTCTACAGGAGGAACCACGGCACCTTCATCAGACACAGGGACTCTCTTTTTATCCACTGTAAGAAAAGCTGAAGGGAAAGAAAAAAAAACAAAACAAAACCTCTGGAAGCAAGCATAAAAAGCATAACTGTTGACAGATTTCATTCTCCACAACAAAATTCCAGGTTTTTCGAGACTGAACAGTGTCCAAGAGGACACACAGGGTATCCCGACCCTCCTGCAGATGTCAGCCCGTGACGTTTCAACAGCACTGGAACGGCACAGAGGGGGAGTGGGACTAGACAGAGCAGGAAGAGTGGAAGGCCGCCCTGAGGGAGTGAGGTTCACACCGACACCTGCAGGGCAGAGCAGTTAGCTGGGTGGATCCACAGGGGAGAGGGCCACACGAGTCCAGGGGCCACACTGCTCAAGCTGGGGACTGGGGTAATGAGTGTCAGCAGACGAGTACAGAGAAAGCAAAGGCTCCTGGTCAAATAGAGCTGTTTCCTGTCACAAAGCTAGTGAAAATGGCCATGCATGCACCCCGCACAATGTGACCCTGATCCAGGTCAGTTGTTCAGAGTTACATTAAGTCAACACTATGTACAAACAGTCCTCAACCCTGGCGGTGTCAGAACCACAGGTGACAGTTCTTAAAACCACCCGGAAATTCTAAGCCTCCAGGACAGGGTGGGGCCCCTACCAAATTCCTGAAACTCTGAGACGACTGAAAATCACTGACTCCTATGTTATATGGATTTTCACTCATAGGAATTATCACTCATAAAATGTACTGAGTCACTCGAAGGTACAAAGTACTATGGACAAAAAAAAAAAAAATACACGTCATGATCCTGCCTGCAAGAAACCAGTGCCCCGGGATTAACAGATGTAAATCCCATGTGTAATGTAAATCCTCAGATGCTTAGAGCAGCACATGGCATACAAGTAAATTCAATTTAGGTATTGCTATTATCTTCAGTCATGTGTTGGTTAAAAAAAAAAAGAAAAGCCCTGACTCATAGCCTTTGTTCATTTTCATGATACAGATACCCCCTACCATGGCCTGTTTCAAGCTGCCAATGATTACTGTACACCATTAGACTTGCCTCTGGTCAAGGTAAGTATTTTCAGCCTTGGACAACTTAGACAACTTCTCACCCTTTGTCAATATTGATCAAGACACGGATATGTGATTCTAATAAGGTCAGATTCCTTCCCAAGGCAAAGAGCCCTTTCCAATAGGGCTGCCTATGAGGGTGCCCACAGCTGTATTTGGAGGAGAAGGTTCTATAATAGGAGAGAATGGGGTCAATGTGTAAGGAGAAGCAGAGAACAGCAGTGCTGAGAAACAGAGGGAAGGCTGTGTCTTTGAAAGCCCTCTTCCAGTCCTAAGCCCTTGGCCCTTGAAGCTTTCCCTTAAATTCACGTTGACTCACCCCAGAAGCCCTCATGGCATAGGGCCTCCACCACCTAACCATTCCTCTACCGGTCTTAGCTGCTAACTTACTTTCCCAACAGTCTCACCTGACTAGTGATCATGCAGAATCCCCAGCGGTTGCAAACTGGTGCCCTCCAGGTCGCAGGCAGACCACAAATTATATCTGGTTCCCACTGAAGGATGCCAGATAAAATATGAAACCCCTAGGTCAATTGGATTTTCGGCTAAACAGCAAATACGGTTTTAATATAAGCATATCCCATGAGACAGCTGGAACACACATACACTAAAAATGTTTTTGTTCTTTGAAACTCAAATTGAACTGGATGTCCTGTATTTTTCTTTGCTGTATCTGGCAATCCCATAATTCTGCTGTGTTCTGAAAATGAGCTGGCACTGAAAAAAACTGACAGACTTCTCACAAAAGCTTCAATTTCTAACTTGTCTCGAGAGAATTAGATCTGGCAAGACTGAGCCTCTCCGCCCCACGGCAAATGCTGGCAGATAAGCACGGCTGTGTATGTGCGTTCTCCTGGCTGCCAGAGACGCCCACATGCCCGTCGCACATTCAGGTTAACTGCCTGGCCCCGAACACTCCTGAGTCTCCAACTCCAGGACAACACAGGTGTCATCATTTCTAGGATGCTTTTCCTGAGCCCCTGTTGAGGTGACCCACCCAGTTCCATATTTACATAAGACTCTGCACTTATTAAACGGCTTCCCAGGTGGCGCTAGGGTAAGAACCCACGTGCCACTGCAGGAGACACAGAGACTCTGGTTCAATCCCTGGGTTGGGAAGATCCTCTGGAGGGAGGGCATGACAATCCACTCCAGTATTTTTGCCTGGAGAATCCCAAGGACAGAAGAGCCTGGTGGGCTATGGTCCATAGGGTCACAAAGAATCGGACATGACTGAGACAACTTAGCACACAGCACACTGTATTTACTAAATATGCCCATGAGGTACTCAGTGACATACCACGCAAACACCACTGCCATCTCCAGTATCTTCTGCCATTCCCCACCTTCTGCTTGATACCCAGCAGATCCAGGTGCTGTTTCTCATCTCTTGGTCCTCTCCTTAGCCATATTTCCTCTGCCTCAAATGTTCTTCTTTGCCTTCTCCTGCCAATTATCACTCCTGTGCTGGGACCCAGCTTAAGCATCACTCACTCCAAGGTCTCCCTTTGGGGCTTTGCAGCACACAGAAAGCCTGTGGTAGGCACCAGAAACCTGTCAGCCAGCCCACCATGCTGGGTGATCCTGGACAAGCTATTTATCCTTTCTGTGACTGTGTCCTCATCTCTAAAGGAGGTTAATAACATCTACCTCAAACGGCTGTTTTAAGGATCAAACCAGTTTGTATCATCAGAATGCTTATTAGAATGGTGACTGTGACTGCCATATTCAGTTACTAAAATACCTATTATTTATTCAATCGTTCCATAATTATTTACTGAACTCCGCATGTGCGGAGTCAGCTTGGCACACGGAACACACAATAAAGTCACAGATACTGAGGTCAAAGGGTCATGTCTCTCGGACCTAGGGGAAGGTTCCAACAAGTAAATGGGAAAAATTCAAGGCAGTGTGTAAATGCTATGAGAAATTAACGTTTTATGGAAAACTGGAGGTAGGATCAGGATAAGAAGGTAAACTTTAGGCGGCCCAGGCTACTTAATTTGAGACCTGCCAGATGAGGGATCAGTGTGATGAAGAAAGGAGGGCCCCAAGCAGAGGTTAACAGCCAAGCATCAGCAAGGGCCAGGCAAGCTGCCATCAGCACAGGGGACCAAAGCTCACCTTCCAACATCCTTACCCATTACAAGGCCACCTGAAGACCTGTGTGTTATCGCTGTACTCCTAACTCTATTATGGTGCTCAGCACACAGAAAGGTTTCTGAACCAAACAGAAAGAAAATGCACCAGATTACTGTTTTCAACCTTTGAATATCGCTTATATTTGAAGCTCTTGCTTTTGGGAAATCTTGGATTCTGAAATTGCATGCTCACACATGCATAAAATTGACTTTTAACAATATTTCCTTCAAAAGAAGGTGACTAGAGAGGAAGTGCAAGAAAATGTTAATCAGGGGGAAGATCTGAAAGGGAAAAGAAGGAAAATATGAATCAAAGACCTAGATAAAGTAGTGGCTAGAGAATCGAGGAGAAAAGTCTCCTCAACTCTCAATATGAGGAAGGAAACATCTGTACTGTGGGAAAGTAGGAACACACATTAGGAACAGTACACTTTTTTTTTTTAAACCATCTGTACACAGAAAACAGTTGTAATTCATACAGTTTTGACCTCTGACGGGTACCCAAACTGCAAACTGGGGCAGTGAACCTCATCTTAATGAGGAACTGCCCTGGCTGATGTTTGCACCAGCTACTTGGCACTCTATCCCAAGTGGTCAGGTTAGACAATGATTCACTTGTGTCAGAAACACACCAGTTGTGTCTCAGCGTTATATATCCATTCAGCGTTATATATCCATTACCTTTTTAATCCTTGCAACAACCTTTCCAGGTAAATCCAATTATTAGCCCAGTTTTACAGTTGAGGAAACTAAAACTAGACACAGGTTAAGTAATTTGCCCGAGGTCACAGCGCTAGTAACAGTAGTGGCTTAAGCTAGGCAGTCTGGCTGCAAAATCCTGGCTTTGACGACTATAGCCAGTTTTTTTTTTCTGTTTTGGATACTTAGATCTTTGACTTACCAAAAAAAAATTTTGTTTATTTCTCAAAATCAGTGTCCATGTGAAACTAAAGGAATGGGGGAGGGAGAACAATTCACTTAAGGGTACAGATATGGAATCATACACACTCCGCTTCCTGCTCCTTCCTTAAGTGCAGGAAGGGTCCGGGCTGTTGTCAGGATTAAAACTTGCGTGGAGCATGGAGTAGATGAGCAATACCTGGTTCTTTCTCTTGGTAAAAGGCAAAATTAGGGCTAAGATCTTAATGACTTTCCGGTTAGTCTTCTTTCCAATACACCACACAACTTTCCCCAGACGGCAGTATTTAAAAACTGACAGGTGGTCGCATGGAAGTGCAAAAGAAAAAAACGCAGCCAAAGACGAAGACAAAAGTCGCTACCCAGGTGGCTCTATCAGCGCTCTGCTGGTAGCCAGAATGATCTGCTGAGACGTTCCAAAACTGGGGATCTGCAAAGGACACCCCCAGTTTCCTCGGCCTCGCCCTTCCCCTGCCCCAGGAACCGCTTCCCCAACCTAATCTTGCACATCTTGTCTTTCCTTCCCCCCTTTTCTTCCCTACTCATCTCTCAAACTAGGCTATGGGCTGGGCCAAAGAAGCCGGTACACAGAGCAAAGGCGGAGACGGAGTGGGCGGGGGGCAGGTATGCACGCTTCCTTCCGTCCCGCCTTGCGCCGGGAGGCCGAGTTGTGCGCCAAGGCGCGGCGGCTGCAGGGCCCCGGCGACGCCCGCCGCCGCCGCCTAAGCCGGGAGGAAACTCGAGCCTGCTCCACCATGGAGGCTGCACGCCGGGCGTCCCGGCAGCCGGCGCCACTCACCCGGGCGCTCTCGGGCAGGTTGTAGCAACACAGAGTGTGGTCCAGGTCGAAGCCGACCACGTCGCAGGCGGCCAGGGAGAAGTGCTGAGCCATAATTGCGCGCTGAGCTCCAGCGACTGCGTGGACGCCGGGAGGTGGCGAAGAGCACGCGGGCAGGACGCTGCGGGACTCCCCGGCGGGACGCGGCGGAACGGGGCGGGGCTCCGGACGCCGCACGGCGGCCCCGCGCGCTTCCCGCGCCTGCGAGCCCCGCCCCTGACCACGCTTCTCTCCGCCCCTGGAAGCCGGCCTCCCAGGCGCCCAGCCTTCGGGTGACACCCGCAGGCCGACTCCTGCCTCATTGTCACCACTCTGATCCCCGCCCCAAAGTCCGAAAGCGGGATATGGCCAGGAGCGGAGCCACTGCTGCAGGGACTGGGGGCGTCGCTAAGTCCCTGTTGGTGCATAGCCTTTGCCACAAAATTAACTCGGGCTCCCCAGCGTTATCAAAACACCAGGGAAACCACGAGACTGCCAAGTTACACCTGACTCTTTACTCTTATGCGAAATCATATAAGATTTTGGAGAAAATGTTATCCACTAATACCCCTCTGCCCCAGGTAGCCTATAATTTGGAAGACTATTTTTTGTCCGCGAGATCTCTAACCATGGATTGAGTCAAAAATTTTACATCCCTTAGTAAATTCCTATCTCTAAGTAAAATGGGAGACTTCAACATTACACCCCCTGGAGTGTATTAGAAAATAAATTTGTTAGAAATTGTGAAGGAGCATTTTTGCAAAGTGATGATGATTAAGGAAACCAATATTCGTTGTTGATTATCTTACTTTTATTATAGAGAAGAATTTTTCCTATGAAAGGACTTTAGAAACTTCCTAAAACATGCTGCAGAAAAGAAAACTTTATGCAAAGAAGTTTTAAAATTTATACAACACAGTAATTTGAATGACAATGTTCTCAGTTCTCTCAAGGACTGTGTATAGCGAGTATCATTTTAGATGCACAGAAGAAATGTTAATTCATTATGTACAGTGGATGCTCAAGGCATTTAATTCTGAGAACTCCTGGATATGAAGGGCTAGGACTCAGATTTTTTAAGTTGTTTACAAGAGAAAATACAAATCTTGACATTAAAAAGAGAATATAAATGTATTATCTTTGTACTGCTTCTGTTTTAAATTTGAAAGAAGACTTTGCCCAAAGGGAAAAAAATCAATAGTCATGACATAATGAAAATATAATAGATTGAGAATTATACTTAACCCTTACACATACTAATCCTTATGAGGCTAATAGACCAATTAAGGAATTAATTTAGTACAATAAATAGTTCAATCTGGTAGGACACTTATTGTACCCAGTGGACCCATTTGAATAAATTAATAACTTGTTCCATTATGACTTGTGAAAGCCCCAAACAAATCTGTCTGGACTAGGAACAGGAAGGAATCCTCAAGAAAAATCGAGCTATTCACTGGTTAAAGCCCAACAGCCATGTCTTTAATATCTGTGAATCAAAAAAGGAAAAGCTGTATTATTTTATCACTTGAGCCTGTTTCTTTTCCATGAATCTGTTGGCCATAGAATTGACCTTAGCATTCTTTTTTGGCCCCTGCAGTAGAGTGTGTCCCAAGGTCACACTACAGGTAAACTACACATTGAAGGCCACAAGTCTCCTTGAGGGATATTTTGCTTTACTGTGGGACTAGGCACTTCAGGGACTTCTCTTAGGAATGTGAATGTACACATGCACGCATTGCTAGAAGGAAGAGTATGAAAGAATTGGTTTTTCATGGCATAAGTGGTCATGATCCTGGACTGGAATTGGCCCTAAGACTTGCTGCTGCTGCTGCTGCTAAGTCGCTTCAGTCGTGTCCAACTCTCTGTGACCCCACAGATGGCAGCCCACCAGGCTCCCTCNATCGAGCTATTCACTGGTTAAAGCCCAACAGCCATGTCTTTAATATCTGTGAATCAAAAAAGGAAAAGCTGTATTATTTTATCACTTGAGCCTGTTTCTTTTCCATGAATCTGTTGGCCATAGAATTGACCTTAGCATTCTTTTTTGGCCCCTGCAGTAGAGTGTGTCCCAAGGTCACACTACAGGTAAACTACACATTGAAGGCCACAAGTCTCCTTGAGGGATATTTTGCTTTACTGTGGGACTAGGCACTTCAGGGACTTCTCTTAGGAATGTGAATGTACACATGCACGCATTGCTAGAAGGAAGAGTATGAAAGAATTGGTTTTTCATGGCATAAGTGGTCATGATCCTGGACTGGAATTGGCCCTAAGACTTGCTGCTGCTGCTGCTGCTAAGTCGCTTCAGTCGTGTCCAACTCTCTGTGACCCCACAGATGGCAGCCCACCAGGCTCCCTCGTCCCTGGGATTCTCCAGGCAAGAACCCTGGAGTGGGTTGTCATTTCCTTCTCCAATGCATGAAAGTGAAAAGTGAAAGTGAAGTCGCTCAGTCGTGTCCAACTCTTACCGACCTCATGAACTGCAGCCCACCAGGCTCCTCCATCCATGAGATTTTCCAGGCAAGAGTACTGGAGTGGGGTGCCATTGCCTTCTCCGCCTAAGACCTGGACATGCTTATCAATATCTACTTGCTGAGAAACAACTCTTACATGTCTTATATTCCTCAAGGCCTTGTCTACAACGTTTACATTTTGTAGGAGGGTTTAGAAAATAACCTGACCCCATCATCCTGAATGAGCTGTCACTCATCATGACTTTCCATTCACCTTTCTTGGCCATTATCTTAAACCTCAGTCTAACTTCTGTAAGAACATGTGGGATGATCTCCCTCTTTTCCTTCACTCCCTACATAACCTTGAACTTAAATACTGACATTTACTTCATTTCATAGGCTTATTTTCAAAGGCAGATATTTTCTTTGTATACATTCAACTTTTATCAAATATAGTGGCATGCACACCTCTTCTATTGTCAACCAGAAGTTCAGTGTTCTACTCAGACTCCAATTAATTTCTGTTTCTTTGAATGATATGTTAAATATATCAGTATTAGGGGCTGAATTATGTCCCCTCAAAGTTCGTATGTTGAAGCCCTAAAGCCCCAGTGTAACTACATTTGGGTATAGAGATCTAAGGAGGTAATAAGGTTAAATAAGGTCATAAGAGCAGGGACCTAATTCAGTATGGCTTGTGTGATTATAAGAAGAGGTGTGCATACATAGAGGAAAGGCCACGTGAGCACACAGGGAGAATGCTCAACCTGCTAGCCAGAGGAGAGATTTCACCAGAAACCAGCCCTACCTGCACCTTGATCTTGGACTTTCAGCTACCAGAACCATGAGAAAACAATTTCTTGTTATTTAGGCCACTCAGTCTGTGGCCTTCTGTTAAGGCAGTCTCAGCAGACTGACATATAGATGTTGTTTTGTCAAATGAGCAAATAGCATTTACATGTATTGTCTGAAAGATCTTTGGGGAAAGTGTTAATTGCTCAGCCATGTCCAACTCTTTGCAACTGTGGACTGTAGCCCGCCAGGATCCTCTGTCCATGGAATTCTCCCGGCAAGACTATTTCCAGTATTCTTGGGAAGGGTTACCATTTCCTTCTCCAGGGGATCTCCATGAGCAGGATTAAACCTGGGTCTCCTGTATTTCAGGCAGATTCTTTAACATAGGAGCCACTGGAAAGTGCAAGCCGCTCAGTCATGTCTTATTCTTTGCCACCCCATGGACTACTGGAGTGGGTAGCTGTTCTCTTCTCCAGGAGATCTTCCCAACCCAGGGATAGAACTCAGGTCTCCCACATAGCGGGCTGATTCTTTACCAGCTGAGCTACCAGGGAAGCCGTAAATGATGTGAAATTTGTTTAAATTATTTGTTAGCTTAAAAAATTTTGATATTTTTATTTGTATTTAATGTCAATACCATGCTGTGGAGTTTTAGGGTTTTTTTATTTAGTGTTTAATATATATACATTTTTTCTTATAATTAAGAAGTTATAAAATAATTTTGAAATGCTCAGAAATAGGTTATGATTTTTATTGATCATTTTCTAGGTTTGAATATTATCACTATAACTGACCTATATTTTAATAATGAAAATACTATAATTTAGGAAATTTAGCCTTAGGTGTGCCTTAATTTGTTACTACCTCGGTAATAACTTTGTGATCAGCTAGCTTAAATTTTAGACACTAAAATAGCACATTAAGTGATATTTTATCGATTTATAATACTTTATTTTAACATATAAATTGTAAATATTCACCAGGCTTATTAAGGGGGGGAGGAGGGAAATTGTTTAATTTTTCGTTAGTTTAAAATATGCTTTTCTAAATACTCCAAAATAAACATTATAATGTTCAACCTTTTATGTAATCTAAGCCAATCTACACATCTTCTCTGGATCATATAATTTGTTTAAAGGGGAGTAATTAAGATTATTTAGTACTTTAAAATGTACAAATGCCTAAAAATTAATCTAAGTCATTTAGTGAAATAGAGCCAAAAGCTGATTTATAATACTGGGCTGTGGCCTTAAGATGGCAGTAGTTCTGCATTAGGAATATTTTTCATTTGATTTCTTTAATCTTCAAATTTAAATACATTATTTTCTACTTTCCATTTCTCCTCTTGCCATAAGAAGAGAGGCCTACTTATAAATTTTACTGTAAGGTTTTTGTGTGTGTATTTAATTTTGATGGTGTAGGGGAGAATGTGATAGAATGAAGTCCTTTGGTAAGAAACTGCTTAGATGTGTGTGAATTAAAAAAACACAGTGTTTACAATGTGAAATGAATGCCTCTTGGAGAGAAAACTAAAATGCTAACTAGCAAAATTGTGACTCAAACAGATCTCAAACGATGTAGCAGTGGATTGAAATTTAATTAGGACAAATGTTAAGTTTGGGGTTAGGGTCAAGTAATCAACTGTTATGGAGCATCTTGACTGATCAGATGTTAAGTCAGAAATAAAATATGGATAAACTCAAGGTGAACTCAGCTAGCTCTGATTTGAATTCAGTTTCTCTTTAAATGACTGTCACTTCACAATACTTCCCTTTGCCTTGGCTGTCCAAGGTATGAAGGTTCTAAATTGCAGAGGTCTACCATGTTGTCAAGGAGTCTGGGAAGAGGCTTTAGGTCCTTGGTTACTGGCATCCATATAACTGCTTTCCTCAGCTAGACCGTCCCTGTCTTTCAGTCTTTGGTTGCCTCTGGCCATACTGGCCACACTGGCCACACCATCAGCATCCATCCATGCTGCATAAATTCTGAAACACCTCTAGTTACAGTGTCATAAGGAAAATGGTTAGTTTGACCCCAACCATGAAATCATCCCTCACTCAACCAGCCTCTGCTCCTCTCTTGAGCAGTTCAAGGAAACCTTCACAAGAGACTTTCGGCTTTGGAGCCACAGAAAAGCAAGGTACGTGTTATGATGAGGGAAGGCCGGGTGGCTGCCTCCGACCCTCTTTCTACCTAGCTGTGACCTCATCCACTGTTCCTATTCGAGTGATGGCCCTGTGTTGTCATAGGACATTCTGCAAAGCTTTTGAAAAGAGAACTAGGATTCAAGTCTCTCTGCTTTCAGATCCTCAAGCTCATGTGGAAGTTTCTTTTGTTTCCCATACAGGGGACTTAACCTTGTAATGGGATAGAATGTAGGGTCCCTTTCTCAGAGACCCACACAAGTGACTCACTCTGATGCTCTCCATTCTGTTTCCCTCAGGATTCACATTGTCAGATAAGATACAGAATGTCTTTCAAGTACAGAGGTGAGTAGAAGTTTTAAGTCTTCAAGGGCATCCAAATATGAACATATCTCAGAAACCCCTTACAAAAAGTGATCCATTCAATGTGGAGGCAAGATTCAGGCATGAATCCAGAGCTTCTTTGTCTCCAGACCTCTTAAGCAGGATGTCTATTTTCATGATTTAAATGACTGAATGCATCTTATCTGTGTATTTTCATCTTTGACCATTTATCCCTGTCTAATCATGCATTTTTTATGATGTACAGAGTGTTTCATTAAATGGATAACAATACTGCTCATAATTTAATATTGTTTTTTTTATTTTGCCACAGTTTCTTTATCTGTAGAATCAGATATTTGAAATTAAAAAAAAATACTGGTATCTTCAAAATTGACATTCAAAATTGATTATTTTATTGCTTGTCCATCCTTCTCTACCATTGTTTTTTCCATAAATGCCTCTTAACAAAAATATTCACACCAACCTTTTTTTCTCTTTCTTTTCTATTTTTTAAACTATGAAAGCATGATAACACATGACTTGGAAAGTACAGAATAAAGTTACATATAGTCCCACTATATATTACAGTTATTTTTTAAGTAGACAAATGAAGATTTTTAGTTGAAGTTTCAATATCAAATCTCAAAAATTAATAGATGAATATACAGAAAAGCATAAGGATATAGTAGACCTGAAAAGCACCATGAACTAAACTAATTCAGTATAATTAAGGTTTATACAATTTTCACACAACAGTAGGATAAAAATTCTATTCAAGTTCCCATAGACTATAAACTCAGAGAAACTGGAACATAGCCAGGGACATAAAACAAGGTATAAAAATTTCATGGTCTAAAGGTTTTAAGATCATGCAGCATCTGCTTTCTTATCATCCACACTAACCCATTTGAAAAGCAATGTGCAAATGTCAAGAGTCTTAGAGATGGTTTATATGTGTTAACATCTTTAATCCAGTTCTAGACATCTGTCCCAGAGAAGGCAATGGCACCCTACTCCAGTACTCTTGCCTGGAAAATCCCATGGACGGAGGAGCCTGGTAGGCTGCAGTCCATGGGGTCGCTAAGAGTCGGACACGACTGAGCGATTTCACTTTCTCTTTTCACCTTCATGCACTGGAGAAGGAAATGGCAACCCACTCTAGTGTTCTTGCCTGGAGAATCCCTGGGACGGGGGAGCCTGGTGGGCTGCCATCTATGGGGTCGCACAGAGTTGGACACGACTGAGGCGACTTAGCAGCAGCAGCAGCAGCAGACATCTGTCCTAAGATTTCTATCCCAGAAAAACCTCAGGTAACAGAATGATTGGGTAATGGTAGTGACATTTCCATAATCTGCCCAACTCCTATGTTTCAGCTAAACATTCCAATCACCATTCCTTTAAAATGGATTTTTGAAAAACAAAACAAAAGGCAGAGAGAGTAAAAATAAAAGGAATGCTAAACATTTGGGAGCAATATAAAAATTATGAGAAGTATTGTTATCGATTTAATGAAACACTTTGTACATCTAAAAATGCATGATTAGATGGAGATAAATCATCAAATATGGTAGATTTAAACACAAGCATAATGATACTTTTTTGATTAGTGTCTAGTTGTTTTACAATGTTGTGTTTCTGCTGTACAACAAAGTGAATCAGCTATTGTATACATATATCTCCTCCCTCTTGAGTCTCCCTCCCACTTCCCCCAATGATAATATATTAAATGTAAATTATATAAAGACTCCAATTAAAAGTTGTCAGTTTTGTTCAAAAAGCAAGATCCAAGTATGCCATCTAAAGAAATCAACTTTACACATGAAGCTATAATACCATTTGAAAAAATTGTAGGTGTACCATGAGGTATCTGCCGTCATGGAAAAACTTTATTATTGTGATTCATTTTATTAATTTTATCTAACATATTTCTATTAATTTGACTTATTAAAAGCAATAATAGAAGATATAAATGAAGAAGGACTCTTGCTTAGAGTTCTAAATTTTTGGATCATAAAGCAAAATCAGATTAGTCATCAAAAGACTTGTTAGGAAGCAAAAAGGAAATCATGTATTATCTCCCCTATCTTTGTTTTTGAGTTGCTTTTAACCTCCTTTCTCTATTTGTCACACCTACCTGCCCAGAGCTGGTATTGAGATTTGTGGAAACACAAACACATCTTGTTGGCCAAGGTCGGTTTCTAGACCGCACCTGTCCACAGTTCCCACTCACAAGTGGCTTATAGTCCTTTGAAAATGTGGCCAGGCATGTCAGGATCAGGGAATGAGGAAAACAATGAGCAATTCTCTGGTCTTTCAATGGTTGCTGCTTCTTAACCCTTTCACCATTTTTGTTAGCATAAAGAAAAGCTCTTGTCATTTTGACCATTTTAACTAGTTTTGCCTCATAATAGGTGCCAGTCCAGGGAGTCGCAAAGAGTTGGACACGACTGAGCGACTTCACTTTGACTTTTCACTTTCATGCATTGGAGAAGGAAATGGCAACCCACTCCAGGGTTCTTGCCTGGAGAATCCCAGGGACGGGGGAGCCTGGTGGGCTGCCGTCTGTGTGGTCGCACAGAGTCGGACATGACTGAAGTGACTTAGCAGCAGCAGCAGCAGTTAGAAATGGAATTTAGTAATAGGAAATCAACTTGTTAAGGCACACATTACCCAATACTAAGGACACTTAAGTATTTTTCCTTCAGTGTTGTTTCATTGACTGTTTTTCTGTCAGACTTCTCTACCAGCTTGGAGAAGGAAGTGGCAACCCATTCCAGTATTCTTGCCTGGAGAATCCCATGGATGGAGGAGCTTGGTAGGCTGCAGTCCATGGGGTCGCAGAGTCAGACGCAACAGAGCGACTTCACTCACTCACCCACTCTCTATCAGCTGTAAGTTATTGCAGACGGGGAACTGTGTCTTGGTCATCTTTATGAGTCTTAGTCTATAGCACACAGCCTGGCACATAATGCCCATTGAGAGAATGAATGAATTTCTGTTTCCTAATTTCCATCATCATCCATTATGAATTTTTGAGTGGGTGTAAGGAAGCTTTTACTTGGAAGGCAAGAGGCACTATATTTCATTGACACTCTAAATCCCTGTTCTCAGTAATCAATAAATCAGGATTCACATTTCACAGATTTATAATAAAGATTTTAATCTCTTGGAGCCAGTTTCAGGCAGTGTTCTGACAACCATTAATTTTAAATACTAGTATAAGTGTATCAGGCACAAATTTTTTATTTGACCTTCTATAGACTCTTCATTGTGCGCACCAAGAGCTCTGATGCAGGCTGTATAAATTATCACAGGGTACAAATAGCGTACGCCAACATTTTGAGAACCTAAGAATTAACTTCCCTAGTCAAACTTACTTTTTAACAGTACACCATGTAGAAAAATACTCACTTTAGAAACTTTGGTTTATATATTTAATGGTAAAGTTCACAGAACTTTTCTAGTTTCTATAATAGATTATGCCTATATTGAGCTAATACTCCCCATTAAACTCTTCATTAGGACTGTTGACCCTTTAAACGTAGTATTTTTTTATTCATGATAATTTATTCTTCTCCTTCAAGCTATATTTTAAAAATGTCATTTGGACATGCAAACAGTTCTTAATGAGAATGGTTGAATAAATTCTGTTTTTGGCTTGCAGTGGAAGTGTCAATATATGCATAATTTATTATTATTAATTTCTTCTGGAAATTAGCCAAGTAGGCATTATAAGCAACATGTCCATTTTTTCCTTTTTTCTTTTTTTTCACCCACAAATTTGACAGTACTCCAAGGAGAGTACAAAGTGCTACTGTCTCTGGGTGCACACGTGACCTCTGTCCTTCCTCTTGCTCTCTGTGATGTGTGGGTGTGAACATACGCACACAAGGCACTTGCATGTGGGTGGAGAGGGCTTGTCAGCGAGTGGAGAAATAGCAAACATTGAGCTTGAGCTGTGAGGACTGAAATACCTGACACAAACCCTGGAACTATAAAAATTCCATAACCAACCTTTGCTTTGAGGAGTCTGTGTGTCCATCCCAAACTCTTATGAATCTTCCTCTATCCAATAACTAGACTCCAGGCTGGCTACACTCATTTTTCCAGATTGGTCAAGGGGCATTAAAAGCAGAACAAGGCTGTCCGCATGGGAGTGTTCTACTGTTATTGATCTTGTGGATAAACAATAATATTAGAAAAACAAGTTAAATACCTCTGTCTAACAAATCCTGGCATATCATGTTCATACATCCTGGAAGATACTGAGGGTATCCAGAAGATGTGACACTCTATTCCTGGATCAAAACACTGTTTCCTCCAGTTTTCATTTTCCAAGGTACATTGTCTTGTAAGACACATCAGTGTTCAACTCTGTGTAACTGCCATCTGGCAGGGCTGGAAAAAAGGAAGGAATCTGGTGACAGGCAGGATTTGCATTATGATCTATGAAGCAAAGGTGATTCTCCATCTTCTCTGAAAGAAAGAAGCATTGGCTTTCTCCACGTACAGTCCCTGGAATATAGGAAGTGGTCAAAAATGTTTGTTCAATGAGCAAGTAAATGTGTAAATAAATACAATAAGCAAGAAAGAAGTTAAGGGGGTAATCACAATTTAAACCAGAGGAGAGAAGACCATAAACTGACTAAAAGATCATACTGAAATAGCTCTGTGAACCTACCTACAAGGATCAAATTACAAATTTGAATGAGGTAAGAGATGAGAAAAAAAAAGAGTTGTTATTAGTTTACTAATTCTAAAACTTGGATTTAAATAATCACAAGAAAATAAATAATATTATTAACCACTGAGGGCTTCAGTTCAGTTCAGTCACTCAGTCATATCTGACTCTTTGTGACCCCATGGAGTGCAGTACTTCAGGCCTTCCTGTCCATCACCAATTCCCAGAGCTTGCTCAAACTCATGTCCATTGAGTCGGTGATGTGATCCAACCATCTCACCTTCTGTCGTCCCCTTCTCCTCCACACTTCAATCTTTCCCAGCATCAGGGCCTTTTGAAATGAGGCAGTTCTTCGCATCAGGTGGCCATTGGAGTTTCAGCTTCAGTGTCAGTCATTCCAATGAATATTTAGGACTAATTTCCTTTAGGATGGACTGGTTGGATCCCCTTGCAGTCCAAGGGACTCTCAAGAGTCTTCTCCAACACCACAGTTCAAAAGCATCAGTTCTTTGGCGGTCAGCTTTCTTTATAGTCCACCTCTCACATTCATACGTGACTATTGGAAAAGCCAGAGCTTTGACTATATGGACCTCTGTTGGCAAAGTAGTGTCTCTGCTTTTTAATATGTCTAGTTTGGTCATAGCTTTTCTTCCAAGGAGCAAGCATCTTTTAATTTCATGGCTGCAGTCACCATCTGCAGTGATTTTGGAGCCCAAGAAAATAAAGTCTGTTCATTGTTTCCACTGTTTTCCCACCTTCTGCTATGAAGTGATGGTACCAGATGACATGATCTTAGTTTTTTGAATGTTGAGTTTTAAGCCAGCTGTTTCACTCTCCTCTTTCTCTTTCATCAAGAGGCTAGGTTTTGTTTCTGCCCTCCAAGAGTCTGTTTCCCCAGTGCTATGTAAGTTATGAGGGCTGTATGGTGGAGTTAATGGCGATCTCCTCCAAGAGGGCTTATGCCATACCCAGATCTGCTGCACCCAGAGTCCCTGCCCTTCTGGCAGGCCACTGCTGACCCATACCTCCACAAGAGATACTCAAACACTCAAAGGCAGGCCTGGCTCAGTCTCTGTGGGGTCTCTGGATCCTATTGAGGGCTTCAGTTCAGTTCAGTTCAGTCACTCAGTCATGTCCGACTCTTTGTGACCCCATGAATCGCAGCACGCCAGGCCTCCCTGTCCATCACCATCTCCCGGAGTTCACTCAGATTCCTGTTAATCGAGTCCATGATGCCATCCAGCCATCTCATCCTCTGTCGTCCCCTTCNACTTTCATCAAGAAGCTGTTTAGTTCCTCTTCACTTTCTGCCATAAGGGTGGTGTCATCTGCATATCTGAGGTTATTGATGTTTCTCCCAGCAATCTTGATTCCAGCTTGTGTTTCTTCCAGTCCAGCATTTCTCATGATGTATTCTACATATAAGTTAAATAAGCATGGTGACAATATACAGTCTTGACGTACTTCTTTTCCTATTTGGATCCAGTCTGTTGTTCCATGTGCAGTTCTAACTGTTGCTTCCTGACCTGCATACAGATTTCTCAAGAGGCAGGTCAGGTGGTCTGGTATTCCCATTTCTCTCATAATTTTCCACAGTTTATTGTGATCCTACAAAGTGCAAAAAAATTTGTTTGTAACCCCATAATTGATTTATTTTCTTCTCCATTGCTATTTTATTGTTATTTTAGCTGATATCCAGGTGCCACTAGTGCTAAAGAATCTGCCAGCTAATTCAGGAGACGTAAGAGAACAAGGTTCGATCACTGGATTGGGAAGGTCCCCTGGAGGAGGGCACAGCAAACCACTCCAGTATTCTTGCCTGGAGAATCCCTTGGACAGAGGAGCCTGGTGGGCTATGGTCCATAGGGTCGCAAACAGTCAGACAGGACTGAGTGACTTAGCACATAGCACACATTATCTCTCACTCAGTTCAATTCAGTTTAGTTCAGTCACTCTGTCATGTCTGACTCTTTGAGACCCCATGGACTGTAGCATGCCAGGCTTCCCTTTCCATCACCAACTCCTGGAGCTTACTCAAACTAATGCCCGTTGAGTTGGTGATGCCATCCAACCAACTCATCCTCTGTCATCCCCTTCTCCTCCTGCCTTCAATCTTTCCCAGCATCAGAGTCTTTTCAAATGACTCAGTTCTTCACATCAGATGGCCAAAGTATTGGAGCTTCAGCTTCAGCATCAGTCCTTCCAATGCATATTCAGGGTTGATTTCCTTTAGGATTGACTGGTTGGATCTCCTTGCAGTCCAAGAGACTCTTGAGAGTCTTTTCCAACACCACAGTTCTAATGCATCATTTCTTCAGTGTTCAGCTTTCCTTATGGTCCAACTTTCACATCCATACATGACTACTGGAAAAACCATAATTTTAACTATATGGACCTTCTTCAGCAAAGTAACGTCTCTGCTTTTAATATGCTGTCTAGGTTTATCATAACTTTTCTTCCAAGAGGCAAGCGTCTCTTAATTTCATGGCTGCTGTCACCATCTGCAGTGATTTTGGAGTTGTATCTCTCACTACTCTTTTCCTAAGCTGTTTTGTTACAGGCAAACCCAGTGCACTTTTTCCTCTCTGCTTTCACCTAATTTGTGCTCTCTGCCGTCACTCCTTCTGCATTAACTTAAAACACAGTCTTTGGGACTTAACTCAAGTGTCCATTGAAATAAACGTCTATTAATAACGCTGGACTGGAAGAAAAACAAGCTGGAATCAAGATTGCCGGGAGAAATATTAGTAACCTCAGATATGCAGATGACACCACCCTTATGGCAGAAAGTGAAGAGGCATTAAAGAGCCTCTTGGTGAAAGTGAAAGAGGAGAGTGAAAAAGTTGGCTTTAAGCTCAACATTCAGAAAACAAAGATCATGGCATCCGGTCCCATCACTTCATGGGAAATAGATGGGAAAACATTGGAAACAGTGTCAGACTTTATTTTTCTGGGCTCCAAAATCTGGGCTGAGTGCTGAAGAATTGATGCTTTTGAACTGTGGTGTTGGAGAAGACTCTTGAGAGTCCCTTGGACTGCAAAGAGATCCAACTAGTCCATTCTGAAGGAGATCGGCCCTGGGATTTCTTTGGAAGGAATGATGCTAAAGCTGAAACTCTAGTACTTTGGCCACCTCATTCGAAGAGTTGACTCACTGGAAAAGACTCTGACACTGGGAGGGATTGGAGGCAGTAGGAGAAGGGGATGACAGAGGATGAGATGGCTGGATGGCATCACTGACTCAATGGGTGTGAGTCTGAGTGAACTCCGGGAGTTGGTGAGGGACAGGGAGGCCTGACGTGCTGCGATTCATGGGGTCGCAAAGAGTTGGACACAACTGATCGACTGAACTGAACTAAACTGAATAAACCCAAGATGGAGTCACTCTTGCCTGGAATGCCACATCAGCAGGTAGAATTTTCATATTCTTATAATATTCCACTTGACCAGAAACACAGTATATCCAGAGAGCCAAGTCCCCAGACTCCAAGCCACCTTGTGCTCTATGTTTATTTTCTTGTTCCATGATCGTTCTAAATAAGGTCATGGATATAACCCCAGTCAGTCTTGTTATCTCCATATTGCTGCTTCTAACCTCTGTAAAACTCGTTTTTGCCCAAAATCTTTCAGAAAAAGTACTCCACTGCTTGTGAGGCATTGCACTCCTTTAATCCACAGGTTCCTTTGAGTAAAGGATATCAAGCTAAATTGTTTAATTTTTGTCATTTAACATGTTCTTATTCTCCTCCCCCAAAGAATTGATCTTTATGTTCTCAAAGTTCCATAAAATTTCCTTGTGATATTATCATCATTTTTTTATATTGTCTTTCTGATTAGCAAGTGCAGTAAACTCTTCAGTTCTTGAAATCACTCACCAAATAGTCAATTGCCCTTCCCTCAGGACATCCGATAGCCCCTCATTCATATAACTAAAAGAATGATGCCTGATGCAGGAGGATCTGTAGGGTCCTGGCCAGGGCTATGGCTCTGTCCTTTCACTTGGGTTAGATGTAGTGTGTGCGTGCAAGGTCAGTTGCTTATCTTTGTGGACTCTTTGTGACCCTGTGGACTGTAGCCTGCTAGACTCCTCTATTCATGGATTTGTCCTGGAATGGGTTACCACTTCCTACTCTAGGGGATCTTCCTGACCCTGAGATCAAACCCGTGTCTCCTGAGACTCTTGGTTTGGAAGGCGGATTCTTTACCCACTGAACCACCTGGGAAGACCTAGATGTGTTCAAGTTGTTGAATATTTTGAATGTCATCTCTACTCTGTATCTCGAAGCCCACAGTCTCCTGTACAGTAGCTTTCATCTAGTGCATGATGAACATATGCTTTTTTTTCAGTTTTATTTATTTATTATTTTACTTTACAATATTGAATTGGTTTTGCTGTACATTGACATGAATCCGCCATAGGTGTACATGTGTTCCCCATCTTGAACCCCTCTCCCACCTACCTCCCCACCCCATCCCTCTGGGTCATCCCAGTGTACCAGTCCTGAGTAACCTGTATCACGAATCAAATTTGGACTGGTGATTCATTTCACATGTGATAATTTACATGTTTCAATGCCATTCTCCCATATCATTCCACCCTCGTCCTCTCCTACAGAGTCCAAAAGACTGTTCAATAAATCTGTATCTCTTTTGCTGTCTCTCATACAAGGTTATCATTACCATCTTTCTAAATTCCATATATATGCATTAGTATACTGTATTGGTGTTTTTCTTTCTGGCTTAATTCACTCTGTATAATAGGCTCCAGTTTCATCCACCACATTAGAACGGATTCAAATGTATTCTTTTTAATGGCTGAGTAATATTCCATTGCGTATATGTACCACAACTTTCTTATCCATTCGACTGCTGATGGACATCAAGGTTGCTTCCATATCCTGGCTATGAAAAATAGTGCTGCAATGAACATTGGGATACGCATGTCTCTTTCAATTCTGGTTTCCTTGGTGTGTATGCCCAGCAGTGGGTTTGCTGGGTTGTATGGCAGTTCTATTTTCAGGTTTTTAAGGAATCTCCACACTGTTTTCCATAGTGGCTGTACTAGTTTGCATTCCCACCAACAATGTAAGAGTGTTCCCTTTTCTCCACACCCTCTCCAGCATTTACTGCTTATAGACTTTTGGATAGCAGCCATTCTGACTTGCGTGAAATGGTACCTCATTGTGATTTTGATTTGCATTTCTCTGATAATAAGTGATGTTGAGCATCTTTTCATATGTTTGTTAGCCATCTATATGTCTTCTTTGGAGAAATGTCTGTTTAGTTCTTTGGCTCACTTTTTTATTGTGTTCTTGAATATTTGCTTGTTAAATGAAAGAACACAGGCTTGCTTCGTCATTGCAAAAAGTATTAGAAAAGATTTAGAGGTGAGAGAGAGCAGGTCAGAAAGCAACAGTTAGAACTGCACATGGAACAACAGAATGGTTCCAAATAGGAAAAGAAGTACATCAAGGCTGTATATTGTCACCCTGCTTGTTTAACTTATATGCAGAGTACATCATGAGAAACGCTGGCTAGAAGAAACACAAGCTGGAATCAAGATTGCCGAGAGAAATAACAATAACCTCAGATATGCAGATGACACCACCCTTATGGCAGAAAGTGAAGAGGAACTAAAGAGCCTCTTGATGAAAGTGAAAGAGGAGAGTGAAAAAGTTGGCTTAAAGCTCAACATTCAGAAAACGAAGATCATGGCATCTGGTCCCATCACTTCATGGGAAATAGATGGGGAAACAGTGGAAACAATGTCAGACTTTATTTTTCTAGGGTCCAAAATCACTGCAGATGGTGACTACAGCCATGAAATTAAAAGACGCTTACTCCTTGGAAGAAAAGTGATGACCAACCTAGATAGCATATTCAAAAGCAGAGACATTACTTTGCAAACTAAGGTCCGTCTAGTCAAGGCTATGGTTTTCCCAGTAGTCATGTATGGATGTGAGAGTTGGATTGTGAAGAANAAGCCTCTTGATGAAAGTGAAAGAGGAAAGCGAAGAAGTTGGCTTAAAGCTCAACATGCAGAAAACGAAGATCATGGCATCTAGTCCCATCACTTCATGGGAAATAGATGGGAAAACAGTGGAAACAGTGTCAGACTTAATTTTGGGGGGCTCCAAAATCACTGTAGATGGTGACTGCAGCCATGAAATTAAAAGATGCTTACTCCTTGGAAGAAAAGTTATGAGCAACCTAGATATTATATTCAAAAGCAGAGACATTGAGGGCTTACTTTGTGTCAAAAATTTATAAGCATTTTACAGCTGTGAACTCATGTAATCTTCACAGTGATCCTGTGGTGTAGATACTATAATTATCCTCATTTCTATAGATGAGGAACTGGGCATAACAAGGTTTTTAAAACCCAAACTTGTTCATAATCTCATAGATGCTAAGTAGTCATAGAAGAGACAAAAACATGATGACCTGGCAGTCTATTTCATGTATTTCATCCACAAGTGGACAAATGAATTCATGACGATATAAGAGCCAGGTTTTCTCCCCAAAGGCGAGAGAAAGTTCAACAGGCAGGTGGAAGAAGAGAAACTGAGCGAACTTTGTGAGAGCTGAGAACCCCATAGGTGATTGAAATGAATCTGATCTCTGCTCCTCCTCTTCTAGCTGAGCATTCACAAGAGAAAGGATTGTGGGGGCTCCCAGTGCAGGGAGTATCCTTTGCTTTCCAGGTGGTAACCAGAGAAGACCTCACCTAACAAGGCATGATTGGAGAAGGCAATGGCACCCAACTCCAGTACTCTTGCCTGGAAAATCCCATGGATGGAGGAGCTTGGTAGGCTGCAGTCCATGGGGTCGCGAAGAGTTGGACACGACTGAGCGACTTCACTTTCACTTTTCACTTTCATGGATTGGAGAGGGAAATGGCAACCCACTCCAATGTTCTTGTCTGGAGAATCCCAGGGATGGGGAGCCTTGTGGGCTGCCGTCTATGGGGTTGCACAGAGTCGGACAAGACTGAAGCGACTTAGCAGTAGCAGCAGCAGCAGCAACAAGGAATGACAGGGGGAGGAGCCAAGATGGATAAATAGGGACAACCACTCTGATTCTCTTGTGTCCTTGGAGAACAGTAGTAAGTTTCCTATGTCCCTGAATAGAGTTCTGATATAAGGCAATTGAGAGCCAAAGATGAGAGGAAGCCTTGTGATGAGATAAGGGGAGTTAGGTGTCTCCAGTTTGACTTTTAGGCAAGGAAAGAATCAAGGCAAGTTTACAAATGGATTTTATGTCTACTGATGATTTCCATGGCAATTTGATTACTATATGTGAACTTTTTCTATTTATGAACATTTGACCATAATGCAATTTTTAAAAAGTATTTTAAAAATAATTTTAACATTTTTGCTCAAATTTAGTTTTGTCCCATATATATCTGATTACCTGCAGAAGTAAAATAACTGGTTAAATTAATTTTGTCACATAAAATAAAGAAGTACCAGTATATTTTGTTACCTAGAGGTAAGGTCATCATCAACTAAATGGATTAGGCTGGGACTTCCTCATTTTAACACAGAAAGCCTTTTGTACCAGCAGATCCTCCGTCTTTGATAAACCGGGGTAGTTAGTCAGCACCTGCATACAAATCACATTTCTCTAACATTAAGGGAATTCAGATGAATCAGTCCAAGTATGACTGGTTTTAGCTCTGCAGAATGTACTGATGTTCCATCTTAAGCTCTAGGTAGAAGCTCCTCATTTGGACTCATCGAGGACTTCTTGAATCTTCAGCAGGTCTCTGAATTGTGGGTTTGAAATTTTTCTTAATATTTTCTAGGAAGATGCAAGATATCTAAGTCTGTGAAACAGCAGAAGCTAGGTGATAGACAAGCATCTGTGATAGCTTCACGACCATACAGGGGTAACATAGGAGCAGGTGCTTTTGACTTTTGTGTCTCTGGAGAATAGGAGTCAGGACAGGACAAGAAATTCTCTGACAGCCTCCTTCGCCCTAGCAGCCGCCAGGAGCCAGGATTTTGGACTTTGTTGTCAGCTCTCTTATTAATTCCCTCAGCAGTCCTTGGCATCTTAGCCAAACATCATTTTAGACTCTCAGTCTGTCAACTCTGGATAATTCTTAGCTATCTCACAGTGTTGTTGTGGGAACTGATTAATATTTATGAACACATTTAAATGGAGAAGTGCAGTATAAATATTATTGAATGAACTGAAAAATTGTTTCCTACATAATATTATGCATAAAGGAAAGTAAGTCATAGACTGTAGTGTCTTCTTGGAAGAGTTTTAAAATAATGATCAGTTATCTGCCATTTTCCCTTTCAGCTTTAATAAGTTTAGTGTTTTGTTATTTAATGTTTTCAACAATGATTTCTGCTAAGTTTATTTATTTTTATTGTTATTGTATTGACACATTTTGTTTCCTGTTAAGTTCAATTTATCTCTTTATTTCCAGTTAGGTTTTCTAAATCATTGACCGTGATTTTTCTTCCATTGAAATTCATCTAGTTTAAAAGGGACATTTATCATTACTTAAGAGTAACTATTGAAACTCATTGCTTAAGAGAATAGATATTTCTGTAGTCAGGATCATTGCATCAAATTTCTGTTACATGAATTCTTGCCCCCTTCTTACATTTTTCTATATAAAATTAAAAGTATATTTAGGTGGAAGAAAATGGGGCTTTTAGCATAATAAAATTTTACTTAAGTTTTTGGTTAAGTTTATGAATTATGTAAAATAGAGAAGTTATACCTTTTAACAAAACACAGATTAACAACAATTCTCAAAATATTCATAATGGTAGTATTTTACAAATGGCAAAAAATACATTCAATGTTAAAAGACAGTCCATTTCAGAAAGATTATGTTTTAAAAATTCTGCCTCATATGTTGTGACAGCAAGGAGAGCTACCTGCTGTTGTTTTAACAATTCAGCATTTAACTGCTTAACTTCTGTATCATGTCTAACTTTAAGACCAAAACTATTGCAAATGTTTCTTTAATTTCTCATAACTTCAACATACGTAACTCTTCCCAGCTGTAAGTGAGTGAAGTTGCTCAGTTGAGTCCAACTCTTTGCGACCCCATGGACTGTAGCCCACCAGGCTCCTCCGTCCATGGGATTCTCCAAGCAAGAATACTGGAGTGGGTTGCCATTTCCTTCTCCAGGGTATCTTCTTGACCCAGGGATCAAACCCTGGTCTTCCACATTGCAGGCAGATGCTTTAACCTCTGAGCCGCTATTTAGTTAAGACTGACAATGCTGTCTCCCATCACCAAATGCTGTGTCCCCAAAGGGTGGCAGGCATTTCAGACTGAGTGTCTTGGAGCACCCATATCTTAGTAGAGTCAATGCTGATGCAGGGCCTGGATCTCAATAATATATATTTAGAACCTTAAAAAAAATCAATTTACTCCAAATGATTAAATTTATAAAATATGTCCTAGTTAGCCATATTCACGGGAGAATGATTTATGAAACACACATCAAAATTTTAACACCAAATTAAAGGTATACTTGGTCAAACTAGTAAGGTACATTCAGGAGCCCCACACAAAGAAAACTGCTTACTGAACACAGAATCTGGAAAAGGAAGTTGTTACCAAATAGATGAGACTTCACTCTAATATGTTCTAGAATGAGAGCCTTTCTCATTCTTACCAAAATCTGTAATTATAACTGATAACTAAAAGTAAAGTGTATACGGTAGAGACACACTAAAATATTCTTTTTGTTTACTCCTCTCTTTCAGTTCTTCTAATCAGTAACATATACAGAAAATCCTTCATAATTACCTAACAAAGTTCCTCATGACAAACATATTACGTTTACTGGAATCTATTTCAAAGGGCTACTTCCTTTTTCAGGAAACACCCTAAGTCGTTTGCTGAGGTTTGAGAATCTCTCTAATCTTACCAGAGGTTTATTTTATGTTCTTCTAGATGTCTCCCACTGCCCAACACCCTGGTACAGTTTCCACAGAGGTTTAACTTTATCTGTGTTATCAGTCTGTTAGGGTTAGGTTAAGGTCTGCAAGAAACAATACTTGAAATCTTTGAGGCTTAAAACAACCAAGATTATTTCTCCTTTAGGTTATATGTATCTGTCTGGTAAGCAAGGCTCCTTTCCATGTTTTGCTCACTCAGGGATGCAGGCTAATAACCTTTGTCTGGAACATTGTTGTCATGGTAGGGAAGGAAATGTAGTTAATTGCACTCTCCCTCTTACAGGCTTCTATTTGGAAGTGATACATACTAGTTCTAATAAGTTTTGTAGGTCAAAGCAAGCCATGTGGTCATGCTTACCTTCAATGGGATAGGAAAGTACAATTCTACTATGTACTTGGAAGAGAAAAGCTAGAAAAATCTTTAATAAATAAATGCCACATCTAGTTATTTTGATTAATATTTTCATTTTTAAGCAGCAATATTTTCTGATCTAGTTCTCAGATGAAAGTTTCAATCACTCAACAAATATTCATTTGAGTGTCAACTTTTTCAATCTATTTTGCCAAACGCTATGAATGATACAAAGATGCAAGAAGTATGGATCTAAGAACTTGTATATAATAGAGTACAGCTGTCTTCTTATAGAGCTTGGTACTTCTGCTTCATAGTCCTTAGCAAGTAGTGATTATTTCTGCAACTATTTGTGTCATGTTGTCTCCTGACCCAGGTTTATATATTCTATATAGGTTATGGGCTGTATCTCTTTTCATGTCTATAAACATAATCTCAAGAGCAAGCACCATGCCTAATACCCAGTAGGTGATGTTCAATGATTGTCTACTGAATATGTTGTAAAAGAAAAACACTCATGAGGAAGTCAAAGAGAGAGACATTACCTCCAAACAAATACATAACTTATTTAGACTTGTATCTCCTGGTATTTAGCTGGTCAGTATTTTGGTTTGCAATAATGTCGTTGCATGTGTACTAAGTCGCTTCAGTCATGTCTGACTCTTTGCAACCCCATGGACTGTAGCCTGCCAGACTCCTTTGTTCAAGGGATTCTCTAGGCAAGAATACTAGAGCGAGTAGGCATTCCTTCCTCCAAGGGATCTTCCTGACCCAGGGACTGAACCCGTTTCTCTTTACATCTCCTGCATTGGCAGGTGGGTTCTTTACCACCAGCGTCACCTGGGAAGCCAAATAATGTCCTCACACAGGAAAAACAATGCTTGCTTGACTTATTTTATATCCCCAACCACTAACCCAGTGCCTGACACATGATAGGAGCTCAGTAACCCTTGTTGACTCAGAGAAGCAAAGGAGATGAGCTCTGAGGATGACTGAAGTAAATAACTGTCAATAGATAAGCCACTGTTATATAGCAGTCACTAGAGTGTGCTTTCTTCAGTCAGTCTGTTAGTAACATATGGTTTAATTTTCTAAAGCGTAAGTGTTACACACAATTGCTTCTGATAGGCTAGTAGATGAGTGTTTCAGTAATTGAACAAAATTCCAATTGCATTGGACACAACTGGGCAATGGAGCTTTAACAGATGACTTCTAGTGGCTGGAGACCTACCTCCGCTGGAGGACAAAGTGGAGAGTGACAAAAGGGAGGTTTCTCACATTCTATACAGTTGGGGCTAGGTTTGTAGCATGCATTTGCATCTCAGTTCATATGTACTATTTTAAGTTTTGATATTCTGAATTTCTCTTAACTGGGGAAATGTAAAAGTGTGTACAAAGGAGCCTGGTGGCCTACCGTCCATGGGTTGCAAACAACAACAAAAATGTGTACAATCAACCATGGTATAATGAATACTTTTTTCTAAAGATGAATATAGCACACAGATAATAGATTTTTCATGTTAACATGAAGCAAATGCATGTATCACTCTGTACATGAGGGTCAAGATGTGACTTGTAGTTTAACTTCAACTGAGGAAATGCAAACTACCTTCTAATATTTACATGCTGAATATATTTTCTTTGATAATTCTCCAAGGGACATAAATATGGAGACTTGGTTATATTTCCAAGATGACCAACCATCTTTCAAGGTACAGGACAGCAATTACACCAGGACAGCAAAGACAACTCTGTAAATCATTGTGCCATATGCACCTCTACATGTTACATGGTTTAACAAGAGATTTTCAATATAAATGTTCCTAAAACATCATTATTATGAGCTTAGTTGTTAAAATGCCAGGAGTTTGAAAAAAAATCTAACCATCCTAAAGAGTCTTTTGTTACTTTTGAAAATTTATTGGAGGTATTTATCTGAAGTCAACCCCAATATTTCCTTAACCTTGACTTTAAATAGTAGGAATTTATGAAAATAATAGGATTTGTTTTTCTTTTAAATCAAAGGAACAAAGGAAAAGAAATGCTTAAAAATGAGACAATCAGATAATAACCACTTATGTAAGCCGTGGAAATCTAAATGTGGTTACTTAGGAATAGTTCAGTATCAAAATAAAGAATGCCAAATATACTACTTATTTATTGAGGCACAAAAAAAGGCCTGGCGGAACAGGAAATTCTTGAAGCTCTGCCCAATTACTTGGCATGGACATTGGAAAAATCTAAATCTAGGAAGTTTAGTGTATTTAATAATATTTTCTTTGTGTTTATATAAAATCATGTATGTATAAGTAAGAGGCAGTATATTTGTTATTGTTGATAATGAATAACAGAAATAACCTAATATAATCTCTTTTAATTGAACAATGCCTGTTGGACATATGGCAATATTCTTTTCACCCTTTGGGTTAGGATTTTGTAAAAAAAATTTTTGCAAGTACTATGAATGCTAAAAAAATAAGTACTGTTGGGACTTATCGCATCATTGTAAGAAAGGGAAGCCTGGGTTCAGGTTAAATGATTCATGGACACCATAATTGCTGTTGCTGTCGTTGTTCAGTCACTAAGTTGTGTCTGACTCTTTGCAACCCCATGGACTATAGCCCACCAAGCCCCTCTGTCCGTGGGATTTCCTAGGTAAGAATACTGGAGTGGGTTGCCATTTCCTGAGGAAATCTTCCAGACCCAAGGATCAAACCCATGTATCCTGCTTGGCAGGTGGATTCTTTACTGCTGAGCCATCTGGGAAGTCCAGACACCATAATTAGAAGCATACAAAATATGTTGTCCAGACTGAAAATCAGGAGATTGGAGCCCTATCCTGAAGCTAGCATAACCTGGTTCTGGGATCTTGAATAGGGCCATATCAAAATTATCCTTGGTCCTCTTCATTTTCTACTTCTAGATTCCTCTTCTCGCAATTATGACAACCAAAGATTGTATGGAATCCTTTTTTGATTGAACTTCTTGAAGCAGAATTCTGTGCGGTGGAAAGGAAGGATCCTCCAGGGCAAGAATGCTGGATATTCCTAACTTTATCATCAATAATAGCTCAGTGACCTGAAGCAAGCCACTTCTCATTTCTGAGCTATTTCCTTCATTCTAAAAATGAGGTAATTGGGGCTTCCTTAGTGGTCTGGTGGTTAAGAATCTGCCTGCCAATGCAGGCAGGGACATGGGTTTGATCCCTAGACCAGGAAGATCCCACATGCCACGAGGCAACTAAGGCACAACTACTGAGGCTTGTGCGCCCTAGAGCCTGCACCAAGAGCGCTCGCTGCAGTGAGAAGCCCAGGCACCAAAGCTAGAGAGTAGTGGCTGCTCACCGCAACTAGAGAAAGCCCTTGTGCAGCCATGACGATGCAATGCAGCCAAAATAAAATAAATCTAATAAATTAAAAAACAACAACAATGAGGTAACTGGACTGAAAGGTCTTTAAAGTCTCTTTCAGGATAAAGGAAAAAAATCTAAGAGACTAGACAGTCGCATTACTTTCGAAGGTAACTGATTGCCAACTGAGCATTTATCTGCTGGTGTCCTGCTCAGAGAATCAAGCTGAGAGCTGTCACTAAATTTCTGCTACACAAACTGTGGTCTAGAAATCAGCAGCGAAGGCATCCTCTGGGGCCTCTTTAGAAATGCAGATTCCCAGGCCTCATCCCAGATCTACGGAATCAGAATTTATGTTTTTACACAAGCAGATTCAAGTCTGAGAAGCAGCTGGGCTAGATCAAATTCGTGAATGTTGATGCTGGCTCAGTTATACTTTGTGTCAGAGGTGAGAGGGACGGAAGGAAGTCCAAAGCCCAGCCAGTTTCCCTTGACCATCTGCAGGTCCCTCAGCTGGAGTCCTTTCTTGTTTGAAGTGAGAAGTTAAGCAGAGTTGAGACTTCTCTGGACCTGGATAAGATCTCCTGCAAATGTCAAGTGAGGGTAGCCTTTAGTTTTCAAAGCACGCCAGTTCTTCTATTTCCTCTGGATCTCTATGCTTGCTTTCCTTCCACCTGGGACACTTTTCATCTTTCACTCCCCCTTTCACTTATTCACTTATTCTTTCTTCAAGAATAAGAAATTCTTATGTAACTCTTATGAAACTCTTTAGTAACTCTTATTCTTTCTTCAAGTCTCAGTTTAGATGTCACTTTTTCTAAATGCCCCCTCTTTCCCATATGCTTATCTGAGATAGATTTCTGTAGGTTTCAATCTATCTCTTTAACAGAAATGTTGTGGTGTGTGTACACACACACACAATCTATTTACTAATGATTCTTAACTTACATGGCTCATACTGACCCATTCTCAGACTTTTCAGAGACCCTTCCGTATTGAAAGCAAGAGCAAGAAAGAGACCCCTTCACCCCATTCATGAGGCTAGGACATAACAGACTTGAACAAAGGCATTCTAGTGTTTCTGTAACATTATTTTACCATTTGAAACTTTGTAGGAAATTTTGGTATTTTGGTGTCTTTTAACATCAAATCTTAAAATAACACAAAATGTAAGATGGAAACATATTTTAGTTGATCTACTTGGGCGATGCAGGTGTAATTTAATTTTAGTTCACACAAACTTATAAATTGTTATTTTTCTGAAAGAAAAAATGCAAATGAAAGAATGATGAGAGATGAGGAGAGGGGTGCAGCAATGGCACCCCACTCTAGCACTCTTGCCTGGAAAATCCCATGGCTGGAGGAGCTTAGTGGGCTGCAGTCCATGGGGTCTTTCACTTTTCACTTTTGTGCATTGGCGAAGGAAGTGGCAACCACTCCAGTCTTCTTGCCTGGAGAATCCCAGGGGCGGCGGAGCCTGGTGGGCTGCCGTCTATGGGGTTGCACAGAATCAGACACAGCTGAAGCGACTTAGCAGCAGTAGCAGAACCAAGAAATGATGCATGGGATAGTAGTCATATGGAGAGAATTTCTGGGGAAAATCAGAGATTTTAAAGGGTGTTTTCCCATGCAATCTGTTTCCTTCATATGCTCACAGACAATAGTTTTGGCTATGTATGTAGCAATACTTTTGAAACTGGGTATGTAGCCTGCCTTTTGCTTTTGCTTTAAGTAGAAAGTAAGTTGGAAATGTGACAATTTTCTTAGTCGCTTTCAGTAGTACAAGGAGAGGGCACCTCTGGGTACGCAGAGGTGGCTCAGTTCATATTTTCACAATAATGACTAATATTTATTGGACACCTTTGTGTCCTAGACAGTGGGATAAATATTTTAATGTATTTCCATATTTAATTCTTATAACTTTATAGGGTAAACATTATTGTTTAGGAATTGTCAGTGTTTTACAGAAGAAACTGAGGCTCAGCAGTCAATAATTTATCCAAAACCACACAGCCAAAGAGTGCCAAGGGAACAGGAAATCTCACCCACAAGCCGTGTTGCCTCCCTGTGACAGTACACTGGAGCCCTCCACCCAAATGACATTAACAAGCAGTGACAGTTGGGTTCATTTCTTCAGCCAGTTGTGATTCTGTCTAACTTTGCTGTTATCTGATGTACACTAGAAAAATCTTCTTCCTAGCGATGTTGATTAAGAATTAATCTTTTGACAGGAGTTAAACCCCAACAGAGGCATGGCTCTCCTAATCTTATTTTGCACATGAAGTTTGGAATTAGTCAAGAAATTTACAAGATTAACAGTAGGAAGCATACTTTAATACTCATGCTCATGCTCTGTCTATCCAGCCGGAAATTTTCTGTCTCAAGTTTGTCAAAATAACAGAAGGGCTTAAGGAAAAATCAAACAAACAGAGACTTCTAGGTGTTTTCATTTTTTATCATTTGGGGAAATTGTGATGGTCACTAACAGACTAGAGAGAGTCCTGAAGATTACTAAAATAATTTTGCTGCTAGATAAATGAGAACCTTGATTAATGAAATGTTTGTTTAACAGGGAAGGACAAACTACCTGAGTGAACCATGCATATCTATCTTTGTCTTAGAAAAGGCTTATCAGCTGCTTCCAGGAGATTGTATATATGAGAATATTAACTCCTTTTTCAAAGCAAGTGGAACTTCCATTGGTGGTTCAGTGGTTAAGACTACACTTCCCCTGAAGGCTCAATCCCTGGTCAGGAAACTAAGATCCTACAAGCCAAGTGGTACTGCCCAAAAAATTAAAGAAAGAAAGGAAATTCATTACCTCTTTACAGATATCTCTAGAATATTTGGTTAGTATCATGCTGAAATCTAGACATATCATGTCTATTTCAAGTCCTTGATAGTGCCAATAACAAAACAAAGAGCTTTAAATAGATTTTACCTTTCTTTAGTTAAAAATTTTAAAAACTTTCTCTCTGAAGCTAAATTCATTTACTTGCAGGTAAGAGAATTCATATCAGTAAAGAAATTCACTGCACAGTTTACTGAGGGGAAAAAATGGTGGCTTCTGAAGTGTTAGAAATGGAGTTTCCTGGTTATACTTTTGAAAACATACCCTCTGGATAGGACAAAATGAGTTCAGCATTTGCCTATGTTAAAGTAGTCTATTGTCACAGGTCAGGAAGGATGCCTTAGCTACAGTAAGGATCTAGCATGTCCCTCAAAATTCATATCCTTCAATAGTTTTACCTTGTTTCAACTAATTCTGAAACACAGGTTTGGCTTTGATATTTCCCTAAGTGCTTCTATCCAAGGTGGCCCAGTGGTAAAGAATCCACCTTCCAATGCGGGTGATGCAGGTTTGATCCCTGGGTTGGGAAGATCCCCTGTAGTAGAAAATGGCAACCCACTCCACTGTTTTTGCCTGGGAAATCCCGTGGACAGAGGAGACTGGCAGACTACAGTCCATGGGGTCACAAAAGAGCTGGATACCACGAAGTGCCTGAACACGCATGCATGCACAAGTGCTGCTGTAAGTGAGACATTTTCCCTTTGCAAAAATCGGAGTTAATTTGGCTTTTTTTTTTTTTTTTTTTTGGTCCATGTTGGCTTCTAAAAATCAAGATGTCTGCTGGAGCTCTAGCCACCTCAACTCAACCGAGTTTCAGCCAAGAGGAAAAAGAAGAGAGGGAAGGGAAAAAGAATAGATTCTCCAGCTGAGTCTGTTTTCTTAAGGGGTTTTCCTGAAACTCCAACCAGTGACTTTTGCTCACTTTCTTTTCTAATTTTAACCGGAGGATAATTGCTTTACAATGTTGTTTTGGTTTCTGCTGTACAACAACGTGAACCAGCCCTAAGTACTGATCACTTCTGGTTGTAAGGAAGGGTGAGAACTGTAGTCTCCAGCATTTCACTTCTATAAAAGTAAGGTTCTGTTAGTAGGAAGCAGAAACTGGACACTGGGTAGGCAAGTAGATGTTTTTGTCTCAGAAGGAAAGAAGGTGCAGGGATTTGCAGATGTAGATATATCTTTTTGATGCAAGAGAAGGACATTGACTCTGTTAATGTTGAAGAGATTTGGAACTTCTGTGAATTTCGTTGACAAGTTCATCACTAGAGAAAGGGGATATTTGCAGACAGTCTGAGAAGTATGGGGGACGATTTGGAATAGTGCTATGAAAAATGACAAGACCCACATCTTAGTGGACCAGCACATAAAATAATGGTGATGAGGGCTTAACAGGAGCTAGAGATCATTAATTTGTCCTGGTACAGAACTGAATAGCTGTGGCATTTTCAGCTATTCAGTGCTTAACAAATCAGATATAGGAGCATGGCTAAATTCATTTAATGCTGTCTGTGCGTTGGGTGTGGGGTTGTAGGAGCTAGAAAAAAATCAAGGAAGAGAAAAATTATTTTGGCAGAAACGGACAAAGTAATTCCAAAGGAGGTGTAGGGTTTTTATTCCGGCCTCAAAATGCAGGCAGGAGTCTGCTAAGAAGGGAAGGAACACCAAGCAAAAGGATGGAAACAGAATCAGAGATGGGAATGAACAAGACCTATTGGAGATACAGTAAGTCTATTTGGCTGAGTAGAAGGGTTAACCTAAGGAAGTAATAGAAGGCGGGTATTGAAAGAGTACATCTGATAAAGACCGAATAAAGAACAAATTCTTTAGTCTTGAATTACAAGCCATATTTTCCAGGCAATGAGGAACTATTGAAGGTTATTGTGCAGGAGAGTGATTTAAGAAGACTGATGTGGTGGCAGTGTGCTGTAAGGATGAGAAGAGGGTGGTTGTGGAAAGGAAAACTGGTTTAAGGGGCTGGCAAAGGACTCTAACATTCGGGAGATGATGCATGGAAAGGAGGAGACTAAAAGGCAATAGACAGAAAGTCGCTAATGTTCGTGTTCCCTGCTCTTCCCATACTCTGCGCTCTCATTTGTGAATGCTTGTCTAAATGTTTATCTTACCACCTGGCTCCTCCCTTGTCCTTCTTTCCTTTCTTCCTTCTTTCCCCTTCCCTTGCCCCCACCCTTCTTCCCTCCTTCTCTCCCTTCCTCCCTCTTTCTTCTTTCCTTCCCTCCTTTCTTTCTACAAATACTTACTGAATATTTACTACTTACACACTGGATGTTGTATAAGGCACTGAAGATTCAGAGAAGGAGACTTTATTCCCTTGGGGAATGCAAACAAGTAAGGAAATCAAGTGGAATTTAATAGGGGATCAAGTAGAAGTGTGTGTGCCAGCTTTTAAGGGCACAGAGGGTAGGGTCCTTTAATCTATTATGGCAGAGAAGATACTTTAACTTGCCTGGAAGAATCACCAGGGATGCAGGTAGAAGAGGAGCAAAGATGCAGCAGGAAAGAGGGCCCTGGGCCTCAGGGGCAGCTGGTGGCTTGGTGAACCTGATCACAGTGTGTCTGTGCAGGAGCCAAGGACCGTGAGGTTCAAGAAACTACCAGAATCTTGTGTACGTCCTGCTAAAGACATTAGATTCTATTCCAAACATGTTTTGGAATAGGATTTTACAAAGAAGAATATTAGCTTTTTAAAGAGTCATTGAAGAGGCTTCCCAGATGGTTCAGTGGCAAAGAATCTGCCTGCCAGTGCAGGAGACACAGAGACGCAGGAGATGTGTGTTCAATCCCTGGGTCAGGAAGATTCCCCGGAGGAGGAAATAGGAACCCGCTGCAGTATTCTTGCCTGGAAAATTCCATGGACAGAGGAGTCTGGCGGGCTACAGTCCATGGGGTCACAAAGAGTCCAACATGACTTAGCAACAAAGCATGTAGGCAAAGAGTCATTGAAACAAAGGAATTAAATTTCAGGGCTGGAGTCAGACTGAGACCAAGGTGTTACTCGTGGTTCAACTACTTGGGGACTGTGTGACCTTGGGCGAGTAACCTCTCTGCCTCGGTTCTTCTTCATTAAAAAAAGAAAGGGAAAAAAAACCAACAACAAAAACTACCTTCCTCTTAGAGTTTTTTTTTTTTTTCCTTTTTCTGATAGTTAAATGAATCACCATTTGTAATATTCTTAGCACAGTGCCTGGCACTGAGAAAGCCCTCAAAACTGATAGCTACTTTTACTAGTACCCATATCGCCTCTGGCCTTGTTACTACTACAGTAACTGTTCTGGGAGTGGTGTGGAAGATGAGATAAGCTGGAGGAAAGGAGATTTGTCAGGAGGCCTCTGCAATAATCTAGGGAAGAATATTTGTTTTATCCAATACCTAAATGTCATTCAGAAGGAATAAAAAATGTAGAATAAATGAAAAGACAGACAAGTAGAATTTAGTGACTGATTAGCTCAAAGAAACCAAGGAAAGAGTAAAAGGTGACCGCAAGGTTTCAAGCTCAGGTGACTGTAGAATTCTGATGCTATGTACACAAGGAAGCTCTTTCTCTTCCCACCCATTCCCTCACATTTCTCAGGCCATTGCTCACCTGACATCTCTGGATGGCCAGTTCCTTTTTCAGTTTCATTCACTAGGTCAGTGACTGTGCTGTGCAGGTCTGCCACTCTGCCTTTTTCTGGAATGCCTTGTCAAAGTCATAATGAAGGCATATTTGAATTTAGAACCTTCAAATTTCTGAAGTCTGAAACTCCACTTAGAAATCAGTCTTGAATAAATCTTTCTATGCCTGTGTCCTAAGTCACTTCAGTTGTGACTGACTCTTTGTGACCCTATGGACTGTAGCTTGCCAGGCTCTTCTGTCCATGGGATTCTCCAGGAAGAACACTGGAGTGGGTTGCCGTGTCCTCCTCCAGGGGATCTTCCTGACTCCTGGGAACCTGCTTCTCTTACATCTCCGGGGTTGGCAGCCAGGTTCTTTACCACTAGCGCCACCTGGGAAGTCCATATGCTGCTGCTGCTAAGTCACTTCAGTCGTGTCCGACTCTGTGCGACCCCATAGACAGCAGCCTACCAGGCTCCTCCGTCCCTGGGATTCTCCAGGCAAGAACACTGGAGTGGGTTGCCATTTCCTTCTCCAACGCATGAAAGTGAAAAGTGAAAGTGAAGTCGCTCAGTCATGTCCGACCCTCAGCAACCCCGTGGACTGCAGCCTTCCAGGCTCCTCCGTCCATGGGATTTTCCAGGCAAGAGTACTGAAGTGGGGTGCCATATATCTCTCTATATAGGAGCCCATATATGTCTTTAGTTGCTTCCAAATCTTATTTCATATTCTAGATCATATGTTTCATATTCTAGATATTCTAGATCACGTAACTATCTCTAGAAAGACTTTAACATCTATGCCTCTGTTTAGAAGCATTAATAGAATTCTATACTTTTTACAATTTACATTTCTCTTCTGTTTTATATTGAAATTATATTTTTGGTCTCATATCACAAATAAGAAAGCAATCAAACCTGGCTTGGCTCTTGGCTTTTCTCTTTCTGCCAAGTTAGTACTTCTGCTCTGACTCTGAGGGCTTCCCTGGCGGCTCAGTGGTAAAGAACCTACCTGCAACGCAGGAGGCATGGCTTCGATCCCTAGGTCAGGGAGATCCTCTGGCGTGGGAAATGGCAATCCACTCCAGTATTTTTGCCTGGAAAATTCCATGGACAGACAGCCTGATGGGCTACAGTCCACGTGGTTGCAAAGAGTCAGACACAACTGAGCAACTAAGACACAAACACTTACACACACAATCTGACTCTGAAGACAACTGGAGAAATCTGGAAGTATGACATGAGATCTTGTTTTAACCAAATGATCTGTTCATCATGAATGACTGATTTCAATACAAGGAAATAGGAAGGGAGACTAAGGCCACAGTTCTTTGCTTTCTTTTCTTCTTTTTCCCTCTTTTTCTTGAGTTCAGTTATCTGATTACTAAAAATGCTTTGCTGTTTGACAAAGAACAGAAATTCTGACTTTGGATGGGGTTCAGGGATCCAGTAACATTCAGAGAAATTGTTTTTAAGAGAGAAACTTTAAAATAAATGCCTTATACAAAAATAAGTAACACAGCCTAAACAAGTTGGCAGAGTTCTCTGCTAGTGAAAATGGACTTGCGTTGATCTGTCTAAACTCTCTGCCTAGGTTTCTTGGGATCCAGGGCACCTATCTGTGAGACAGCTGTCTTGAGCTACCGGAAGTAGAACAAAACTCACTGCCTATTGGAATCTCTGTCCACGATCTTGGCTTCCTTAGTTTCTGAGTTCCTGCCGATGAAGTTAGCAAGAACTAGTTCAGGCTTAGAGGTCAGAGTTCAACAGCAAGCGCCTCCACACCAGTTCATATGCAACCCTTGTACTCTTTCTCTCCACTTGTCACCTAGTCTGTGTGTGTGTGTGTGTGTGTGTGTGTGTGCCTGTGTGTGTGTGTATGTGCCCCCGTGTTTCAGAAATAGTATATGAAGGATGGGAAATTGTCTCTGTGGGAAAATGTAGTATTTTGGGTTCTCAGCATTTTAGTCATCTGCTCTTGTATTTTTCCAGACGTGAACTTATTTTGAGACTACTACAATCTATTCACGGTGATTTAAAAAAAAGGTAGGGACTCAATGACTCTTTCCCAATTGCCCTTTTGTCTAGTAGCAAATACCCAAACACTTTAATTTTCCTATTTCTCTTAGTGGTGGCAAAACAATCCTACTCATCTTTATGAAAGGACCTATCTCTGCCTTTATTTTCTGTGCTGGTAGCTCAGCAGGACAAAACAGTCCCTGGGCTAGCTTGTCTGTCCAGGAGTAAGGATTTTGGCAGCTGCTTCAACAATTGGCTCCCTGGTGAGGGCGCTGGTCTCCCTTGGGTGTGGGAGAAGGAAGAGGTAGAGGGGACCGGAATCCCATTAAGATCACAGGCACAAAGGAACCAGGAAGTAAGAAGAAATTATTACAGTCTGTTCATCGCTCAGGATGTTAAAGGCAATAGCCTGGGCCGGTTGGTTAGTCATTAGCAGAAAAGAAAGAGCAGTGAGGGTCAGGACTGGTCAAACCTCTGAGACGGACTTGAGGCGGGGAGAGAGCTGCGGGCAAAGGCAAGATGTGGAGACAGACTTACTTGGAGTTCGCCTGCTTCTCTTGGTAACTTTTTCCTGGTACAAGAACCAAGATGCCTCTTTTCTGCTCTCAGGCGCTTCTCTAAATAAAGCGTTCTCAAATATCTTTTTGTGGTGGGAATCCTGAGAAACCTTCCCACCGATCAGCTGCCCACTTTCCTCCTGGTTTTGCCTTGGAGCCGGTGAGTCTCTGCAAGCAGGTTGGCCGGACGGCTGTGAGCGGGGCTTTGTACACTCTCTCAGAGCCAGCAGGACTGGTGCGGATTGCAAAGTTTCTGGCTGGAGGAAGAGAAAGTGGGTCTGCAGAGAGTGAGGGGAGAGGGAGAAGCCCCTCTCCCCCACTCCCCCCGGGAGCGCCATGGGTAACCTCTGCCTGAGGCTCCGGACCTACCTGGATCGTTGTCCCCACTGCTGGTGGTCTGAGGAGATGGACAAGCCCGGGGTGATTCAGAACCCAGGGGCTGACTGCCCTCCTGATCCTCCCCTGCCGCCGGCTCCAGAGCCCGAGAGAAGCCAGGGCCAGTTCTTTGTGGCTCTATTTGATTACCAGGCTCGGACAGCCGAGGACCTGAGCTTCCACGCGGGTGACAAGCTCCAAGTCCTAGACAAGTCCCACGAGGGCTGGTGGCTGGCCAGGCACTTGGAGAAAAGGGCCGACAGCGCCGGCCAGCAGCTGCAGGGCTACATTCCTTCCAACTACGTGGCTGAAGACAGGAGCCTCCAGGCAGAGCCGTGAGTATCACACACACTATTTCTCAACTCTCTGAGGGCGGGTAATGGGTTTTTCTTTCTTACCTAGCTGCAAACCCAGTAATTTTCAAAGAGCTACTTAGAAAGTTATGAGGAAGTACTGGAAAGATCCTTCTAATTGAAACCCACCTCCCCTGAGATGTGAGAGTGAAACTGGAAGGTAATTGTTGAAGTGACTTCTGTTACAGTGGCATACTCCACCTGTCCTAGGGGCAGTTTCATCAGAGTAAACAAATGGTGTATTTAATACTCTCTCTTTTCTTTGGCTGTAAAAGAAGTCAGGGCTTCCCTGGTGGCTCAGATGGTAAAGAACATGCCTGCAACAATGCAGGAAACCCGGGCTTGATCCCTGGTTGGGGAAGATCCTCTGGAGAAGAGGATGGCAACCCATTCCAGTATTCTTGCCTGGAAAACCCAATGGACAGAGGAGCCTGGCAGGCTACAGTTTATGGGGTCACAAAGAGTCGGATACGACTGAGTAACTAAGCACAAAAGAAGTCATGCCTCACATTAACATAGAACTGTGTTTCTTTAGCAGGTAGCTCAGTTGGTTAAGAAACTGCCTGCAATGCAGGAGACCTGGGTTTGATCCCTGGGTTGGGAAGATCCCCTGGAAAAGGGAATGGCAACCTACTCCAGTATTCTTGACTGGATAATCCCATGGACAGAGGAGCCTGGTGGGCTACAGTCCATGGGGTCTCAAGAGTCGGACACGACTTAGTGACTCAACCACCACAACCAGCAGCAGCTGTATCATAGGTCTCCCTTAAACCACACTTTCAAACCTAAAGTCCAGCTCTCTCTTTTTCTAAACTTCTGAAGCATCAACTCCAGTCCTGATAGACACGCAAAGGCTAACTAACGAATTAATAGAAGGTCACATTTAGAAGATGTCACCTTTTCCAATAAAATCATGACTGAATAGTCTTCTTTGAATCCCATTTGGTTTTTTATTATAATTGGAAATTAGCCAGCTACAGATATTCAAGAGGTTTTAACAAGGAAAATAATGATGTTATTTCTCCAGAGAAGGGGATGGGCTTTACCCTGATATTTGAATAAATCCTATGACTTATAGTGGAACCAAGGAAGAAAATTTTATGTACTTAGGCACTGATCCATCCATTTGTGCACCTATTTATCCATCCATGCAAGTGGCAGGTGGAGTAGTAGCGTGGGGAGTTAGGGGAAGGGCAAGGTTATGCTAGTGGTGGTTTGAATATAAAATAGATAGAGCAAGGTCTTGACAATGGATACTTGGGGTGTGGTGAGTTGAGAAGCAGGCTCTGACTGTTACTTGCCCAAGCTGTTTCCACCTTGTTCCAATGAAACCCAAGACTGGGAATGTTTCTCAGGACTCATTTTATAGAGTATATTCTTAGTAGAGGGACCTCTGGGGACTCAGTCATTTTCTTATGTGTTTTCTCTTTTGATGTGAACTGCAGGATTTTTTACTGGCCTGGGGAAAAATATTGTAGGAAGAGCTATGGTGCTTTGTGGCTGCTTTCCAAACTCAAATTCAAATACAGAGAGGGTTAGGGGACTTTGAGATTTTTTTTCCAGCATCAGGGGTCTATGAATGTTAAGAAGTGCCTTATTTTAAACCTAAATAGAAATGAATTGAAATCTAGACTTCTGACAAATGGAATTGCTCTGTTCTCAGATGAGAAAATCACCTGTATGAACATTTATTTCTATGATAATCTATATGAAATGTCTTTATTCACTGAATGCTTAGTTATACGCATTTATAATATGATTTTTTTCTACTAAATGATTTCCATGTAAGGTATGGAATTATATATGTTTTATATTAGGAGAAGGCAATGGCACCCCACTCCAGTACTCTTGCCTGGAAAATTCCATGGACAGAGGAGCCTGGCGGGCTGCAGTCCATGGGGTCGCTGAGAGTCAGGCACGACTGAGCGAGTTCACTTTCCCTTTTCACTTTCATGCATTGGAGAAGGAAATGGCAACCCACTCCAGTATTCTTGCCTGGAGAATCCCAGGGACGGAGGAGCCTGGTGGGCTGCCATCTATGGGGTCGCACAGAGTCTGACACAACTGAAGTAACTTAGCAGCAGCAGCAGCATGTTTTATATTCAGTTTGACATAATATTAATGCTAGTGCTTTGAATTAATAATGTGCTAGTTTTTAATATATTCAATTCGTTTAACTGCTTAGGGCTCTGTTTCTTCATCTGTAAGTTCTCTGGGGTCTCCTAGACCTCTAGATTTCTCTGTTATGTAGGAACGTGACCTCTTATGTTTCAAATGTAGTGTTTCAACTACATTCATACTTGGCAGAACAATAAATGCTGAAGACAGCAAGTGAATTGAAATAAGCATTTCAAAAGCAATAATGTTTTGGGTAACAAGATCAAACACAGCACCCTTACTTCTTTAGATTCTTTTTGCCTAACATAGGAAGACAGTTACATTATTATGGCTAATTTTCGATTCTCAGGGGTTGTCTGTAGCCAAGAATACTTTTTTCACTGTGCGTAACTCCTGACCTTTCCTCTTGGAATTAGTTCTCAGTGGTGTTCCCATGTGATACTACCATCCTGTATCTTTGTGGTAGGATTTTCTTGGGATCTTCACATCCACCGGCATAAAATCTTGATGCCCAAGAATAGAGACGCAGATGTAGAGAACGAAACCGTGGACACAGGGGCAGAAAGAGAGGGTGGGACACACTGAGAGAGTCACATTGACATACATACACTACCATGTGTAAAGCAGATAGCTAGCAGGGAGCTGCTGTGTAGCACGGGGAGTTCAGCTTGGTGCTCTGTGATGACCTAGAGGGGTGGGATGAGAATGGGTGTGTGGGAGGGAGGCTGAAGAGGGAGGGGATATATGTATACATATAGCTGATTCACTTTGCATATGGTAGAAACTAACACAGCATTGCAAAGCAATTATACGCCAGTTAGAAAATAATTAAAAAAAACTTTGATGCTCAGATACTGCTCTCGTGCCTCCTGGTCAGCATGAGCCACTTGTTTCCTTTTAAGTGTACACCATAACTTTCACCTGTGAACCCAGGTTGCTAATGAGGTTCTTGCAACCAAACAACTAAATTGCTTCAGTACTTTTTATGCAGGTGGCTGTGACTTTCACTTTTCACTTTCATGCATTGGAAAAGGAAATGGCAACCCGCTCCAGTGTTCTTGCCTGGAGAATCCCAGGGACAGCAGAGCCCGGTGGGGTGCAGTCTATGGGGTCGCACGGAGTTGGACACGACGGAAGTGACTTAGCAGCAGCAGCAGCAGTAGCCTCTAGAATTTCACCCCATTTCAAGTAGACGCAATTTTAACTTAAGTCTTCTAAGTGAAGGTATCCAAGTGACCCACAGTGCCTTAATACCCCGGGGAATTATTTACTTTTTTAAAAAAGCTTATTTTAATAACTTCCTTATGTGAGTTTTTAAACTTCTATTCCTTATGAATAAATAAATAAACTTCTTCTTTTCCCTTATGAACTCTGTGAAAGTTAATGTTTATTTTACAAGGAGTTCAGTATATAGTATTAAGTTAGGATTATTATCTTCACATGTGTGAGATGAGAGGCAGTGGGGAATCAATGAAAGTTATCATCTAGTTCCTTATTAGACTGGTTTAGTGCAATGCATTTTAGTATTTATTGTTAATGTCTTTATCCTTGACTTGCATTAATAAGAGAGTGCAAATACTTTTGGAGTAATTAGTGGCAAAAATGTCGGTTAAGTTTCAGTGTTGGTTTGTTCCTTTGTTTAACATTAGGAAGTAGGGATATTAGAAAAAGAACTAGACTATTATTAAAAGACAAACTAATATAATAATTGATTACTAAATTCCACCTAGAAATGCTTTACCTTTTCTGAATATTTTACATTAAATGATATAATAAATTCATTCTTAATGATTTATTTTGTTTTTAGGAAGAATCACTGTTTTATCTTCAATTTTAATTCCTAGACCCTTTCATAGATGAATGTTTTTCTTCCACATCTTCAACATGGAATCCCTCAAAAATCTTACTCTTAGGCTCTGATTACTTGGAACTCACTGCATCCTTTTAAAATTCAATGTTCTTAGAGATATAGTTAAAGTTCTCCCAGAAAATAATGGTATGGAAATTACCTATGAATCTTGGAGCCAAGAACAATGGCTTTAAATTCCATTGCTAAAAAAATTCAAGTGATGAAATATATTGATGAAAAGCAAAAAGATCAGTAATTGTATAATTTCCACAAAGCATCATTCATCTGTGAAGAGTTTAAAAGTTGTTTCCCTAATTGTTTCTGTGCTTTTGGTGGCTCCCACCTTTGATGTTAAACTGGACTAGACTCAGAAGTACTTTGTGAAAAGATTTTCCTACTCTTATCGCCATGTAAAGGTAGATTTGGCTTCCTTCATGGCTCAGTGGTAAAGAATCTTCCTGCAATGCAGGAGATGGGTTCGGTTCCTGGGTTGGAAAGATCCCCTGGAGAAGGAAATGGCAACCTACACCAGTATTTTTGCCTGGGAAACCCCATGGGCAGAGGTGCCTGGTGGGCTACAGTCCATGGCGTTGCAAAAGAGTTGGACATCGACTTAAGGACTAAACAATAACCACAAAGGGTATATTGTTTACAATTCCTCTCCTATTCACCATGATATAGACAGCCTTGAAAAACAGCACAAGAATAAATATTTGTAACTTGTAAATTTATTGTTAGTTTATGCTTGTCAGATAAAAGTGTTAGAATTTTATCAAGTTTTAAGATAATAGAATTTCTATTTGTTTAAGGACTATTTTTCTAATCATGCTCTTCTTTAATGTGTCAGACTAAAATTCTGTCAAGATTTTATCTCACTTAAAGTCATTGCTAAGGTCTGAAGAAAGTCATTGCTAAGTCATTGCTAAAGCTTGAAGAAAGTAACATGGGGAAATAAACTAGTATATGCTCAGAAAGAGAATTCTCTTACACCACTATCTAAAAATACAACTGCAACTTTGCTACTTGGTTATTTGAATACTGTTGAATTTAATAATAATTATCCAGTATAAGTTGTACACAATGTTCCCAGTTGTTTTCAGCCTAGATGTCAGTAGATGTCTTTCTCTGCTAGGATATGAAGCCTGCATTTGAATCTTAAAGAGAGAGGAACAATGTGTTTTAAAAATTATTTACCATCAATAAATAAAGAAAAAAAGCATCAGGATATTCACAAATTAATCTAACATATCTACTTTGAGTAGTTGAAATCATTAGAAAATCACCGATGGGTAAGCAGTCTCATAAATATTCTTAATCCACATAATTTATTTCTTTTCCTTTGTTCTAGTTTTCAGGGAAGACTAAACACATATGGGTAGAATTGGAACATAAAATATTTTCAATTTCTCTCCTTGAAGACAAAGTATTCTTAGATCTATAGTTTAAAAAACGAAGTAAAATGTTTATTTTTATATAAAAGTAAAATGCATTATAAGAATACATGTAGCTATTTATCAAATTAAATGTTTTGGATAATCTCAAGATAAGGATTTTCAGACAAATAATTTAAATCAACAAAAGCATACTTCTATGCTAAGATTAACTGGAAAACTGTAATTAAATGACTGCATTTCTTATAAAATTATGATATAATCTTATTTCTTTATCCTTTGATATAAAATAACAGTGTGATAAATTTATTGCTCAAATACTTTGTAAAAAATTAAGACCCAGCAAAGCCAGAAATAAATAAATAAAATTTTAAAAAAAGAAGTAAAATAAGTATTTTTAAAATTTATTAAAAAATTATATTTCAGGTATAGTATTACATGATTGTTCATATTAATATAATTGTACTACATTTATGTTTATATAACTGTGTTTATGTCCATTATTTAATGCATTATATATAATTTTCATCATATTTAAGAAAAATGAAAATTAACTGCTACATTAAATACATTTTATAAGAACAATGGCAAAATCATAGAAATGAGGAAAAGAGAAATCAGCAGAACTTCATTAAAATTAGAGTAAAAGTATAAGTGTAATTAATAACAGTTAAAATAGTTGATTAACAGCAGTAAAAGTTGATTACAGGTATCTCAAAATATTATTCCTTTGAGAAGCATTGAAGTACCATAGTATGGAATTATTAAAATAAGTCAGGAGTCAGTCATTTAATTGGTAAACTTAATTTGGAAGTTTCAACTGCAATATGCCATTCAGAACCACTCTCTCTTAATAAAAGTATGGGTTATTTTTTCCTTCTCAGGTTTTCAACAAATTTTTAGTGAGGGAAAACATTATATGTGCATGGAATATTAATAACTCATAAACTGTGTTTCAGTCCTAAAGATTAGAACTTAAATTCTAGCTTGATTGAATTCATTCTTTGAAAAAAGAAGAAAGATTCTTTTTTTTTTTTCAAACTGGTTTGATTTTGTTCAAGTGAATTTATTTAAAGGTTTAGTTTGTCTCTGTAGATAGAGCCTAGTATTACTTTTTCAAGCATTTCACCAAACTGACATGAAAGTAGATACAACCTTCTATATAGTAAAGTAGGACTATTGTTAAGCAAACACTGTGTCCTATGGATTATATCCTGAGGCTTCCCAAAGACAAACAAACAAGACTTTGCCTCAATTAAGTGTCTGATTTTCAGCTCAGAAAACTTTGCATTTTGCAACTACCTATACCACAGTGAGAATCTATACAGTAAATAAAAATCAGAGACATTTTTTAGTTCTTCTGGTGGATATTTTAACTTGGTCCATATGTTAATGGTATAGAATTTTGATTGAGGTATAATGCTGGTTACCTTTTGATCTGGCCTGTGGTGTGCTTAAAAACCAGGCTATGGGTCCCAAAGATCTGAATTTGAATCTGACTCTGTCATGACTAAGCCATGTGACTTTGAGCGACTTACAGTAGAGAGGAATAAAAATGACCCCAATCTCACTGGATCAGCATGTGACGTAAATTAATTAGGTTGTTATGCAGAAAGCATGCACCATAGAGAACCTGACACATAGTCAGGGCTTAAGAAATGTTATCTGTTATTTAGCTGGCCAGCTCTTCCTTTACCTCTGCCTAAATGGATAACACTGCACACCCTGCTCCAGCCTCAGCTCACGATATTCTTTCCCTATAACAGCATCCACACGATGAGCGTCTTTCCCTTTCCTCCATACTCTCCTTTCCCTGTGGTCTTCATCTTTCTGTGTGTGCGTGCTCAGTTGCTCAGTCACGTCCGACTCTTTGCGACTCCATGGACTGTGGCCTGTCAGGTTCCTCTGTCCAAGGGATTTTCCAGGCAAGAATACTGGAGTGGGTTGCCATTTCCTTCTGCAGGGGATCTTCCCAATTTATGGACTGAATCTGCGTCTTTTGCATCTTCTGCCTTCTTTACCCCTGCGCCACCTGGGAAACCCCAGGAGTGGGTTATCGCGCTTGCAAACGCTCCCTCTTTTTTTTTCCTGACCAATTCTCATTCATCCCTCAGGCCTTACCTTGTTTGTTCCTCTCTCCCTGAAGGCTTTCCAGACTTTCTGGAAGACATCATGTCTTCCTGCTCAGAGCCTTTATCAACTTTCATTATTGTTGTTTTCTCTAAGGCTCTAAGCTCTGTTTGTGGGAGGTGGGGAGATGAGCGATTGCCTTGGGCTCTGAAACTTCATGCAGTGCCTGTGCACAATGAACACTCATAAATGTTGGTTGAGTAAATGAATAATTAGTGATTGCTTATCTATAAATCTCAAGTCTTTTATTGAAATAAGAAGCAGCTGTCTTATGGAAATAAGAACCACCTCTTTTCTTTGACTTTTTCTCTCTGAGGTGCTTTTTTTTAACCTACCAAGAAAATCTACTGAGTTTCCTCATTTTAGGGATAGGCCATTTTGCATTTTTTCCTCAATGAATTGTCCATGCCTTGATTTCTGGTTATACTCTTAGTCATAATAGCATAATTTCCCGCCTCCTAGAAATTAGTGGCTTCATTCGATCCCTAAGGGAAAAATATTTAGGGAGTTATAGACTGATCTGAATATTCGTTGTAATGTGGAATGAAAATCTAAATGGTATGTATATATGTTATTTTTAGATATCATTTCAGTGAGATTCACAGTCAGTTCCTGGCTTGGTATTCATTGCGACTGAACTGAACTGAACTGAAACTATACTGTGGTTAATTTAAAGTAATCACTGGCCTGAGCTTTTAATGGATGGAAAACCAAAACCCAATTTACAAAATTAATGTTGTGAGACCAGAGTTATAATTTCAGTTTTTATGCTGAACATATACAACTTCAAATTATTATGTGTATAAAATATTTTTCAGTTTGTGCATGCTGAAAGTTTGACTTTTTTTTTTTTACTGAATTTTAGGATTGTCACTATTACCTTCTAAAACATTACCAAACAAAATAATTACATCTTTTTTTATTAACTTTCTTACTAATTAGTTGTTAATTTCTCTGCAGCATTCTCTGACTCCCAGTTCTTAGCACATCATAGCACTGGAAGGACTTTCTGGGGAAGGTAGTTGTGCAGATTAATTGCAGCTTGAATAATATTTCAGACATCCTAAGGCTATTTTCCTGAAGACTGCAACTTTAGCAGTTAATGTATGTGAATGTTTCTTTGAAGATGAACATAACAGAAGACTTTTTCTAAAATGCATAGATTCAAACGCAGAACATATGATCTGTATTACCCAAATTATTGCTCATTTGGTGAATTTCAGATACTATAATAAACTATCCTTGTGTAATGTCTTTATCATGTCATTTTTTCCCACAAAGTTTTTCAGTAAGATTTTTTTCCTATTTAAAAATGGAACTAACTTTAGTGTAAGCCTTTAATTTTTTTTCATGTTTTCTTTTTTATTCATATGACATTATTTTATACAGACTTTAAATTCAGAATAAATTCCTCAATTAGAGTTTTTATCCATTAATTTTGTGCCTTCTTAAGGGTAAAATGAAAATACAATTCAAGAAATATTATTGCTGAGAACTTTTGAATTTTATGAAAAGTGAAAGTGTTAGTTGCTCAGTTATATCTGACTTTGCGACCCACAGACTGTAGCCTGCCAGGATCCTCTGTCCACGGAATTTTCCAGGCGAGAATATTGGAGTGGGTAGTCATTCCCTTCTCCAGGGGCTCCTCTTGACTGAGGGATTGAATCTGGGTCTCCTCCATGGCAGGCGGGTTTTTTTTTTTTTTTTTTTTTNTGAGCGTCTTTCCCTTTCCTCCATACTCTCCTTTCCCTGTGGTCTTCATCTTTCTGTGTGTGCGTGCTCAGTTGCTCAGTCACGTCCGACTCTTTGCGACTCCATGGACTGTGGCCTGTCAGGTTCCTCTGTCCAAGGGATTTTCCAGGCAAGAATACTGGAGTGGGTTGCCATTTCCTTCTGCAGGGGATCTTCCCAATTTATGGACTGAATCTGCGTCTTTTGCATCTTCTGCCTTCTTTACCCCTGCGCCACCTGGGAAACCCCAGGAGTGGGTTATCGCGCTTGCAAACGCTCCCTCTTTTTTTTTCCTGACCAATTCTCATTCATCCCTCAGGCCTTACCTTGTTTGTTCCTCTCTCCCTGAAGGCTTTCCAGACTTTCTGGAAGACATCATGTCTTCCTGCTCAGAGCCTTTATCAACTTTCATTATTGTTGTTTTCTCTAAGGCTCTAAGCTCTGTTTGTGGGAGGTGGGGAGATGAGCGATTGCCTTGGGCTCTGAAACTTCATGCAGTGCCTGTGCACAATGAACACTCATAAATGTTGGTTGAGTAAATGAATAATTAGTGATTGCTTATCTATAAATCTCAAGTCTTTTATTGAAATAAGAAGCAGCTGTCTTATGGAAATAAGAACCACCTCTTTTCTTTGACTTTTTCTCTCTGAGGTGCTTTTTTTTAACCTACCAAGAAAATCTACTGAGTTTCCTCATTTTAGGGATAGGCCATTTTGCATTTTTTCCTCAATGAATTGTCCATGCCTTGATTTCTGGTTATACTCTTAGTCATAATAGCATAATTTCCCGCCTCCTAGAAATTAGTGGCTTCATTCGATCCCTAAGGGAAAAATATTTAGGGAGTTATAGACTGATCTGAATATTCGTTGTAATGTGGAATGAAAATCTAAATGGTATGTATATATGTTATTTTTAGATATCATTTCAGTGAGATTCACAGTCAGTTCCTGGCTTGGTATTCATTGCGACTGAACTGAACTGAACTGAAACTATACTGTGGTTAATTTAAAGTAATCACTGGCCTGAGCTTTTAATGGATGGAAAACCAAAACCCAATTTACAAAATTAATGTTGTGAGACCAGAGTTATAATTTCAGTTTTTATGCTGAACATATACAACTTCAAATTATTATGTGTATAAAATATTTTTCAGTTTGTGCATGCTGAAAGTTTGACTTTTTTTTTTTTACTGAATTTTAGGATTGTCACTATTACCTTCTAAAACATTACCAAACAAAATAATTACATCTTTTTTTATTAACTTTCTTACTAATTAGTTGTTAATTTCTCTGCAGCATTCTCTGACTCCCAGTTCTTAGCACATCATAGCACTGGAAGGACTTTCTGGGGAAGGTAGTTGTGCAGATTAATTGCAGCTTGAATAATATTTCAGACATCCTAAGGCTATTTTCCTGAAGACTGCAACTTTAGCAGTTAATGTATGTGAATGTTTCTTTGAAGATGAACATAACAGAAGACTTTTTCTAAAATGCATAGATTCAAACGCAGAACATATGATCTGTATTACCCAAATTATTGCTCATTTGGTGAATTTCAGATACTATAATAAACTATCCTTGTGTAATGTCTTTATCATGTCATTTTTTCCCACAAAGTTTTTCAGTAAGATTTTTTTCCTATTTAAAAATGGAACTAACTTTAGTGTAAGCCTTTAATTTTTTTTCATGTTTTCTTTTTTATTCATATGACATTATTTTATACAGACTTTAAATTCAGAATAAATTCCTCAATTAGAGTTTTTATCCATTAATTTTGTGCCTTCTTAAGGGTAAAATGAAAATACAATTCAAGAAATATTATTGCTGAGAACTTTTGAATTTTATGAAAAGTGAAAGTGTTAGTTGCTCAGTTATATCTGACTTTGCGACCCACAGACTGTAGCCTGCCAGGATCCTCTGTCCACGGAATTTTCCAGGCGAGAATATTGGAGTGGGTAGTCATTCCCTTCTCCAGGGGCTCCTCTTGACTGAGGGATTGAATCTGGGTCTCCTCCATGGCAGGCGGGTTTTTTTTTTTTTTTTTTTTAACCACTGAACCACTAGGGAAACCCTTGAACTTTATATTAGGCTTCTAATGTGAAGAACGTTTAGAATCTTATTTTAAAGTAAATCTTTCCACTGACACAAATGTTGCATAACACACTGGCAGTGGATTTGGATGATTCAGAAAAATCCTATATCTGTGCTCAGTTGCTTAGTCATGTTGGACTCTCTATGACCCCATAGACTATAGCCTGCCAGGCTCCTCTGTCCATGGAACTCTTCTGGCAAGAATACTGGAGTGGATTGCCCCTTCCATCTCCAGAGGATCTTCCCAACCCAGGGATCAAACCCAGTCTCTTGTGTCTCCTGCACTGACAGGTGGATTCTTTACCACTAACATCACCTGGGAAGCCTACATAGTTCCAGTGAAAGGCCAATAATCTGATAGACTAAAGTCACTCCAGTATCACATATATCTTTTAGCCATTTCTGAAAATTAGTTACAACATACCAAGATTCCCATAAGGGACACTATTGCAAGCTCCAGAATTGTGCTCCTTGCAAAGTCTCTGCCAGAATGTCGTCTCTGGAGGTGCCTGTGTTATTTCTGTGATGTTGGACTCAGAATACTTTCTGCAGATCTTTTCAGCATTTCTAGTCATTGAAGAAGATAGAGTCTACCAGATTCATGTATCCATTCAATACGCTTTTTGTGTATATTTACCATGTTAAAGGCACTGTTTTTTGAACAACGGGAGATAACAAAATGAATAAGACAGTCCTTTTTCTCCAGATAATTTTACAGTTTCTGGAGGTAAGACTATTAAACCAAGAATGTATGTCAATGCCTATTAGACAAAAACTACCAAGAACATACCTACAGTAGTTTATTTTTCATTACAAGGAAAGAGACGCACCCATGGACAAGAGTGGAGTGTCTCAGTAGGAGTATGAGAACACATGAGAGGATTTGGGGCATTGACTTTGGGGACAGTTTAGGAAGCAAGACTGCTCTTGCTGGATTACTGTCAGGAAGCAGGGTAACTGTATGATTTTGTATCTTCATTAATCTTCTTGAGAAAGAGGGAAGACTAGATCAAGATTAAAGTTATGGTTGGTAAAGAAATAGCAGTCACTTATGTTAACCAAGATAGGTGGATTTTTGTGCTTGCACAATGTCCATTTTTCTGGCAAGTGTTCAGATATGATCAAGAGTGAGCTGATCTTGTTTTTGTCTTGATCTGTTGTGGTCACAGAGTGGCCTTGTCTGCTGTCAGTGTTTATGTTCAACAGGAGAACTCCCAGGCCTAGTCTGAAGTGCCAGGCAAACTCTTGGGTGCCAGGGCTGCTTTTCTCTGTCAGCCAGCCTAGGGCAGATGTTGATAAATGCCAGAGAGTAGCACAACTGTCGGTCACGTAGCTTACACTTCAAAATAGTATTTTAAAGGATGTTGAAGGAACAAATACATGGATGAATATGTGCAGAGGTAGAAGAGATTTTTAAATTCTGGTTTGGGAAAAATCACACCTTTCTTCCAGGGTTCTGCTCTCATGACCCTCTTCCAAGAGTCTTTTTCTAACCTTTATAGAAATAATTCATAGTTTGTTTTCCCCATAATCTCGTATAACTTGTTAGTAGAACAATAATAAATAATGTGCACGCTAAGTCTCTTCAGTTGTGTCCACCTCTTTGTGACCCTATGGACTGTAGTGCCCACACACGTTTCTGTCCATGGGATTCTCCAGGCAAAATAACAAAGTGGGTTGCCATGCCTGCCTCCAGAATAATAATTAATAACTGATATTTATTGAGACTTTATCATTATGCTACTCAAAAAATACAAAATAATTACACTTGTATTACCTTATATATTACAACCTGCTGAGGTAGCTACTTTCCCTGGTGGCTCAGAAGGTAGAGAATCTGCGGCAATGCAGGAGACCTGGATTTGATCCCTGGGTCTGATCCCTGGGTCGGGAAGATCCCTTGGAGAAGGGAATGGCAAACCACTCCAGTATTCCTGCCTGGAGAATTCCATGGACAGAGGAGGCCAGCCAGGTGTAGTTCATGGCACCATAAAGAATCGGACACAACTGAGTGACTAGCACTACACTTCACAGATGAAGAAACTGAAGCTAGGAGAATTTAAGCAAACTGCTCAAAGCCCACTCCAGTACTCTTGCCTGGAAACTCCCATGGACGGAGGAGCCTGGTAGGTTGCAGTCCATGGGGTGACGAAGAGTCAGACATGACTGAGTGACATCACTTTCAGTTTTCACTTTCATGCATTGGAGAAGGAAATGGCAACCCACTCCAGCGTTCTTATCTGGAGAATCCCAAGGACGGAGGAGCCTGGTGGGCTGCCGTCTACAGGGTTGTCTACTCTGTAGTCGGACACGACTGAAGCGACTTAGCAGCAGCAGCAGCAGCAGCTCAAAGCTACACAGCTAATAAATGATGAAACTGAGATTTGCCTGCCTCCATCCTGCCTCTGGACTCTCTACTTTTATCATTTGATGGCTAGTTGCATAACTTCTGTCTTTCATATGAGACTGTGAAATCTTAGAGGGCAAGAAACTTACATTTCCTGCATCATGACTGGAAAACTGTTTAAGACAGTGTCTGTGCTCCAGGCAGTTTGTAATCTCAGGAAGTGAGACTCTCTACTGTGTCCTGAAATTCTAAGTTCCCTGTAGTAGAAGCACTGTCTGACTTAATTTTACTCAATGCTTATCCATGAGACAATTCAGTACAAATTGTTGAACATGGGGGAAAGGAAGTAAAAGTATATTCAGGGAATGGGAAGTTGTATAATGTAACTGAAGTATTTATGGAGAGAGCTATGAGAAATAAATCTGGAAAAAGAGATTGGGACAAAGTTTTGGAAAAGACCATGTGTGCCAGGTTAAAGACTTTGGGTTTAAAGGAAGAGTAGGAATATAGGAATTTCATGAATGAAAAATCAAGAGGACTTAGGGAAAGAGAAGTATCTTTGATGTGCTGAACACACAAAACTGTATACATGAGCTAATTTAATCTTTGTAATTGTCCTGCAAGGCAAATTTTCTTATCACTGCTTTTAGGACAAGAAAACTGAAACTCAGATTTAAATAAATGCAAGAGCATTCTTATATGGTAAATACTACAGGCAAAACTAATTAGAAGAAAAAGAGAGAGGATTTAAAAATATGTTTTTGAGACCACGTGAAATATTAAGAGAAATATACATTTCATAAAGTCCTCTTTTTATTGGGGGCATGGTTGAAACGGAAAGAAAGACAATACATTCACTTTTAAGAATGTTGAATGTGAAGTACTAATGAGTCATCTCAGTGAAAATGTCCGGGAGAAATGAAGAAATACAAAAATATGGGCAAAAAGAGGTCTGTTTTATAAAGATAGATATTTGAAGGCATTCACTCCGAGGTGTTATAGATGTTACAGGAATATGAGAACTGCAGGCATTGTAGATTTCAGAACTATAGTGTGAGAGGCTAAGAAACAGGAGGAGTCAAAGATTAACTCTTTAGAAATGCCCATAGTTTAGGTGAGTAAAGGTGGTGAGTAGATTGTAATAATAACTCTGTTGTTCACACCTCCTTGTTACACACTCTTGGGTAATCTCCTCCCATACAAACTCTCAGTTGGCCAAGAAACTTGCTCTGTCCAGTGGAACAATTATAAACGTGACAAAAATAGAGATCGAAAAGGGCTTACACGTTGGGGCTTGCTTTCTTATTGTTCTTGGATTTCTGCAACTACTATGAAAAAGCTCAAGCAACCTCCTGGAGGATGGAAGACTATGTGAAGAGAGGCCCTGTTTGTCCCAGGTGACTCACAAGCTGAGTGGAGACTTATGATCAAGCCCAGCTAAGATCAATTGAACTCACTCCAAATTACTCACTTTTAGATTCCTGAGTTAACCAAATATAGTCAGCTCTTCATATCTGTAGGTTCTATATGTGTGTATTAGGGTCACAAAGAGTTGGACATGACTGAGCGACTGAACTGAACTGAACTGACTCAACTAAATATGATAGAAAATACTTGGGAAAAAAGTTCCAAAAAAAGAAACTTGAATTTGTCACATGTTGGCAACAGTTTACATTTATGTTGTATTAGGTATTATAAACAATCCAGAGATGATTTAAAGTATCTCTAAAGGATATGTGTAGATTGTATGCAAATAATATGTGATTTTATAAATATAGGGGACTTGAGCATCCACAGATATTGGTATTCTGGAACCAACCCTTTCCAATAAGGAGGGAAGACTAGCTGTTAGAAAGCAAAATCTAACTGATACAGGGAAGAAGAGCTCCTGAAGGAAACTGAAGAATTCAAAAAGTAGAAGAAAATCAAACAGCATCTTAGCAAAATAAGAAAATGGAATGTCAAGAGGGAGGTTTGGGGTCAAATGCTAAGCAAAGGTCAGAGTAATGAGGAAGAAGTAAAGACCATTAGATTTACCGGAAGATTACTGGTGACACTAAAAGGCAGTTTTATCATGTAATTATGGATGATATCATGCAGTGAAGAGTGTAAGTGAGCTATAACAAGGAACTTCATGCTCTGACTGGGACTCTGCACTGGGAGGTGTAGGCTGGGTTGAGCCATAGAGGTTTTGTATGATAGGGCTCTACTCATGGGACTTGGGTCCATCCTGAGAATCAGAGCTGAGGAAAGATAAAATCAAAAAAAGCAGTGGAACTTAGCTGCTTCCATCTCTGAGCAGAGTATTCAGGGTCTTAAGGACTATGTTTGATTGGAATTTTCCAAAAGTTTCACCCTCTTTAAGGCATCAGAGTTGGCAGCTTTGCAACATCCTTCAGTGAGTTAGACATTTGGATTTGGAAGTTAAGGCAGAATGAGGATAAAGAAAGGGTTCAGCCTTAGTGCGGTTTGGGCTTCCCAGAACTTTTGGAGAAATTAAAGAATTTTCTCTTGGGTGCTATACTCTCAAGTTTTAGGGTCATGTGGAAAGATTGAGCTTAGTTCAAGGTCTTAGAGTAGAAGCAGCAAATATGTAAATAACTTTTAAAGACGTTTGTCTGTGAAGGAAAAGAAGCATATAGGAAAATAGAGATGGTCCCTAACTTTCAATGGTTTGACTTACGATTTTTCAACTTTATGATGCTGTGAAACCACTCTGCATTTGGCAGAAATCATACTTTTAATTTTGAATTTGAAGTTTTGAATTTTGACCTTTTCCTGGGCTAGCGTTACAGGGTCCTATGCTCACTCACGATGTTGGACTGCAGCAGTGAGCCTTGGTTCCCAGTCAGCCATGCAGTGGTGAGTTTTTAAACAATCCGTACTCTTAAAATCATCCTGTACCCATACTCCCATCCTGTTTTTCACTTTTGATATGTTATTCAATAAATTACATGAGATATTCATCACTATATTATAAAATAGCCTCTATTAGATGGTTTTGCTCAACTGTAGGCTGATGTAAGTGTTGTGAGCACATAAAATGTAGTCTGTGCTAAACTATGATGTTCAGAAGGTTAAGTGTGATAAATGAATTCTTGACTTACAATATTTTCAACTTATGATAAGTTTATTGGGACATAACCTCTATCCTAAGTCTAGGAAGATCTATATATTAAATAGACTTGATGATCAAAACTTACTTGGAAACACTTAGTCACTTTAAAAGCTCTTTGAAAATGCTGCATACGTTATTATAAATCTTCATCTACATTTTTAATCCTTCTTTTTTATGGTATAGTTGTAGTATTATTTTACAAAATAAAAAGAATGAACTCAGATACACCTGTTGCAGAATAAAAAGGCAATACGTAGTCCTCCTTTGAATAAAAAGGGAATATGTAGCCCTCTGCATTTTCTTAGAAGACAAATTGGGCATCTGTTAGGTAAACCCTGATTATCTTGTATTATGCTGCTGCTGCTGCTAAGTCACTTCAGTCATGTCCGACTCTGTGCGACCCCATAGACAGCAGCCCACCAGGCTCTCCCATCCCTGTGATTCTCCAGGCAAGAACACTGGAGTGGGTTGCCATTTCCTGCTCCAATGCAAAGTGAAGTCACTCAGTCATGTCCAACTCTTAGCAACCTCATGGACTGCAGCCCACCAGGCTCCTCTGTCCACGGGATTTTCCAGGCAAGAGTACTGGAGTGGGGTGCCATTGCCTTCTCCATCTTCTATTGTATACTATAGTTATAGGATACTCCTGGTTTAACTTCAGGGTACTATCACAGAGAGACTAGAATAGTGTTTCAGATAAAAACAGTACAAAAGTGATTCAGTTTCTTGTATTTGTGTTATGTAATAGTTTATAGGCACCTATTGGTTTTGATGTGAATCACTCTGAACTCTGTACTATCTCTTATCAAAATCTTTAACAAGCAGTAGTTTAGGAAAATGGAAAGTCATGCTATTGATTTTGTAGGTCCTGGTAAAGTGGTAGAAAGTGAAATAGTTACATGAGAATTAATGGACATCAAAGGATCTCAGTAGATGATTTTTCTCTTATGATAGTTTTGGTGCTTAGTGAAACCACTGATAGCTTTTAAAGCACCATGGTTCACTTTATGAAAAATTTAATATTATAAAATATTCCAGTTTACCAATGGCTTTTAAAAAGTTCTATTTAAAAACACATTTTATAAATACAAAAGAATGTGTGAAACTTAAGATTTAAAGCATGATGAATAATGAACATCCATTTAACCAGACAGCTCATGACCTTGACTGTTACTAACAAATAATCTATGAGTTCTTCCCTTCCCCCTTCCCCATGGTAAATTTAACCTTTTCATAGAAAATGTAGATAGCAATTCAATTTCTAATAGTGAAGGACTGGAAACAATCCAAATGTCCATTATAAGAGAGGGATAAACTGTGGTTTATTTATTTAATGAAATATTATACATTAGTGAAAATGATGAATTGAGTGGCATGGAACAACATGGATATGTTTTCAAAGTATAATGTTGAGTGGAAAGAAAATTTTAAGAGATTGCATATAATATGATTCTATTTTCTCAAGTCTACAAATAAAATCAAATCATATATTGTTTGGGCATATATGTTAGTAAACTATAAAATAAGGTAAGGGAATGACAAACAGCTGTTGGATTTGCTTATCTGAGTGTTGTAGATTCTATGCTTCTGTTGAACATTTAAAGAAATGAGAAGAAGAGTGATTTTCATGTCAATCAGGAAAATTAAAGGTAACAATGCTGGCCAAAAGGTCAAATGTAGATATTGTGATTAATCTTATATTGTTCGTGACTCTGCCTTTCTCACAATATGGTTTTCACTGAATTCTATTATCCTCCTAATATAAGAAAGACCTAAAAATAGAGCTTTTGCAATTACTGTTGTCTTTATCCAGTGTGACTTTTAAGATACTCCTCCAAACTTTGGTGACAATAATTCTTAACCTATAGACTGTGGATTCCTAAAGGTTCCAGAGAGGGGCCTGAGAGAATTCATGAGCTCTCTGAAATGGCAGATAAAATTTGTATGATATGTATTTGTGCATTTTTTAGAATAAGATGTTATAGGTTTTATCATGTTCTAAAAGGAATCATGTTTAAAAAATATAAGAACCTGCCATTAAATTAGCACACATAGTTTGTTTCTCTTGAGAAATTGATTTACTTCCTTATAGCAGATAGTAAATTCTTAATTTATTACACATCACATTTTTATTCTCAGCTATGAGGAAGCTCAGAGTCTAGCTAAATGCATGTTCATAATAATTGGTTCTGACTTTGAGTGAGTGAAGTCGCTCAGTCGTGTCTGACTCTTTGAGACCCCATAGACTGTAGCCCAGCAGGCTCCTCCCCCTTCTCCAGGGGATCTTCCCGACTCAGGGATCAAACCCAGGTCTCCTGAATTCCAGGCAGAAGCATTAACCTCTGAGCCACCAGGGAAGCCCAGAGTCTAGCTTATTTTCTTCCTTCTCTCTCTTTCTGTTTTTGAATTCTTTTTCTATTTCTACTCTCAAGAACATATATTGAGTTTTGTAGGGGTCTGTAGAGGTCTAGACATCTTTAATGTTTTAGGATCTTGAATTAAAAAGAAAATAATTTTATGTCTTAATCTACTTACTGATTAAAGAATACTTTAAAAAACTGTCTTTTCTTTTTTTTTAGCTTTGTTGAGAGACTAATTCTAAGCCAAACTAACAGGTTGCTTGATAGAATACAATTAAAGTGAAGTCGCTCGGTCGTGTGTGACTCTTTGCGGCTCTGTGGACTATAGCCTACCAGGCTCCTCCGTCCATGTAATTTTCCAGGCAAGAGTACTGGAGTGGGTTGCCATTTCCTTCTCCAGAGGATCTTCCCAATCCAGGGATCAAATCTGGGTCTCCCGCATTGTAGGCAGACGCTTTACTGTCTGAGCCACCAACCTACCACTGCTCCCTTACCTTGCTCCCACTTTGCGTTTCTGGGTTTAACACTCCTTAGTGCTGTCTCTCCTCCCTCATTCTTGTTTGTTTCATTTTTTTTCAATTTCAACCAGGGGCACATATCTTTGTCTGCTGGAGAATTTAACCTCCCGGCCCTTTCTCCTTGTTTCCAGAATAGCTGTCAGTGTGTTTGTGCACATGTGTAGCATTTATTCTCGTTATCTCTTGATCCGTAAGGCAAGGCAGAAAAGTGCCCTCCCTAGAGGCTTTAGCCTTCTGTGAGGCCCACATGCGTTAGAGGAGAAACATACAAAGAGCCAAGATCAAAAGGGAAGGAAGGCATGCAGTGGTTTAAAATGTGAGTAAAAAGGCAGATGATTTTTTTTTTTAAACTTATTATTTTACAATGGCAACCCACTCCAGTGGTTGGAGTTGCCTGGAAAATCCCGTGGATGGAGGAGCCTGGTAGGCTGCAATCCATGGGGTCACTAAGAGTCGGATGCGACTGAGCGACTTCACTTTCACTTTTCACTTTCATGCATTGGAGCAGGAAATGGCAACCCACTCCAGTGTTCTTGACTGGAGAATCCTGGGGATGGAGGAGCCTGGTGGGCTGCCGTCTCTGGGGTCGCACAGAGTCGGACACGACTGAAGCGACTTAGCAGCGGCAGCATAGCCAATTAACAAACAATGCTGTGACAGTTTTCAGGTGAACAGCAAAGGGACTCAGAAAAAAGGGGATGAATTTTTAATAAACCCCATCAGAAGAAACTGAAGATTTCATAAGCTAAAATGAAAGAATATAAAGTAAAACTGATGTTTAAAAAGGACAAAGTGAGAGTATGTGAGGGNTAGCCAATTAACAAACAATGCTGTGACAGTTTTCAGGTGAACAGCAAAGGGACTCAGAAAAAAGGGGATGAATTTTTAATAAACCCCATCAGAAGAAACTGAAGATTTCATAAGCTAAAATGAAAGAATATAAAGTAAAACTGATGTTTAAAAAGGACAAAGTGAGAGTATGTGAGGGATTAGAGAGATGGGAAAGGGGATTGATGAGCAGACAGACAATAGCGTGGCTTGGTTTGTAGTTGAGGAAAGACTGTAAGGATACTTAGCATCTCCGTGCTAAGCACGGAAGTCAGACAAATGTGTGCAAGCAGGGAAGCCCATAATTCTAGGCTTATAGTATGTTAACTGTATTAAAAAATATCCCTGGAGTTTTTGCATATGTGTTACATAAGTGTTTATACTAAGGAGACTATAACCAGATGTAACTTTTCAAAGGCAGCCTTTCTGTTGGGTCCTATAGTGAAGAAAATAAAATGCTAATCATTGTCTCTGAAAGTGAGTTACATCCTTTTCTTCCCTCATTCCACCTTTTTCTACCATCCAAATGATATGTGACATTTTAGTGCTGATCATCTTTCACAATATAAAAAGAAAAGAACCCACAAAAATATTCATCATACTGAGAATGAAACGAAGTGATTGACTTCAGTGATCCAAGAATGAATTGACCTCCTGCCTGGACTGTGGGCAGTTTGGATTAAAGCAACTTGATAGTGATATAAGAGGTCTTTTGCATTCACTAATGGAAAATTGGCTGTATGGGCAAAGTAGTAAAACAGACGACTTCTGCAGGGACTTAGAGGAATTAATAGCCTTGCTCATTCCCACTGATTGAGAAGGTCTCTCAAAGAAAGTCTGATATTCTCCATTTAGGCAAACAAGAAGGATTTGCTTGCTGATTTAGTAGTCAAATACTATGTTCATAATAGTAAAACCACTTTTGTTCTGACGACATGTTTGCATATAGACTAGGAAATCTCCTTTTGAGGATTTAAAAGAATAGATGGTTGAATATTTATCAGGTCAGGTTTACATGAGCTTCTGCACAATTCTAATGACTTTTCACTTTTCATTTACTTTGTTCACCTTATCTATACATTTACCCTTGCAGTTAAGAAGACTCATATTTATCTTATAAAGCTATTTCATTTATATAATGGACAAAATATACTTTTTTCCTTTCTGGAACTTTTTCAGTTAATTTGACTTTGAAATTAACTTAATAGAAGCTAATCTTCAAATGCAAAGGAAGAACATCCCCCAGGAATTTTTGCTCAACAGTTCTAGGAATATAAAATATTTAGAAAGCAGTTTGTTTTAGCATTGTAACTGCATTGTTGCAGCTGATGGAGGTCACTGAACACGCTTAGTGATTTAGTTTTGTACAGAGGGTATTGCGAGAAGAGTGATCCCAAGTTGTTTTTCAAACCTATGTTCTTATTCATTCGGCATATGTCAGCAACTTGTGGTTGCTATAGTTTTGGGCTATTGTAAAAAAAAAGATAGGAGTATAAATAACATATGGTTTAGTTTGATCCAGCAGAAAGTAAGTATATTTGCTAAGTGTAACCCAAGTAATTGGCAAGGTTACCGCATTCCTGGAGTTTACCTTATCTGCTGGATCTTAGTCCCTGATGAAAGAGGGGAGCAAACTAATTTTATCACTGGAGGATTTGTCATGAGAGAAGCTTTGTCCAAGCAAAGAAAGTACCTGTTATTACTTCTTAAATTGCAGATCTATTTTAGAAACCAAGTATTTTGTAAGACAAACTTATTTTTAAAAAGGCAGATGGATCTCCTACTGCCTGTCCCTTTTTTTGTACAGACAATTTTCCTAGAATAAAAAGTTGAAATGAAATCATGTTTAATGGAACCTAGAGGTAGTGGACATTGAGAAAGAGAGTCAGATGAAGAGAAAGAAAATGGAATGAAGATAAGATGGAAGAGATGAAGGAGAGGATAAGAAGGCAATCCTTAAATTTCTATGACAGGAAAGTAACTTGTCAAACAATCACTGTGCATGTTCTCTACTGTAAACAGAAACCATAGAAACAGAATGCACCTGCTCACTATTTATCTGTTAGAAGTTGTTGCAACACAAAAACTCATTACCTGAGTTTAGCCACCAATATTGAAAAAAAATCAGTACAGTGAAGTATTAAGGAAAATCTTTAATAATAGCTCTATTAAGAGGTCAATGAGTTGGAAAGCTTGATTGTAAAGACTGGCTACACAATTTAAATGACAATTTCTTTTGTTTCTACCATTTTTGATTCAGTCATTTGTTACATTTGATTCAAATGAATTAACTATCATGCACAATACTTGGCTAACCAAATATGTTAGCAGATCATAACTTTGAAACTGAATTTTCAATCAATGTTATTAGGTAGAAGGTTTCTGACAGTATGTTTTTGGTGAATAGATAGAAGTGAATAATGGCTGTGGGCATATTAGAAAAGAATTAGCAAGTTTAGAATGTGCTTGAATCGTTAGCATTCTGTAGGTTCAACTGAAATTGAATCTATGGATATTGATTTCTTATAAAAATTCTAGACCTCTCTTAAGTTCACCACTATAATTTACATCCCAGTTAGTAAAGAATTAAATAATCTTTCAGAACTAATTTCCTCTTGGAAAGCCATGCAGCAGCAAGCAAGTAAAATCAACATTCTTAAATCTTAAAAGCAACCCTTCACTCCTCTCCACGTCTGGCTATTGCACATTAATCTCCTCTCCTGTATAGCAAATTTTTGAAAAGTTGCCTTTACCTGGAGTCTTTTTCTTTTTCTCTCTCTCAACCATGCTCCTCTTTTAAATGTTTTTACATAGAAAATTTCAAACATTTACAAAACTATATAAAACTGTATCCCATGTCTCATCACTTAGCTTCAACAAATTTGTTGATAATCCTTCTTCCAACTCCTACTCCCGCCCTACCAATGGGTTATTTTGAAGCAAATACTAGGCATCATGGGCTTCCCTGGTGGCTCAAGTGAAGAATCTGCCTACAATACAGGAGCCACAGGAGACGCAGGTTCAATCCCTGGGTCAGGAGGATCCACTGGAGGAGGAAATGGCAACCAGTTTTCTTGCCTGGAGAATCCCATGGACAGAGGAGCCTGGTGAGCTACAGTCTATGGGGTTGTAAGGAGTGGGACATGACTGAAGTGACTTAGTATGCACGCAGTAGGCATCATATAATTGTATCCATAAATTCTTTTGTAGCTATCTCTGAAATATAATACACAAAACGCTTTTAAGAAACAAGAAACCAAACATAATTACAATATAATGATCACTCCTAAAAATATAAAGTAACCCTAATATCAACTACCCTGCTAATGTGAAACTTCCCAGTTTTATAAATGTAATTTTAATACTTTGAATCTAAATTTGTATGGATTTACTTTGTGATTTGTTCATCAATCCATTTAAAACCCACATATTACAATTGGTTTATCTCTTTTAATATCTCTTAACATGGATTCTTCTTCTATGTCTATTGCTTGATACTTCTTTTGCTTCCCAAACTGGATTTTTCTGACTGACTCTTTCTTGAACTAACTGCAGTTGGACTTTTATCACTCAGGAAGTTGCTCTTATTAAAGTCTCCAGGAGAACTCCACACAGAAAGTCCATTGGTCAGGTCTTAGTCCTCAGCTTAGTTATCTTATCAATACTATTTTAAAAAATTAATTTATTTTAATCAGAAGCTAATTGCTTTATAATATTGTGGTGGTTTTGCCATACATTGACATGAATCAGCCATGGGTGTACATGTGTTCCCCATCCTGAACCCCCCCTCCCACCTCCCTCCCCATCCCATCCCTCAGGGTCATCCAAGTGCACCAGCCCTGAGCACCCTGTCTCATGCATCGAACCTGGACTGGCAATCNATCCCCGCCCCCAGCAAACACACATATTTACACATTCTTTTCCACACATATGTGTGTGTCTTTGTGCCGTGTATGGGTTAAGACTAGACAGAGATTTTGTTCTTCATTGTATATTTGCCAAATGTGAAAGATAATTTCATTTAAATAGTTTGATTTTATATGGCTTTAAGAGATATCTATGAACGAATCCTACTTTATTTATTCTACTATAATCAGAAATAGTATTTCTATCCTATGTATATTTATTTTTCATAAAACAATACTCTTCCTGTTAAACAGGTTGCTCACTTTTCTTTGGCTAAAGAGCCACTGCTTCCCGGGAGACCCTTGCAGGATACTCATAGCTCCTGGTGTTTTGCATTTTCATAAACGTCACTGATAAACATGAGTGAAGTTGATGGGCATTGTTTGTTTGTTAATTAGAAAAAAAATCTGCTAACAGATCTTGGCCAAATTGCAGTTGAAAAATCTGGATATTGGCTTCAGTCCTAGAGTAGATTATGATCCTCACTCGTTTACTCCTCTCAAAGATGCAATTCAGTGTTTCTCCACACCTCTATTTATTTTGATTACTTTGAGTTTAGAAACACAAGGCAAAACCCTCTGGAATTCCACCTGCCACATACTGCTGCCTGCTAAGAGTGATTCTAAAAATGCAGCCTCCCTCTCCCTTCCTTTGCTTCTTTCTCTTTCTCTTTTGCATATACCGCTTTTGAACACTGTATAATGTCTCATGTATTTTGTTTGTTGCTGTCCTTCCCCATTAGTATGCAAGATCCACAGAGGCAGCGTTGTAGCCACACGTTCCGGGAAACAAACTCACTCAGAAGGACAATGCAGATAGTGGAGTGCAGTTTATTACACCGGTGGGCCCAAGGCAGAGTCTCCTCTTAGCCAAGGACCCCAACCAGTTTTTGTGAAAACCTTATATACCCTAAGTGTATGTGCCCAAACCCACCTCCCCAAATTCCCTGAAACTAGTCTGAACAAAGGAAGAGAAAGATACGATCAAAGTTAACCTGTGACTCATAAGCCTTAAGCCTAGGTAGTTAACAGTGGACAATTATCAATAGGCCTGTGGTCATACCCCAATAAGCATAAAAGAATTTATGATTCTATTTGGTTACACAGATAATTAGGGTATTCTTTTGGAGAGTCTAGGTATGAGCCCTGGGGTTCTTCCATCCAGGGGGCCTGGTTTTCCAGTTGGTATGTCGTTTCCATAAACACTGGGCATTTAGCTCAAAGTCCACAGTCTGGCCCAAGAGGGAGTCCTGCTTTCAAGAGGGAGCCTGTTCTGTCTGTTTCCTCCTTCAGCAGGATTTCGTGTTCCTTCCATTTTCAGCTGTAATTCTACCAGCCTGAACTGTGCATGCACAGAGTAGGTGTGTAGATGAATCCTTGTCGCTGCTGAGTGAAAATGAATGAGTGGATGAATTGTATGCTGGTAGACTGTAGTTACAGCTTTGCCACCAGTTCTTGTGTGAACCTGAATAAAAACCACCTAAACTTATTAAGGAAGATGAGTATTTTCTGTCATAGGCGTCATAGAGAATTTAAAGAAACGATGGATTCATGTCCCAGAAAAATGCATATATTCATTAAAACATGTTTACAGTGGATTTCAAAGGTTTACTCGTGGACCCACATAAAAATTTCGTTGCAGGTCTAAACTTCTGATCAACCCTCCTGTGTACCTCCCACAGAAGAATTCCTTCTTGTTTCCACACTCCATATCATCATCTCTTAAATTTGTTCATTAAATAATTTTTAAAGTACAAATCAAAATTTTCTGCCATTTCTGCTGGTGTGCCTCAAACTTAATATTATCACCCATTTAAAATCTTAAGTGGGATATCTTACCCTCCCAATGAACTTTTAAAATGTTGCTGATGATCTGCTTCTCCCACTGAGTTAGTAGTTTCCACCTGCAATTACCTATAAACATCAAAGAACTGGTCTTCTTGTTCCTTCCTTTAATTGTCCCTCCCCCCTCACTGTTGCCAGCCAAACCAACCTGCTCACAGACACCTTGTTGGTTCTTCAGCTGTGCACATGCCCTTGCCCTTCATTTCTCTGGATTTCTCATCTTTTCCAAACCTGTATTCAGACTGTGTTTTTTTAAAGAAGGCTTCCATCATTGACTCACTGTTAATTGTTCATATCTCTGACAGCGCCCCTTGGTGATTAAATGTTCTTTTTGTTTGATCACTTTCTTTTTGAGTTATTACCCAGTTAAAGTGATCTTTTGTCCCTCCCTTGATACTCTAAATTCTCAAAGGAAAAGAAATGCACTCTTCTTTTCCTCTTTTGCTTGCGTTCATTTGTTCTTCATATACTTATGAAGAAAATATTACTGATATAGTTCAGCATATAAGCATACAGAAAATTATATCAATATTACCCTGTATGGTAACGAGAAGGTAGAGATACTTTAAAGGTGTTTCTTATCTTTTATATGGGATAAAGAATTCAGTGAAAGTCAGGGATGACACAGTGCATCACTTAGTGTTAAAATGATAAGTACCATGGTTGAAAGTTAAACATGAGCCTCTGGTTTTGCTGATGTCTGTTCTAATAAAGGGTACCTGTGCTATATCAGTCACAAAATATTTTGAATATAATCTCTGATATTTATAAAAAAGATATAGATGCTCCTTTTTTTTTTTTTTTTGTATGAGAAACTTGTTATCCAGAAAATTCAGACTGGCCTGCCAAATCCAAAACATGGCTTTATGAACCCATCCAGAGCAGGCGCACACAGGGACCACCCACTGATTAGACTCAAACCTTGGGTCTTGTTTTTTTCCATGAAGAAGGTTCTCAAAGAAAAAGTTATTTTGTAGCTTTTTAAAGAATATTCAATGGTTTAAACAAAGTGGGTTGAGACAAATATTCATGACACTGGAAATTAAAATTCTATAAGTTAAGTGAATTAAAAAGTTCCGTTTAGCTTTCTGTCTTGGAGTGAGAAAGAAAATGATTCATAAAGGAAGGTAACTATTTTTGAGGGGTAGGAAACTGTCACTCTGAAATCAGTGACCCATATATCCATTAAAAAAGAAACCTTAGCACCTCAAAGCTTATTCATGTAAGAAAGAAATGGGAATGATCATGTGTGGTGTTTTGTGAAGCAAAGCATTTCCCCAGGAATTACAAAATCAGTTTACTTTCTTTGGATGTGACAAAGATAGAAACTATTTAATGTTTAACGCTTTCAACTCTAACCCATATTCCTCTAGTTTCTAGGACAAGCATTATCATAAATGTACAAAAACAGAGTACATAGGCTAAATTTCTCACTTTTATTTCAGGCTTGATGATTGGCAACACCATCATATATGTACACATTTTGTTTTTTATTTTTAAAATATTAACTTTTATTTCTTTTTACACTGTTGAAATGATTGGGAAGAAAAACAGTGCCTTGAGACTGAATGCTTGTCTAAACTTTGTTGTATTCTTCCTAAACTTTTTGTGAGGAATTGCATACTTTTGATGAGTAGACTCAGGGAAGTGGATTCAGGTTACAATCAGATGCTTTCTTAAACACGTGGTACTGTGTACCTTTCTCGGTGGGGAAAGTACCAATTAGTTAACCTTACTTCCTCCCTGAGAAAATTCCTTCAAAAGTCTCCTTTCATAATGACTACAAAGGTGAACAATAGCAACCACAAAGCTTTATCAAATGACCCATACGAGGAAATTTCCTGGTTTTTCTGTGACTGCAAGTCCTACCTCAGATACTGGATGTGACGTTGTGACTTTATCACACATGCTTTTCCTGTGTGCAGCCCTGATATCCCTGTGTTTTGGAGGACAGAAAAGTCACCCTTATTTTTGGTCTCTACATTCACGCAGAACTGTTCCCTTTGGCAGAAGAGAGTGGTTAGATGGAATCTGTGGTCTGAGCCCAATTAACATTCGAGTCTGTGCTGCAACTGGCCCAGAGCAGATAAGGCTCCTTCCTTAAATACTTTGCCCTCCACGCTCTTTGGCAAGAACAAATAAAAGATTACGTGAAACACAGGCATTAAGTCCAACATTTCAGTAGAAATCAAAAGACTGTATAAAATGCCCACACTGAGATATAATGTGTTAACTGCTTCATCAGCAAGTATTTATTTAACTGCTCCAAAAAGCATATCTGGTGTTAATCAGACTCAGTCTTTATGCCAGGGAGGTCTGCAGCCTCAGGTGAACACAGGGACTAATCTCAAAATAAAAAGTAATACTGTTTTGCTGCTGCTGCTGCTAAGTCGCTTCAGTCGTGTCTGACTCTGTGCGACCCCACAGATGGCAGCCCACCAGGCTCCCCCGTCCCTGGGATTCTCCAGGCAAAAACACTGGAGTGGCTTGCCATTTCCTTCTCCAATGCATGAAAGTGAAAAGTGAAAGTGAAGTCGCTCATTCGTGTCCGACTCTTAGCGACCTCATGGACTGCAGCCTACCAGGCTCCTCCATCCATGAGATTTTCCAGGCAAGAGTACTGGAGTGGGTTGCCATTGCCTTCTCCATAGTACTAGCTAGCTTTTGTGTGTGTCTTGCCAAACCAGAGGAGTAGTGGCTCAGCACTGAAGGAATGCTAGGGAGGCAGGTTTTAAGTGATGCTACCACCAACAGTGGGAAGAGGATGTGTTTAGCTGGAGCAGAATTGGTATAGGGAAGATAAGGCTGAAGAAATGNGTACTAGCTAGCTTTTGTGTGTGTCTTGCCAAACCAGAGGAGTAGTGGCTCAGCACTGAAGGAATGCTAGGGAGGCAGGTTTTAAGTGATGCTACCACCAACAGTGGGAAGAGGATGTGTTTAGCTGGAGCAGAATTGGTATAGGGAAGATAAGGCTGAAGAAATGGCTAGTGGCCACGTGGAGGTGAGTTAATAAAGGTTTTACTCCATGAGCAAAGGGAACCTTTAAAACTTTTTTTATGTGTATGTACTGGTGAGAGGTACCAGGTCATGTTTTCTGATGATTAATCTGGTGGTGGTGGTGAGCAAGTGGGACAGAGACTGAGCTGATGCACAGAAACTTGTAGCCATGGTGCCTGGCTCCTTGTGTGTGATCTGGAAGCAGAAGCTATTAGGTTTAAAGGTAGCAGTAAAACATTGCCATAGTCCAAATGGTGATGATGCATGGGACAAAGGTTGTGGTGGGGGGAATGGGAAGGAGGGAAAACTAAGAGAATATGTTGATCAGTATTATTATTATCTTTTTGTCCTTATCATAATAGGAGAGTGGGGAAGAGTGATAGGATTAATTACTGCAAGCCAAGAGGGATGCTGAGCCAAAGGGAAGGGAAGGGGAGGGAAGGCGAAAGGACATGAAAGTTACCTAGACCATAGGGAACTTTGAAAGAGGCTTTCCTGGCAATGTTACTGAAACACAGATTAGTGCAGGCAAGTCATATAGAACCTCCATAGCTTAAGGGGTCATGATTCCAAGCCTTAGGTACCATAAATGGCTAAATGTGATTATGAATGTACCCTGCAAACTGTAGGTATTTTGCAAAAATGTTAGTCTCGCTGATTCTCCCAAACCACACTGGTGGGGACAATAGGTGGTTTTTTATCCATAATAACCTGTGCCATGATGACAGCAATAAAAACACCCCTAACCTGCATTTTACCAGGGGAGTCATCCCCGGGCACTTTCCCATTGGTGGCTATGCCAAGTTGATCTACCCACTTTCTTTTTTGCTATTTGTGGGGAAGATACAAGTATTGGTATTAGAGATCTATTTTTTTTAATTTAAATTTTTATTTTTTAGTTTGTTTTGCTTTACAATACTGTATTCATTTTGAGATCTATTTTTTTATAATCTAGCTAGCCGTCTTTAGGAGAANGTCCTTGGAAGAAAAGCTTTGACAAACTTAGACAACATATTAAAAAGGAGAGACATTACTTTGCCAACGAAGCTGCATCTAGTCAGAACTATGGTTTTTCAGTAGTCATGTATGGATGTGAGAGTTGGACCATAAAGAAAGCTGAGAACCGAAGAAATGATGCTTTTGAACTGTGTTGGAGTTGGGGTTGGAGTTGGTGTTGGAAAAGACTCTTGAGAGTCTCTTGGACTGTAAGGAGATCCAACCAGTCAATCATAAAGGAAATCAGTGCTGAATATTCATTGGAAGGACTGATGCTGAAGCTGAAGCTCCAATACTTTGGTCACCTGATCTAAGAACTGACTCATTGGAAAAGACCCTGATGCTGGGAAAGATTGAAGGCAGGAGAAGGGGACAACACAGGATGAGTTGGTTGGATGGCATCACCGACTCGATGAACATGAATTTGAGCAAGCTCCGGGAGTTGATGATGGACAGGGAAGCCTGGCACGTTGCAGTCTATGGGGTTGGAAAGAGACACAACTGAGCAACTGAACTGAACTGAACTGATTGCTGTAGTTCGCTTTCTTGGATTAGTAAGATGGACTACTGCCACCTGGTGGTAGCGTGGCCTAGTCAAGACTGGACAGGCAGAATAGAGAAGTCAGTTCAGACAGAGATCTAAGATCACGTTCACATATCCACTTGTGTTCTGTCATTTCCTCCAAGCCACCATGTCTAAAAGCAAATATATAACTTGTTCCTTCAATCAGTTCTCTAGAAGTAAGTGCTATTTATTAAGTGTGAGTGTGGCCAGGCATTGATCACTTTACACACGTGATTATCCTTACTCTCAAAACAAGCCTGCAGGGTAATGATTACTAGTCCCATGTACAAATGAGGAAACACAGGCATAACTTCCCAGTGAGATGCTGTGGCTCTTACTTCTCACTACGCTGCCTCCTGATGTGCTGCTGAGTACGTTGTCCTTCTGTGATGCAGTTTTGATACCCTGGTGTCATGTTTGATCTTCTATCTGTTTCACTGCCCATCCACTTTCACTCATTCCATACTCCTTTGAGATTTTTCTTGNCAGGCATAACTTCCCAGTGAGATGCTGTGGCTCTTACTTCTCACTACGCTGCCTCCTGATGTGCTGCTGAGTACGTTGTCCTTCTGTGATGCAGTTTTGATACCCTGGTGTCATGTTTGATCTTCTATCTGTTTCACTGCCCATCCACTTTCACTCATTCCATACTCCTTTGAGATTTTTCTTGTAGCTTTCAATTCTAACTGCCCAAATTTCCAGTCCAGATCTTTATAACGTGCAGTTTTGTTGTAGTATGTACCTGATTGACTTCTTTCAACACTTTTTGTAAATAAATTGTGAAACGATATAACTGCATCTTATTACAAAAGTCCAAATTACAGAGAAGAATGCAGAATAAAAATGGAAAGTCCTTTGTCCTCATTTTTGATCTGTCCCTAATCTTCAAAGAAGTAAGCACATATAATTTTTGACTTGTTGCTTTTGGAATATAAATAAAACTATAATATTCCTAGTACTTTGCAATTTACCTTTTCGTATCCAGCAATATGTCTTGCAGATTTTTCTATGTCAGGGCTATATAATTTACACACAGTAGACACTCAAACGNAATGCAGAATAAAAATGGAAAGTCCTTTGTCCTCATTTTTGATCTGTCCCTAATCTTCAAAGAAGTAAGCCCATATAATTTTTGACTTGTTGCTTTTGGAATATAAATAAAACTATAATATTCTGGGTACTTTGCAATTTACCCTTTCGTATCCAGCAATATGTCTTGCAGATCTTTCTATGTCAGGGCTATATAATTTACACACAGTAGACACTCAAATGCTTGCAAAATAAATCTTAGATTTCAATTACATACTCCTTTTGTCTAAAAAAATGTTTTATTTTTTTCCTCCATTTTCGTCTAATTGAAGCATTTTTCTCCAAGGTTATAGGTTACTACGGAGCGCCTCTTCTTTTTGGTTAGTCTTAATCAAGGTCTCTTTCACGGTGGATAAAGCATAGTAATAAAGGTTATTTTCATTAAATATCAATAAAATGTATATGTGTGAATGTGTGTAGCGTCATTTTATCGGATAGTTATTCACATGTAAGTGCCAAACTTAACGTATTCTCCGAGTCTGATGTAAATTTCTAACCTCTTACTGTTTCTGTACCGCAGTAGTTCTCAGTCGTTGGTGTGCTTCAGATTTACTGGGGACAAGTTATTAAAACCCAGGGTGCCAGCGGGTATGATTCAGCGGGTATGATGTAAAGCCTGAAAATTTCCAAGTTTCCATGTGATGCTGACCCACATTTTGAGGATCATGCTCTATAAGATTCTTCTTTGATGTTTTGTAACCTTAGGATTTCTTGATTTCTTCTTGGCATTCACCCTTGGCTGCACATAACTACAGCTTACGGAGAGAACTGAAGATGGCTGCGGTGGATGTACTCTTCCAGAATGCGGCCAGCAAGGGCTCTGAAGGCAGAACTGAGGAGGATGACAGTTCTGCCCGAAGCTCAGACCACAAATTAAGGAGCAGTTTTCACATGTGCAGAGGGTGGAACGCACCATCGGTTGCCTGTTAGTCTACACAACCGCATACGCTCTAGGGATCACAACCTATAGCCGATGCATCATCTTTGAGTATGAAAGATGGCATTATAATGCCACTGCATCCAGAAAACTAGTTTTATTCACTTTCTTCACTTCTTTTAAATATTTATTTGTTTTCTGGCTGTGGTGGGTCTTCATTGCTGCACAGGGGCTTTCTCTAGTCGTGAGGACTGGGAGCTTCTCTCTAGTTGTGGTTTCTCATTGCACTGGCTTCTCTTGTTGGGGGGCACGGGCTCTAGAGTGTGCGGGCTTCAGTAGTTGCAGCACATGAGCACAGATGTCGCAGTTCCCAGGCCTTTAGAGAACAGGCTCCGTAGTTGTGGCGTGCGGGCTTAGTTGCTCCAGTGCATGTGGGATCATTCCAGACCAGGGATCAAACCCGTGTCCCTTGCATTGCCAGGCAAATTCTTTTGAACAAACAGGGAAGCCCTATTTTCTTCACTTCTTGATGGTAGCTCAGCCAAGTCAAATTCCAGATATTAAGTGAGCTGATACATCCAGTTAAACATTCAGTTCAGTTCCGTTGCTCAGTTGTGTCCGACTCTTTGCGCCCCCATGAATTGCAGCACGCCAGGCCTCCCTGTCCATCACCAACTCCCGGAGTTCACTCAGACTCATGCCCATCGAGTCAGTGATGCCATCCAGCCATCTCCTCCTCTGTTGTCCCCTCTTCCTCCTGCCCCTAATCCCTCCCAGCATCAGAGTCTTTTCCAATGAGTCAGCTCTTCCCATGAGGTGGCCAAAGTACTGGAGTTTCAGCTTTAGCATCGTTCCTTCCAAAGAAATTGAAATGGTCAAAAAGTTTGTTTGGGTTTTCCACAAGATGTTATGGGAAGACCTGAACAAACTTTTATGCCAACTTAATAGTTTCATGTATTTCATTGTTATTATCATTTTTTTACTGGAGTGATTTGCCTTGTAAAGTGATTGTCCAAGACTCCAGAATGGGTGAGACAGAAGTTCCTCTCTGCAAATGTAGTAAAATGACCGTATCTTTAACCATGTGATTTACAGAACTGTTTGCTTTTATGTATATTGAGCAGAGAAAACACATCATTTTATAAACTTGATTATCCAAAATATAAACGTAGTGTTTGGATGTAAAACTTACATAATGGAGTGTTTATTTTTTAGAAAAATGAGATATAGGAGATATAGTTGTACTTCTAAGAATTTAATCTGCAAGATAAATTATAATTCTGATGGAGGTTTACATATTTACATTTGGACCAAACATTTTAATGTTGCTGGATAATTAAAGCACTAGAAATCAGGAAAATGTATGGGATTGATCAGTATATGTGATGCATGTGGCTTCTTTGCTTGAAATATTTGTCTGAAGAAATTTTGCCATTGCTGGAAATGGAGTCTAAAAAGAAATTGCTTGAGTACTTTAGCTATCATTTCAGCTCAGTCACTCAGTTGTGTCTGACTCTTTGCGATCCTATGGACTGCAGCACTCCAGGCTTCCCTGTCCATCACCAACTCCCGGAGCTTGCTCAAATTCATGTCGGTCGAGTCGGTGATGCCATCCAACCAACTCATCCTGTGTTGTCCCCTTCTCCTCCTGTCTTCAGTCTTTCTCAGCATCAGGGTCTTTTCCAATGAGTCAGTTCTTTGCATCAAGTGGCCAAAGTATTGGAGCTTCAGCTTCAGCATTAGTCCTTCCAGTGAATATTCAGCCCTGATTTCCTTTACGATGGACTGGTTGGATCTCCTTGCAGTCCAAGGGATTCTCAAGAGTCTTCTTCAGCACCACAGTTCAAAAGCATCAATTCTTCGGTGCTCAGCTTTCTTTATAGTTCAACTCTTACATCCATATATGACCACTGGAAAAACCGTAGCCTTGACTAGATGGACCTTTGTTGGCAAAATAACGTCTCTGCTTTTTAATATGCTGTTTAGCTTGGTCGTAACTTTCCTTCCAAGGAGTAAACAACGTCTTTTAATTTCATGGCTGCAGTCACTATCTGTAGTGATTTTGACAGTTAAAGTGAAAGTGAAGTCACTCAGTCATGTCCGACTCTTTGCAACCCCATGGACTGCAGCCTACCAGGCTCCTCCCTCCATGGGATTCTCTAGTCAAGAGTACTGGAGTGGGTTGCCATTTCCTTCTCCAGGGGATCTTCCCTGACCCAGGGATTGAACCCAGGTCTCCCACATTCCAGGCAGACGCTTTAACCTCTGAGCCACCAGGGAGCCCCCCAAAATAAAGTCTGTCACTGTTTCCACTGTTTCCTCATCTATTTGCCATGAAGTGATGGGATCGGATGCCACAATCTTAGTTTTCTGAATGTTGAGCTTTAAGCCGACTTTTTCACCCTCCTCTTTCACTTTCACCCAAGAGGCTCTTTAGTTCCTCTTCACTTTCTGACATAAGGGTGGTGTCATCTGCATATCTGAGGTTATTGATATTTCTCCCAGCAATCTGGATTCCAGCTTGTGCTTCCTCCAGCCCAGCATTTCTCATGATGTACTCTGCATATAAGTTAAATAAGCGGGGTGACCATATACAGCCTTGACATACTCCTTTTCCTATTTGGAACCAGTCTGTTGTTCCATGTCCAGTTCTAACTGTTGCTTCCTGACCTGCATACAGGTTTCTCAAGAGGCAGGTCAGGTGGTCTTGTATTCCCATCTCTTTCAGAATTTTCAACATTAGCTGTCACTCAATGGCATTTATCCATAAAAATCTATGTGGTTTTTTTTTTTTTAATGTGTTTGCTTAAACTTTGTATAAATGACATTATAATGTTATGGATCATTCTTGAACTTCCTTTTGTCCCTCAACAATATATTTGCTTTAACTCCCACATAGTAATCCATTTTATATGCATAATTAAGTTTATGTATCAATTTCCCTGAAGTGGACATTTAGGTTATTTCCAATTTTCAATGTGAGAATTCTTTAGTACATGTTCTTGTGGTACATTTCCTTGAGCACGTAGAGTATACAACCTAGAAAGGAAATTAATTAGTATACAAATATTTAGTTTTACCTGATATTGCCAAATGTTCTCTGAATGAATTGTACCAATTACCTTGCCACTAGTATTAGTACTGTATAAAGGTTCTTGTTTCATATTTCCCCCAATGTCTGAATGTGAAAGTTTTAAATTTCGTCCAGCTTGAAAAGTGAAATCACTTCTCATTTTTATATACAAATATTCTTAATATTCATAATTACTGGCAATAGATAAAAGCTATACTTCCTTCCTTTTTTTTTTTTTACTGGTTATTAGGTTTTTCTTTTCTTTCATCTATCAAGTATATACTATGTCAATGTTTGTCATAGTATATACTGTGTCTTATTTATTGTTTTAGTGAATATAGATCTCTATATAATTTGAATAGTAATCTTATTCTTGGTTATATGCTGTGCAAGTAACTTTTCCAGGTCTGTGGCTTATATTTAAATTTTATTTCATGGCAATCTTGGTGTTGTTAGTTTTTAATTGTGATGAAATTAATGTCATCAGTCTTTCTCCTTAAGGCTTATATGTCTGTCTTCTCTTTTTGTATTGTTGAGGAAAACTTCCCTACTCCAGTATCCTCAGAATGTTTTAAAGTTTTCCTTTGATATTAGATCTTTAATCTATGTAAAATTATTGTGTATGCTGTAAGTAGCATCAATTAATATTCTCATATGGATTATGAATGGTACCAGCATCATTTATTGACTATACTTTCATCTGGAGAAGGCAATGGCACCCCACTCCAGTACTCTTTCCTGGAAAATCCCGTGGATGGAGGAGCCCGGTGGGCTGCAGTTCATGAGGTCGCTGAGAGTCGGACACGACTGAGCGACTTCACTTTCACTTTTCAGTTTCATGCATTGGAGAAGGAAATGGCAACCCACTCCAGTGTTCTTGCCTGGAGAATCCCAGGGACGGGGGAGCCTGGTGGGCTGCCGTCTGTGAGGTAGCACAGAGTCGGACACGACTGAAGCGACCTAGCAGCAGCATACTTTCATCACTAATTTGTATGTTTGGTTCTGTTTAGGTTTTTAACTATGTTCCATTATTCTATTTAGTTATTTATGCAGTGATGGAAAAAATAAATTTCTATTTTTCTATGAATTTATTCTATCGCTACCCTGGAACATTTCCAATCAGTTCAGTTCAGTCACTCAGTCATGTCTGACTCTTTGAGACCCCGTGGACTGCAGCACGCCAGGCCTTGCTGTCCGTCTCCAACTCCCAGAGGTTGTTCAAACTCATGTCCATCGAGTTGGTGATGCCATCCGACCATCTCATCCTCTGTTGTCCCCTTCTCCTCCTGCCTTCAATCTTTGCCATCATCGGGGTCTTTTCAAGTGAGTCATTTCTTTGCATCAGGTGGCTAAAATATTGGAGTTTCAGCGTCAGTCCTCCCAAGGAATATTCAGTCCAACTCTCACATCCATATATGACCACTGGAAAAACCATAGCCTTGACTAGATGGACCTTTGCTGGCAAAGTAATGTTTCCACTTTTTAATATGCTGTCTAGGTTGGAACATTTCCAAGCCTTTTATAATTTCAGTTGGGCAAACAATAGTCTATGGATATTAATTTGGTTCCTGTTATTGAATCAGTGTGGTAATCATTAGTGTAGTCCACCCAGTGTTTCCAAGTTTTCTGCCTTCGAGGAAATAGTAGGATTGCATTTTCTCTTTGCATTTAGGCATGAACATACAACTTATTTGTCCATAGGCTCATTCTTGAGCAGAAGCTTTAAATAGAAGCTCCAGCAGCCAGCCTCTGATTTGCCACAGTTTTCAAGCCTGCCTTCCTGGCCAGTCACGGAAGCATGGAGATGGAAATTCTTTGGTAGACGTAGCGACGGATGTAGCACAGATGAGTTTCAGTGGATGTGCAGCTGAGTACAAAATAAAGCTCTGGTGTCTCTAAACCACTGAGATTTTTGGAGTTGTTCATTGCTCTAACATAATCTGGTATTTCCTGGCTAATACAGTTAATATTATATAATTTGAAATTTGATAGTTAGGAAAATGGTAAACAAATATCTTACTTTTGTCAGGAGGTAATTATATTTTAATGTCCTTTTTTCCCAACTTCTCCCACTTCTTTCAATTATATCACCTTAGCGTGCTCATACTCCCTGATACCTGTGACCTCTTCAAACAATTGGAGCCAATTTTGAGGGCCTCTCACAGCCTGCAGTTCCTCACTCAGCCTGTATCTTTTTCCTCAAGCATTTCCATTTCAGCGCTTATATTTTAAAAGATGATAACCTGGAAAGATAAATGTTTTACCTAAAATCTTTAATGATAAAGATTAAAATTATGATCCCATAGTGAAAGTTTATTCATGAAAATCTGGCTATCTCAGTTTCCTCTTTATCATATTGGTGTCTACTGACTTGACATAGCCAGTTTTAAGCTGGCTCTGATGTTAATATCCATAATTCTTTGTTGGAGTTGATCACATTCACACTTATTGACTCTTGTAGTTCTAGAATGTTATGGGTAAGAGGGTGAAGATAAGAAGTGGAGGGTACACTGAGAAGATACTACTCAGGCAGAAGTATCTTTTCCATATAATCTTTCCATGGACGAAGGGGCTTCCTTGATAGCTCAGTTGGTAAAGAATCCACCTGCAATGCAGCAGACCCCAGCTCAATTGCTGGGTGGAGAAGATTGGCTGGAGAAGGGATAGGCTACCCACTCCAGTATTCTTGGGCTTCCTTTGTGGCTCGGCTGGTAAAGAATTCAGCCGCAATGTGGGAGACATGGGTTCAATCCCTGGGTTGGGACGATCCCCTGGAGTAAGGGAAAGGCTACCCACACCAGTATTCTGGCCTGGAGGACTCTATGGACTGTATAGTCCATGGGTTGCAAACAATCAGATACGACTGAGTGACTTTCACTCACTCACTCCATGGATGAAAACTTCCTTCTAAACATGTGAAATCATTTTACATTACTAGAGGAGCTGACAGTGATGGACATGGGGAAAGGTGGAAATTAAAGCTCAGAGATGGACTTTCCTGGTGGTCCAGTGGTTAAGAATCTTGCCTTGCAATCAGGGGACATGGGTTTGATCCCTGGTTGGGAAACTGAAATCCTATATCTCATATGCTATGGACAGCTAAGCCTGTGTGCTGCAAAAAGGAGTAATAAAAAGAAGCAGCAGCAGAGGAAAAGCTCAGAAAAATACATTTTTGACTGTTCTCAGTTTGATGTGAAATATATGAATCCCTGGATTGGAACGTTTGCCTCCCAACACCTAGGAGGTATTAGGAGAGTTAGTGGATAGTCTGATGGTGATGATGAGCACTTTGGATCATGGAGCATGGCAGACTTAACCGTGTGGTGGTAAGCCCACCTTGGAAGCTTTGCATTTGACAGAAAGTGAATACAGTATTTCTCAGACAGAATGCATGTGTGAAAAGGGTTGTCATAGCAGACATCACCCAAATTCCTGTTTTTTTAATGTATTAAAGACTCCTGATGAGGATTGAAGACATCCAGAAGAATCATGTCAAGTATCAAAAGCTACCATTTATACCTGTTATAGTTTCACTGAAGAGTATCAAGCCTCTGTGATATTGAAATACTTTCTTGACAAACTTCTTCCTCCTTAAAAACAAGAATGTTGATTGGTTAATTAAAGTTTCTCTCTCTCTCTCTTTTTAGATGGTTCTTTGGAGCAATCAAGAGGACAGATGCTGAAAAACAACTATTATATTCAGAAAATCAGACGGGAGCTTTTCTAATCAGAGAAAGTGAAAGTCAGAAAGGCGATTTCGCCCTTTCAGGTATGGGAATTGTTCTGTGTGATTTAAGTATGGATTTGAGAGTCTGTAGTCATGTCCTTCAGTGTAAAGATGGACATGTTAATTTTAAATTTGCCTTGTTTATCTTCAGAATAGTACCAACAATAAATGTACTGAACTGCTTGAGTAATATAAAAATTAGCAAAAAAGAAATTCTATCTATGGTTAGAAGTACCTGTAAATAGTTTCAAATACATACTCTCTAAGTATGAAATGAAAATTATATGGATCTGCCTGTGTTTTCACACTTTTGCATTATCTATTAGCCTATCCTTCTAGAGAAATGATAAGCAAGAAGCAGAGTCTAAACTTGTCAGAATTGATCTTGCCGTAATACATTTCTTTTCTTTTTTTTTTTTTTTTACATTTCATTTGTATTTGTCTGATAAATAGAAAATGAATTGAAATCCTGAATGCCAATGCACTTAATTAACCCATGACATGTAACATTTGGTCAAATGTAGTTTTCTGGCTAAGAGTCAAGTGTGTGTTTATAATATCTTAGAAGACAAGAAGCGCAGGGGACCTCAGAGTTATCTTTAAGCATAACAGGTGCTTATATATTAGGTAGCCATCAGTCAAAAGCTAGATTAAATGTTTTAGATCCTAGCATTTAAAATATAGAAGAAGAGTATTTCCATGAGGGAAACACAGGAAAAGTAGGATTACTTGAGTCATATCCTTAAATAATTCCCAGGCTACAGTGACTGTTCTGAACACTTTCTAAGTAGAATATTATGGAACAAAACAGCTTTATAGGCTTAGAATAAAATTACAAGGATATTGGCTGTTATGTGCTGAGAATACTCTAGCGCTTGCCTATGGATTTAGGAAGCTTTGTAGGCTCTACTTGGAGACCAGCATATCATTATGGATTCCTTTTCAATGAAGTCAAACCATTTAGAGTCTTGCAAACAAATTATCTGATTGCTGTGTATTCACTCGGGGGCAAGTGAATGCAGACCTTGATGTTCTGCTGAAAAGGAAATTTTCTCATTAGCTAGAAGGAGGGTGATACAGGAGAAAAATGGGGAAGACGGGTCTTTGATATATCCACATTCAAACAAACAAATGAACAAGTAAGCCAATTGCTGACTTTGATTACCACTAACGACCTTCAGGTATATCAGTCATGCATTTATTTCTTAGTGCAGTTGTCTCCTAATCAGTCTGAATTGATGGTCTTCAATTTTGCTGACGGTTGTGCCACTAAAGGCAGGCAAATAATAGCCCTTTTCTATCTCTGTCTTTCCCACACGAGTTTTCCTTCGAAGTATTGTCTTTATTCCTCCAGCGGCAATGGTTCGTAGCTGTCAGAGAAGAGCTTCGTGAGGACGCGTGATTTATTGATGCTGGGGCAGGCGCTGAGAAGCAGCAGCCCAAGGTTGGGGTGGGTGCTAATTGGCTTGTTGTGATCCTTGCATGGCTGTCAGCTCTTGTGAGGTCTGCGTTGATCCGGGGAGAGTTAGGGCCATGACACCTCTCATAATGGCATGACACTAATTAGCTGTGAATTAGAGCGGTGCTTTTGGATATTACATATTATATGTGGTAGCCGGAGAATCTGTCTTCATTAGATGCATGACAGGTAGTTTTAGTGGCCTTACTGTTATTTGTCATTGGTAGAGAGTTGTTTTTCTGATGAAAAATGTAAAATTCTGACTGCATGTCAACTGGTTCGGCTATTTCTTGACTTCAATCAATTACTCTAAAGGAAATGATTATTGTTATTGCCATTAATATTAATTTGATGTTTGGTGTTCCATAAGCATTTATATTATTGTTTAAGGTACACTTTCAGAAAAATACACCTTGAGGGCTAAAAAATGACTTTCAGTTGAGTTTTTCAGAGAAAACACTGCATTGCACATAGTGATTTTACTTTAGGTTAACTCTGCATGGGAAAATCTCTAGAAGAGGAGAGGGAGTTCCAGACTCATCCTCAGTGAAACCCTTTCAAGAGCAGATGATACTAGACTGAAGATAGTCGAAAAATGACCACCCTGAGGACATGAGACAAAAGGGTTCATCACTAATATTCAGGTTGATGCATGTAATAGCTGATATCATTTTTTATACCATCTATTTCTGGAACAAACATTTGAGTGCCTACTCTGTGCCAGGCCTTTGTTAGATCGAGGGCATCGAGGCGAGCAAGGCATTGTCTCAGGAGGGTAATAATGCGGCTGTCTCGTTGTGAGATGAGCGGGCCAATTCTAGGCGAGGGCATTAGGAAGGCTTCACAGAGGAGGCCGTGTTTGTGTTCAGTTTGCGTCGCAAGGTAGCGGAGTGACTGGTTATTTCTGGCAAGGCCAATGCATAGAGCTGTGATATGTCTGGTGTTATGTGGAATGGAGGGTGGGAAGGGGGAAGGATAGTGCAGGGGTGTGTGTATGTGTGTGTGTGTGTGTGTGTGTGTGTGTGTGTGTGTATGTGTGTGTAAAGCAGTGTGAGAGCAGGAATGGCCAAAAATGAGCCTGAAAAGTTGGAGCTGAACTGTTCAGAGCCTTGCATACTAACATGAGAAATGTGGACCTTTTTCTCTAGGTTCAAATATAGAAGGAGGTGTTAGGTAGAAAATGCCTTGGGCTAAATGTTGGTGGCAGTGTGGAAAGCAGAACAGAACGATTTATAGGTGATGGTCTGGGGAGAAGGGCTTCCCTGGTGGCTCAGATGGTAAAGAGTATGCCTGCAGTGCGGGAGACGGGGGTTTGATCCCTGGGTCGGGAAGATCCCCTGGAGAAGGAAATGGCAACCCACTCCAGTATTCATGCCTGGAAAATCCCATGGACGGAGGAGCCTGGTGGGTTATATGCTTATGGGTTAGCAAAAAGTCAGACACGACTGAGCGACTTCACTCACTCTGGGGAGAAATGACGGGTAAACAGAGAAGCATCAACGCTGCTGTCTGAAATCGCAGGTGTGAGACAGCGGAGTCAGGCAGCATTCCGTGGAGTGGGGCCTGGGAATCTACAATTAGCCGGCTGCACTGATGCTTTGCCGCACGGCCCCTCTGTTACTCTCCTTTTTTTTATGGGGCAAGTGTGGGAGTGGCCTTAGGGCTCTTGAGAGCAGCCTGAGTTTGTGGTGGTTGTTCAGTCGCTAGGCCATGTCTGACTCTTTGTGACCCCATGGATTGCAGCACACCAGGCTTCCCTGTCCTTCACTCCTGGAGTTTGCTCAAACTCATGTCCATTGCATCGGTGATGCCATCCAACCATCTCATTCTCTGTCTTCCCCTTCTTCTCCTGCCCTCAGACTTTCCCAGAGTCAGGGTTTCTTCCAATAAGTCTGTTCTTTGCATGTGGCCAAAGTATTGGAGTGTCAGCTTCAGAATAAGTCCTTCCAAAGAATATTCAGGGTTGATTTCCTTTAGGATTGACTGGATTGATCTCCTTGCTGTCCAAAGGACTCTCAAGAGTCTTCTCCAGCACCACAGTTTGAAAGCATCAATTCTTCAGTGCTCAGCCTTCTTTATGGTCCAACTCTCACATCCATACATGACTACAGGAAAAACAACAGCTTTGACTCTATGGACGTTTGTTGGCAAAGTGATATCTCTGGTCTTTAATATGCTTTCTAGGTTTTTCATAGATTTTCTTCCAAGGAGCAAGTGTCTTAATTTCATGGTTGCAGTCACCATCTGCAGTGATTTTGGAGCCCCCCAAAATAAAATCTCTCACTGTTTCCACGTTTTCCACATCAATTTGCTATAAAGTGATGGGACTGGGTGCCACGGTCTTAGTTTTTTGAATGTTGAGTTTTAAGCCAGCTTTTTCACTCATCTTCTCCTGTGAGCACACCAAAACTGCAACTAGCTGCCACATCCATCAACAGGAGGACGTTGGAACCCACCAAAAAATATACTCCATGTCGAAGGACATAGGAGAAGCAGCAATGAGATGGTAGGAGGGCGCAATCACGTTAAAGTCACCCGCCAGGTGGCAACCAGCTAATGGGAAGAACAATAATACCAAAGAACTTCTCACACTGTTGCAAATGTTCTAGGCCCCACATCAGACTTCCCAGCCTGAGGATCTGGCAAAGGGACTGGGAGTCCCCAGGGAATCTGACTTTGAAGGACAGTGGGATTTGATTACAGAACTTCCACAGGACTTGGGGAAACAGAGACTCGTGGAGGGCACAGACGAAACCTTGTGCGCACCAGGAGCCAGGGGAAGGGAGACTGAGCCAGACCTGCCTGCGAGTATTGAGGGTCTCCTTTGGAGGGGTGGGTCGGTGGAGGTCTGCTGTGCAGACAGGGGCACCAGCAGCAGCAGCAGACCTGGGAGGCTTGTGTTGGCATAAATCCTCTTTAGCTCTGCCATAGAGCCTGTGGACTCCAGGACTGATTTGCCTTTCCAGGAATGGGTCGCCTCAAGCCAAACAACTAACAGGGAGGGAGCACAGGCCTACCCATCAGCAAACTGGATTAAAGGTTTACTGAGCATGACCCTGCCCACTAGAGCAAGACCCAGTTTTCCCCACAGCTAGTCCCTCTCATCAGGAAATTTGCACAAGCCTCTTAGCCTGATTTTGGATATCAGCTATTTGCAGGGTGGTTTGGAAGGCCCAGCTCCTCTGGGCTTTGGCACTGTGGGAAATTGTAGCTCCTCTTTTGTGGAAAAGGAAACCATAGGACCTGTAAGAATAGAATTCAGATGCAGCCCTTCTTACTGCTCAAAGGGGGTGGTGAGGGGACAGGCCCAGTGGGCCCAGGGTCATGCAGTTTAGAAGGAGCTCCTGGGGCTTTTTGCTGGAGAGTTCTGCTTGTCTCTATCAGTGATGGCTTGAATCAGGGAAGAGGTTTAGCAAATAGAGGATAGGGCATGGAGGTGAGAAATATTTAAAAGATAAAGCTGACAGGAGTTGGTGGCTGATCAGAAATGAGGTAAAATAAGGGAGAATGCATAATCTAGGGTAACTGTGATTGGGGGGAACTAGTCACCTGAGCCGTGATGAAGTCCACGAGAAGACATACTTGGAGAGGGGAGAGAGGACCAAAGGAAATTAGTTCAGAGGTGTCTGGAGCAATTGCAGAGGGCACATCTATTTTGTAACTTAAGTCTGCTGACCTGAGAACTCACTGTGATACATTTCCATTACACTGAACACATAAGTCTCATGGAATGAGCAGCACTTTTATAATAGTACTTTGTGATTGCTTTGAAGCCTGCTATCTACTCTTGAGAATATAAGGTAGGTCTCTGCAGCAACATAATTTAATTTTTAAAATAAATATGCTAGAATTTTTAGAACTGAAGTATCACACAAATAGCAGAACTGCCTTTACAGAAAGGATATCACTTAATGTGAAAGGCCATAGCTGGGGCAATTTAATATGTTAATATGTTCATTAAGGGCAGCTTCAATACTTGGAAGTGGCCAGAATCACTGGAAGAAATTTCTGAATCATATGGCTGATAAACCTGAGTGATACCATGGACTTATAACTTAGTAAATATTTCTGCATGCCTTATAAATTAATTTTGAAGGCAATTCAAAAAATAATGCGAACAACAGCAGCTTCATTAGGGAAGAAGTGTACCCTTTCATGTTGACCTTGTGTGTATCCTTCACGTTGAACTTACATATTCAAAGATTCATTTAAATTTATGAGTTACTCTTTCAGCGTAGGTAAAAATGTGCTTTTCAAACTAGGTTATACATTCCTTGAGCTGAAGCAACATACTTTTATTGCTTCTGTTTCATGCTTCTTCTCTATCTCCACAGTTTCTAGAACAGTTTGTAAAGATGGTAGATGCTCAAATGCTCACGTATTTACCCTGTTGTCTACCAGCGGCAAAGATAAGCAAGGCCATTATCACTTTCTTAAACCTCAGAGGTCTGGACCGTGTAAGACCAAAAATAATCCTATGTGCTGTGTTTCAGACTTCTTTTAGAAAACAGACAGCATCTCACCTTAACAAATTAGTTGTTTCCAGGTAATAAGACTTGTAGGGAAGACAGAATTGGAGAAGGACGTCATTGGCATTGTGGCCCTGTATCTCTCTGCCTGGCCCAGAATTCAGACCCAAACTCACTTTTCACTAACCGCTGAGATACCATTATTGCTCCCAAATTTTCTAAGACCTGCTGACTCATTCTAATCTGATGCTGACCAATGGCAAAAGGCCATGTGTTTCATTATCAGTCCCCCCAGCCTCCATTTAGTTTTCATTTAAAATTAATGTGGACATAGTGGCCACAAGAGAATGTCAGGAATTCTATTACTATTAGCCATGGATATAAATACAATCGTCTATCCCAAGGAGGGGCAAGTAATAATTGGTTGGAAAAAAAGGACTCCTTCAATTTATTATGCAATGAAATGTCTATGGATTCTGGGAGCATTTTGATATTGGTTAGAGATGTTTTGCTTTTTAAAAAGTGCACATGGTGCAGAAAGAAAATTCTATGTTAACAATTCCAGTATCTCACATAAAATGTATTAAATTTTAAACATGTTGGTGCCATCTTAGAAAACGCCTTTTAATTAAAGTCATAATTTAGTTATGTTCAACTTAATTGGAAATATCATTGCCCATAATAGCAAGTGGTGTTTTTTGTAAGTAATCATATTATGCCTGCCTTTTCTTAACGTTACTACTGATGAATTATGTTTCAGATGTTTTACTCTATAAAGTTAAATTAACATTTTATTATGTAGTACATATATCTGTGTTTATGTCTGTACACACACACACACACACACACACACACAGATACACAAGCAAAAAACTTTTTTCTCCAGGCACCCAAATTCAATATGTATTATATTTTTGGATAGTAAGACATTGCCAGACCTGAGGTGTCAAACCAGTTCTTTCTGGATCTTGGGCTTTGATAATATATGAACTTGATGCTCTCAAACTGGGGAAAAGGAGGAAGGATTAGGAGAAGAGTTGAGTAGCGGAATACAAAAGGAGGTATAGATAAGGAAGAATATTTGAGGCATGGTGCTGAGTTTTTGATTGAACAGGAAACTAAGGTATCTTGACTTTGGAAATGAAAGTCAGAGACTCACAGGCCTTCCAACTCCTCCTCCTTACCACCAGCCTTGAGAAAGTTAGTTTAGTTTATCTCAGGGAAATAATAACTAAATAAATGTTTATATTTCAAAGTTACCTGATTCTTAAATAAAGTGTCCAAGTAATTTCTTAAACGTGTTATTGAAAAAAAAACAAAACCCAACACTGTAACATTAAGCCGAACGAGAACATTTCACACGGTGTTTACACAAACATGGATGTTGTTTACACTGCTGAATGCTATATGTCTACCATTATTTTAAAACCAAAACACCACGCTGACTTCTACTTTCTGGTCCCCCCTCTTCGCAACTGCAGCCAAGGAGGGCTTTCAGTCAAGCACGTGCTCCCTCTAGTGGCACGTCAAGAAATAGCATGCCGTTATGGAAACAATAGAGGAGGTTGTTTTAGTTTAGATTTTCTATTTCCACGACTCAATTTATAGAAAGGGGAAGAAGATCTGATTTTTAGTTGAAAAGAAGTTTCTAATTTAAAAATATCTCTAGAATCTTGTGCTATAAATAAAGCCACATCCAACTGACAATAATTTTATTAATTTCAAAAAATTGAGCAAGCTTTGTATTTTCTTAATGATTCAGGTTATCTATTTTCCGTGTCCCGATAGTTACATAAGATGTGTTCATGATATAAGAGTAAATGAAATAGACACAATCCAATTTAATAAACGGAGAAGGCGATGGCACCCCACTCCAATACTCTTGCCTGGAAAGTCCCATGGACAGAGGAAGGCTGCAGTCCATGGGGTCGCTGAGGGACGGACATGACTGAGCGACTTCACTTTCACTTTTCACTTTCATGCATTGGAGAAGGAAATAGCAACCCACTCCAGTGTTCTTGGCTGGAGAATCCCAAGGACAGGGGAGGCTTAACAACTAATTTGTTAAGATGAAATGCTATCTTTTTTCTAAAAGAAATCTGAAGCATAGCACATAGGCTGCCGTCTATGAGGCTGAACAGAGTCAGACACGACTGAAGTGACTTAGAATAGAATAGCATAGCAATTTAATAAATGAGTAGCTCTAATTTTTAAACTATGTATTTCAAATGATACATGTATATTAGCTACTTTATAACTATTTGTCAGCATTGCATCAGTCATGAAATCATTTCTAATGCATCTTAGAAAAAAGCTTTGCATCAGGTTATTAGATGCTTTGGCATGGGAACTACAAATTAAGAAAGGATTCTGTTGTCTTAAAAGCCTAGCCATGGCAGAGACTAAATTTATTTTCCTATTTGTTTCAGTGGGTCAGGGACCTTCCTTAAATCATCTTTCATAGCTATCTCCTTTTCACCTGCAGAAACTTTAAAAAATCTTTTGCCAGAAGTAAAATATAGAGGAAAAAAACTTGAAAGAAGCAAAAATTATATTTCTATTTTCATGTAATTTTAGTCAGCATCACTTTCTTTATATCTTTTATGTGTATAATCCTGAACAAAATGATGAGCCAAGCCTTAAAGAACTTGTGATTTATTCATTCACTCATCAAATACTTATTTAATGCCTAGTATGTGCAGTTGGTATTCAGAAGGCTGGATTACAATGGTAAACAAGACAGTCCCTGACCTCATGAAGTGTTCCTTCTAGCTGGCAGTGGAGGGGAAATGCCAACTAAATAGAAAAGACACACTTTTATAGGAAAGATATCTACTTATTTGTTATGTTAACTCTGGTTTTTACAAACTAAGCAAATAGTTGAAATCAGGGAAAGCATTTTGATTTTCTATATTGAATAATGATGGACTGGAGTAGAAATGAGGATTGCTTTCTTACACTGGAAATTTGAGAGAAATCTGGAAGCAGAATTTTATTCTGAGGTTATCTAGGTTGGGACGATGAGGTCATCAGAGTGACAGTTGGATTCTCCCATCAACAGTAATAAACTCAGCAGCCTGGTTGCCTGGGTTTGGCTTTTTTATCTTAGTAGCAATGTGGCTTTGAGCAAATCACTTAGCTTCTTTGTGCCTCAGGTTCCTCCTTAGCAAGCAAGCAAGCAAGAGTTAGTTGCTCAGTCATGTCCAACTCTTTATGACACCATGGACTGTAACCTGCCAGGCTCCTCTGTCCAAGGGATTCTCCAGGCAAGAATACTGGAGTGGGTTGTCATTTCCTTCTCTGGGGGATCTTTCCAACCCAGGGATTGAACCAGGGTCTTCGGCCTTGCAGGCAGACTCTTTACTGTGTGAGCCACCAGGGAAGCCCTCTTTAATAAAATGGAGATTAAAGAGAGTATCTACCTCCTGGTGGTGTTATTTGGATTAGACGAGTTAGATGAGTTAATGCATGAAGAGTACTTAGAACACTGCCTGGCACTAAGTTGGAATGTAAATACATGTTATTGCCCTTAAAATTCAAACCTAAGCCTTTGGAGAGCTTGTACCATGATCCTAGCTTAGTGTCATGGCTTAATGATGGGAATCTGAAACTATCAATATGATCATTGCTGTCTGGGATAGCAGGAAGAAGGCACTGGTTTTGGTCTGTTCTCTTTGAAATTTGTGCTGTAACTTCAGCACTTTGCTGCGTTTATTTTGGTAATTTAGGTTGCAAAAAATGAAGGTTGGATACTTTAATGAAGCTGCTATTGGGTGGGAGGGTTGCCCAGTAGACGGGGCAGAATCCTAAGCGTCAAGCACTTTACTCCACATGCAGCCCACTGTCTTTCTCTGCAGGTGCCTTTGTCATAACGTCGCGTCTTCAGAATTTTCAGATTTTATTTAAATGTTTAACNAGGACAGGGGAGGCTTAACAACTAATTTGTTAAGATGAAATGCTATCTTTTTTCTAAAAGAAATCTGAAGCATAGCACATAGGCTGCCGTCTATGAGGCTGAACAGAGTCAGACACGACTGAAGTGACTTAGAATAGAATAGCATAGCAATTTAATAAATGAGTAGCTCTAATTTTTAAACTATGTATTTCAAATGATACATGTATATTAGCTACTTTATAACTATTTGTCAGCATTGCATCAGTCATGAAATCATTTCTAATGCATCTTAGAAAAAAGCTTTGCATCAGGTTATTAGATGCTTTGGCATGGGAACTACAAATTAAGAAAGGATTCTGTTGTCTTAAAAGCCTAGCCATGGCAGAGACTAAATTTATTTTCCTATTTGTTTCAGTGGGTCAGGGACCTTCCTTAAATCATCTTTCATAGCTATCTCCTTTTCACCTGCAGAAACTTTAAAAAATCTTTTGCCAGAAGTAAAATATAGAGGAAAAAAACTTGAAAGAAGCAAAAATTATATTTCTATTTTCATGTAATTTTAGTCAGCATCACTTTCTTTATATCTTTTATGTGTATAATCCTGAACAAAATGATGAGCCAAGCCTTAAAGAACTTGTGATTTATTCATTCACTCATCAAATACTTATTTAATGCCTAGTATGTGCAGTTGGTATTCAGAAGGCTGGATTACAATGGTAAACAAGACAGTCCCTGACCTCATGAAGTGTTCCTTCTAGCTGGCAGTGGAGGGGAAATGCCAACTAAATAGAAAAGACACACTTTTATAGGAAAGATATCTACTTATTTGTTATGTTAACTCTGGTTTTTACAAACTAAGCAAATAGTTGAAATCAGGGAAAGCATTTTGATTTTCTATATTGAATAATGATGGACTGGAGTAGAAATGAGGATTGCTTTCTTACACTGGAAATTTGAGAGAAATCTGGAAGCAGAATTTTATTCTGAGGTTATCTAGGTTGGGACGATGAGGTCATCAGAGTGACAGTTGGATTCTCCCATCAACAGTAATAAACTCAGCAGCCTGGTTGCCTGGGTTTGGCTTTTTTATCTTAGTAGCAATGTGGCTTTGAGCAAATCACTTAGCTTCTTTGTGCCTCAGGTTCCTCCTTAGCAAGCAAGCAAGCAAGAGTTAGTTGCTCAGTCATGTCCAACTCTTTATGACACCATGGACTGTAACCTGCCAGGCTCCTCTGTCCAAGGGATTCTCCAGGCAAGAATACTGGAGTGGGTTGTCATTTCCTTCTCTGGGGGATCTTTCCAACCCAGGGATTGAACCAGGGTCTTCGGCCTTGCAGGCAGACTCTTTACTGTGTGAGCCACCAGGGAAGCCCTCTTTAATAAAATGGAGATTAAAGAGAGTATCTACCTCCTGGTGGTGTTATTTGGATTAGACGAGTTAGATGAGTTAATGCATGAAGAGTACTTAGAACACTGCCTGGCACTAAGTTGGAATGTAAATACATGTTATTGCCCTTAAAATTCAAACCTAAGCCTTTGGAGAGCTTGTACCATGATCCTAGCTTAGTGTCATGGCTTAATGATGGGAATCTGAAACTATCAATATGATCATTGCTGTCTGGGATAGCAGGAAGAAGGCACTGGTTTTGGTCTGTTCTCTTTGAAATTTGTGCTGTAACTTCAGCACTTTGCTGCGTTTATTTTGGTAATTTAGGTTGCAAAAAATGAAGGTTGGATACTTTAATGAAGCTGCTATTGGGTGGGAGGGTTGCCCAGTAGACGGGGCAGAATCCTAAGCGTCAAGCACTTTACTCCACATGCAGCCCACTGTCTTTCTCTGCAGGTGCCTTTGTCATAACGTCGCGTCTTCAGAATTTTCAGATTTTATTTAAATGTTTAACTAAGTTTGTGTCCCAGTTTTCTCTTCTGGAAAGTAGTAGTCATAGTTTTTCTCTACCTCAGTCGAATGTTATGATGACTATATTTATTTCCTTGTTAGAATGCTAGACATTAGAGAATCTGAACTGGAAAGGACTTTCAAGACACTTACTTTGTAATTGATGGAATTGGAGACAAGACAGAGTAAGTTGCTCATCAAAGGTAACCTAACTAGATCTGAGCATAACTAGTTCCGAAATTGGATTTTGGGGCAGCTTTCAAATCTTGTTCAGAAGCCACGCTGCTTTCTTTAAAATGTCCTGTATCAATCAGATTTTGATCCTGAATCTCAGTGGTTTTCTCATGTGACATGTTGCTTGGTCACGCTCGGTTAGATTCTGTCCCAGATAGAAAGCCTAGGTTTATTTCCATATAGCTTTCGTTCTGGGACTTAGGTCAAAGGAGTAGCCATTGTCCCAGGTATGGCACTCTCCTGGTGGAGAGCAGAAGATTGAAGGGGCAAGGTCTGAGGAGACCTACTATTCAGAGTCTTTAGAACTTTTGCTGGGATGTGCCATATGTTGTTTGCCCCCTCTCCATAGCAAGTCACACACCCAGATCCTGTCAAAGGGATGGGGAAGAATGCTGCACCTATTAGAAGCCAAGAAAGAATGACTGATTCACTGGCCTCGTGTCTCACGTTATTGTGATATGTGTGCACGCTCAGTCGCTTAGTCATATCCAACTCTTCACGACTCTATGGACTATAGCCCACCAGGCTCCTCTGTCCCTGGAATTCTCCAGGCAAGAATACTGAAGTGGGTTGCCATTTCCTTCTCCAGGGGATCATCCTGACCCAGGGATTGAACCCATGTCTCTTACATCTCCTGCACTGGCAGGAGAGTTCTTTATCACTAGCGCCTCCAATTAAATGCTATCAAAGGGCTCAAAAGCCAGTAGAGAGGTCCAGTGCAAATATGCAGGAGCAACACTGTGGAGTGAGTTCAATAGCAGAAGTCTATTAACAGTGGGGTATGGAGGACCAAGTGAGTCACTCTGCTTGCTCAGGTCTGGAGGCTGAACCGAGGAGGAGAGCCTGAGCTGGACCTTGAAAAATGAACTTGTCTCTAGTATGTAAATAGAACAACATTCTAGTTGGAGTAAATAGTCCATGCAAATGCGCAGAAACAGGAAACATCATGGTGCCTTCCAGAAACTACCAGTAAGTGTTTAAACTTTGAGGGGAGGGTGCAGAAGAGAATTCTGTTACGGTGTATGACCATTAGGCAATGGGGCACACTTGAAGAGCTTTAAAAAGGAGAATCATAAATTCAGATCTGGGTTTTAGAAGGTGACTCTGGTGACTGTGGAAGATGGACAGAGATATTGAAGACAGGGAAAGCAGTGGCCCAGAAGAGAGAAACTGAGGGGACACGCTGTAGGGTGATGGTGATGGGGAGTACAAATAGACAGGATATAATGCTTAGTTGGGGATGAGAAATCAGGAAGACAGGGGTGATCCTTGAATCTCTAGCTTTGCTGTCTGGGTTTCAGGTTGGCAATGCTATTCACTGAGAGAGAATATTCAAGTGGGGAGGAAACTGGGGCATAAGAGCATGGGATTTGAAGTTGTGACTTGGTACATCTGAGGTGCCCGCAGGGGTCTGGAAGGTGCATTGGAGAGAGAGACTGGGGAGTCATCGCACATTTAGTACAGTCAGCTGAAGCAGCGTGTCTGCAGTGTTACAAAGGATAGTTGTGAGAGCTGAGGTGATGGTCCAGGTCAGAACCAATACAGAAGGAGAAGATGTAGGCAGAGAAGACTCAGAACTAGTAAGAATAAGACAAGTGGAATCACAGCATTAGATGGAAGAATGTTCAACCTATGTTTCCCTTAAAGGTGTCAGTTGCAGAAATAGACCTTCTGTGTAGCATTATCCTCATCTCAGGATTAAATAGTACCCATAAGCCTACTTGCTCCCAGAGCTGTGAGCAGTGACTTGTGAGAGTAGCCTAAAAATACTTGCTGTTTGGCAATAGAAGGAGACAGTTGGTGGAGGGATTAAGTGTGTGGTGTGGGATTCAGCATTTTGTTGCCTGGTTTCGACTCATAGGATGAATATTTACCTGCCCTGTATCCAGGGGAAATTTACTTAATCTCCCTCTACTTTGTTTTCTCCTCTGTAAAACAATGAAGAAATATCCACAATCCTTAGGGTTGGTATGAGAATTAAATAAAATACGACATAAAAAGGCACTTGGCACAGTGCTTGCTTAAGGCAGGTGCTAAATAAAAATCCAATTGGTTTTATGTTTGAGGGTAAAGAGTACTACCTTTTCCTGTGCAGGAAGATGAAGGTGTTGACCCCTCTTGCATTGAAACATGTATTTTGAACTCTTTTTCTGGGGATAGTGATGAATCATGGTGAGTATCCGTGGTTGTTCACCTGATTCATACCTGAACTAGTAAGAGGTATTAGGAAGATGGTTGGCCAGCCTTCCAAAAGCAGCCTATGACTAGGAGATGGTTTGTCTTTATGTGACATGTTTACTTGAACATGACCAGATCTGTGTTTGCCGCCAGCTACGACTAATGAAGCCAAATCTAAACAGACTTGTGTACACATCACCTAATACTTGTCTGAAATAAACAGCAGGAACACATATTATACTAAGGGTCCTCATCGGATATGGAGAATGAGAGCTCTCTGCTTTTGGAGATGCGAAGGAATAATGAGCAAATGACCAAAAGTTGTCTTGCATATGTGAAAACAATGAAAAATGGAAGGAGACAGTATTCTGCTAGGAAAATCAATTAGTTAATACATGAGAAGGTCCTTTGTATTTTCCCAAGGAGGTAAAAATTCATTTCAAAGTATTTCAGTTATCTTTCATTGCATTTCTCCATGACTTTCATGTTCTTTCTGTTTGACATGTCTGCTGCTTACTGAGATGGGGTACAAGAAAGGATAAGAGGGATTCAGGGCTTGAGTTCTCCATCACAGAGAAAGCTTCCTGAGAGTTTGGGGTGAGTTTGATAGGGAAGATAAAGGTGGTATTCTGAAAGTCCTCAAACATTCTCCTAAGAAATCAGTCATTTATTTCTTGAAAAAAAAAAAAAAAAAGAAACAAAACAGGAAACAGGAAATAAATTGTTAAAGGTTTCTACTATTTCTACTGTCATTAACAGGACACCCTAGATCACTAGACATGGATACCAGCCCTGCAAACTACTAGCAGTTTACTTTGAAACTCTAGGTTCATCAGGAAAAGAGGAATTTAGACTCAGTCATATGTAACGTTCCTTGCCATTCATGTATCATGTTTTCCTTTTTTTGATAGACTAGTAGAATTTGCAAAAACTGTCTAGACTAATATTGCTTTTTCCAAGAAATCCCTTATAATTTTACCTCTTTAAGTGGAGCATTAAACCTCCCAGAAACCCCAGAGAACCAGCCTGTTCCAGTGTTGAGCAATTCATTTAATTAGAAATTCTTTCTTGTGTTTGGCAGATATGCCATTTTATTTGATTATATACCATTTCATTTGATTATATATCGTTTCATTTGTGAATGTGTTTACTTCTACGAAAGCTTTCAAGTTGGCTTACATTGCTGAAACAGAGCTAAACATAAAAGAATAAGCAAACATTAAAAAAAAATACAGCTAAACATTAAAAAAGACAAACCAATGAAAACGAACAGAGAAATAGATCTTGCTGAGCCTCTAATGGGAGATAATTATCACAATTTAGAAATCAGTTTAGCTTGGGGTTCTCTTGCAGTTAAGGCAGAAATGGAACCATATTGTGCTTCTCACTGGGTTATATGAGAAGAGATGCATTGTGATTCTAAGTGTCAAGTTCAAAGAGAAATGAGTTCATAGAGGTCTTTATACAAAGAATATCAAGTATCTTAATAGACAGTCTTGAATAATGTGTGTGGACATTGTCTCAGGTGGTTAATTAGGTTGCCTCTCTATAAAGTGGGAAGCATTATGTATATGCTTTTATTTTAAATTCACTATACTTTTATTACAGTTGGCTTGAAAAAACAGAATGAGTAAAATATTCACAAATCTGCCAATCTAGCACAACTATTATCCTGTTGGCAAATTAAATCATCTTAGCCCTCATGCAATTACGGTTTTCACAAGGAACCTCAGCTGGGTTTCTTCAGCAGAAAAGGACCCCAGGACACAGCAGCAACCAAATGTATCCTCATGTTTGCAATTATACTCTTAATTTTTTACCCCACTTATTACACTGAACACACTGTATATTTTTCTTGTTACTATATAATTTTTATGATTTTATTTTTAATTCTCAATTTTAAGATTTGCTGCAATTTACCAGTCATTTCATGCTATAAAAATGTTGCATAAATATCCTTACACTTATTGCTTTCCCTGTTTTGGATGATGAACAGTGTTTAGTTTCCCATAAAATGCTTTCATTGAATTTCAAGTTGGAAATTGGCTCACCTTAGTGGACAGTCTAATAACCAGCCCTTTGCAATGTGTTGATGTATTTACTCTTAAGAATGTGGATGGTGATATTGCTTATTACATTTTCTGTGTTTTTCTTTATGAGGATTCATGTGAGAATTTTCTCTCATTTCAGAACCAGAAATCATGTGTTTTTTTGAATAAGAATTTATTAATATTTTCTTCGGGGAATCAGGTAACTGAATGATTTTCCCTCATGGCTGTGAGCTGTCAAAAATGCAGAGAGCCAAATCTCTGGTGCATATCTAGCAAACATGAATGGAATGGAAATCTAAAGAATATCTTACATACAGTATACCAGCCTTGTTTCTGGAGTCATCATCCTTTTCTTTCCTTTTTGTCCTATTTTCTTCATCCACTTCCCTTACATTTTATTCTATTTTGATGATTTATGCAAGCTTTTGGAGCTTTCTGGAACAAAGCAGAGATATAACTAAATAAATACATGTAAATACTTGAATTATTTCCTTAGGGTAAGTTTTGAAAAGTAGAAGCACTGGCTTTCATGTCACATTAAATCTTAACCTAGTGAAAAATTTTCTGTAGGAAACTGAGATAATATAATCCATGGATGTAAATTCCTGGTGATTTATTGCCGATGTAATACTAAGTGAGAAGTTAAGAGTCCTGAGAGGAATGAAGAGTCAAATTGTTTCCCAGAGACTTTCTGTGCAATATCAGTTCAGTTCAGTTCAGTTCAGTCGCTCAGTCACGTCTGACTCTGCGACCCCATGGACTGCAGCACGCCTGTCCATCGCCAACAGGCGATGATGAACTTACTCAAAGTCTGAGCTGACTCAAACTTTTACTTACAAGTTTGAGCTGACTCAAACTCATGTTCATCGAGTTGGTGATGCCATCCAACCATCTCATCCTCTGTTGTCCCCTTCTCCTCCCACCTTCAATCTTTCCTAGCATTGGGGTCTTTTCCAGTGAGTCATTTCTTCACGTCTGGTGGCCTAAATATTAGAGTTTCAGCTTCAGCATCATGTCTCTAGCTCTGTGCAATATCAGAGGCTGCAAAGGCTCTTTTCATGTGAAACTGTGGTCGATGTTTTTAAATTAAATTATGACAAAACACTGATTGCTATAATTACGTATTAATTAAAGCGACGCTCATCTTCATATGATATCATAGGTATAAACAACAAAATTGATTATTTTGTTCGGAAAATTTAAGAGCCAGCTTTGACGGGGGATTGGCCTGCCTTTGTAAGGAACTAGACCATAGAGGTCTTGAGGATAGGACCAGTGGTTTTCTCAAAAATATTCTAAGTATTTGGACAGCCATGTGATTCAGGCTCATGGATTTCTATGCTATATGATATGGAAGAGGCAGCTGATTTTTGCCTGTAAGTATAATTGTTTAGATTGTCTTTGACTAAAAAGTACGTCAACAGGTTTCCTGGACCAATAACAATGCTGGAAGACCTCAGGACACGAGAGCTATCAGATGTATCCTCAAACAGCTTTTCTCAAAAAATTCTTAACTGGAGTATAATTGGTTTACAATGTTGTTTTGGTTTCTGCCATACAACAGCGTGACTCAACCATAAGTATACATATGTCCCATCCCTCTTGAACCTCCCTCCCGTGCCCCACCCTTCAAGTAGCTTTTATTAGTAAGTTGTTTGAGTCACCTAATATAGATATTCTCTTTAAGAGTCTTCACTTAACCTAGCAGTTTAGTAGTCAGACTTACTGACTGATGTTCATAGCTCACTGAATATGCCTTGCAGGGAGGCAGGTGACCTTGGGGACCAACACAGTAGTTGAGCTTTATGCATGAAAAGAATCAAATCCGTTTGTTCTCTTTGGTTTTGGTGGTTTTTTTTTTCACCAAAGAAGAACATTTCTTCTATATGATGCCATTTTAATATTTTTAGATAGCTGTATCAATACTTTGTTCTTTCAAAACTACTCGTACTGGAATTCTGCTCTGTTTGCTGTAGAACAAAATACAGTGCAAAATGGATGTTTGTTTTGGATTCTGTTTTGATGGGAGCGTCCCTGATAGCTCAGTTGGTAAAGAATCTGCCTGAAATGTAGGACACCCCAGTTCAATTCCTGGGTCGGGAAGATCTGGGGGAGAAGGGATAGGCTACCCACTCTAGTACTGGGCTTTCCCTGTGGCTCAGCTGGTAAAGAATCCACCCGCAATGTGGGAGACCTGGGTTCGATCCCTGCGTTGGGAAGATCCCCTGGAGAAGGGAAAGGCTACCTAGGCAAGTATTCTGGCCTGGACAGTTCCATGGACTGTATAGTCCTGCTGCTGCTGCTGCTAAGTCGCTTCAGTTGTGTCCGACTCTGTGCGACCCCACAGACGGAAGCCCACCAGGCTCCTCCGTCCCTGGGATTCTCCAGACAAGAACACTGGAGTGGGTTGCCATTTCCTTCTCCAGTGCATGAAAGTGAAAAGTGAAAGTAAAGTCGCTCAGTCGTGTCCGACTCCTAGCGACCTCATGGACTACAGCCTACCAGGCTCCTCCATCCATGAGATTTTCCAGGCAAGAGTACTGGAGTGGTAGCCATTGCCTTCTCCGCTGTATGGTCCATGGGGTCGCAGAGAGTCGGACATGACTGAGTGACTTACACTTTCACTACTTTCACTTCTATTTTAATGGGGGATTCAGTATAATAACTCAAATATTATTTACTTACTGGTGTAGAACTATCGTGACATAGTTTCTGAAGCAATGGCCTAGTAGGTGTTATGAGTGTAATAGTTTTGAAAAGTACAAACCAACCTACTAAAGAGAAATGAAATAAACAGGGGTTTACATGTGTAGGAGTTCTCTCACACGAATTTATAGCAGTTTCTTTACTTAATATGTTTGATAGTCACTATGTTCTGTAGTCATTATTGTGCAAAGAGTGGAAAATTTTACTTTGGAAGTGGCTCTCTTTTGTTGACAATGCTATTTGATAATACTGATATTCTAATATAGTACTCACACATGGGACATTTAAAAATATCTATCATCCTTTGTGAATAATGACACTCAAACTACCCCTGTGGGAGGATATAGATAAGATCATTATTTTCATTTTCTAGATAAGGAAACTGAAATGAAATTCTTTGCCGAGGGTCAAAGAACAAATCACTGGCAGAATAAGATTAGAGGAGTGAGTTCTTGATTTTCAATCATTTGCTCAATCATCTAAGTCGCATTGTTTTACTCAGTATGAGAACAGATTATTATCAGTCAGTAGGAATAAGGCTATGCCCAGATGATGCCAGAAGACCAGCTGAAAAATGAAAATCTGCTCACTCAACCATTTGTTTATCTGCAAAATGCCAAACTGCTCATTATACTGATATTTTTCACTAAGCCTAATAAGTCGTCTTCAGGTCTTGCAGACACAGCCTCTAATTTAATGTTTATACTGCATTCTAAAGTTAATTTCTAGAGGGAAATTAAAGTCTTTTAAAAACTTAATTTTGGAATATCAGAATTATTTAATATGTTCTGAATATGTTAGTTGTGGTAAATTGAGGAAAAAAACTCTTTGAAAGTGTTTTTTGATGAAATATCACTCCTTTATGCAGAGGTAAACAAACACCTTTTCTAACATTAGAGACTAAAATAAGATCTCACCATTAGGAGAAAACTGGGCTTCCATAACTGCCACCAACTCCTTGTGAATGCATTTGGGCCTGGCATATGGGACTGAAATCATAAGACTGCACCTACATCACATGGATTTCTGCACAATCAGTTACCTTGGTTGTGAAGGTGGCCCCCCAAAAAGTATAGTCAGGTGACCAGTGTTACGGTCTTTATAGAAGGGCGTGGGCAGAAATAGCTGAATTCTTTCAATGTTCAATAAGCCTTTATTGTACTCCGCATACATGCTTACCTGCATCGTGCAATATATCCTAATTCTTGGACATGTTCTGATAGATTAATCAGTTGACAGGTGAAACATTTTCCCCTGGGTCAAACAGTATACATGCAAGTCAAGACGCAAGCTTAGGATGTCTGGCCTTCTAGTAGCTCAATTCATTCAACTGTGCTTCTGAGTTTGTTGATGGATGAGTCCATCGTATATAGCTAGCCTTGTATGTTTTGCAGTTAAACTACTAAAATACTTTAACTAGTCTGAACTCATAGTAATTCACAATAAGAAGGGCATAGGCATTATCGTTCACTTATAGCCTGTAGAATGTAGAATAGGTTTGGTTCAATAAACAAGATCACAGTGAACTAGAACAGGAATAGAAAATTCATTTTTCCTTGGATCTGAGATCTTCTGAATTCAATCTTTATTAGGAATGGACAATTTACAAATGTGTGGACCCATTACTAACAAATTAAAACCACTTTAAGAAAACAACATGAATTTTGGATTTGATTACTCAGGACTATAACATTAAAAGTGCTTTCATCCTAACCCAGTGTATTGAACTTACCTTAGGTGGCTTCTGTGATCTAATTTTAAAATATATATATGCGTGTGTGTGTGTGTATATATATATATATATATATATGTACATATATTTATATATATTTTAGTCTTGCCTAGACTGAAAACTTGAATGAACTGCACATAAATAATCTGTGATGTTGATCAGGGATGAAGTACACATCCTGTGTTATTGCAAAACTTAAAAAGTTAGATATCAACATGAATGATTGTCTTTTAATGGTATTTATACACTGGGGTTAGGTTTGTTTTCCTTTATTTAAAAATAAAGTTCTGGGGAAGTCTTGACTTCAAAGTACTGACATTTGTAAAATTTGTTGCTGTTGTTCAGTCACTAAGGCGTGTCCGACCCCTTTGCCACCCCACAGACTGCAGCATGCCAGGTTTCCCTGTCCCTCACTATATCCAGGAGTTTGCTCAAATTCATGTCTGTTGAACCAGTAATGCTAGCTATTTAATTTTGCAGCAGACATTTCAGAAGCTTACGTTTTATTTCAAATCTAAAAGTTAGTGACATCATTCATTCAACTAGCAAATATTTGTATTAGTTGTTACTCTGTGTCAGGCGCTGAGTAGGTATTAGTTCATGACACAGAGACCCTGTAATTCACAGAGCCACCTCTACTAAGATAAACCCACCATCACAATTAACTTGGGTGATGCGAGAGAAAGGAGCTGGAAGGGTACATGCAGCAGGGTGACGGGAGGAGACTGGTTCTGAGGATTTAAACTGAGACCCGAAGAAGATCGGGCTTTTAGAAAATTCACAGGAAAACCATTCAAGGGGTATTTAAGGTTGAAGGGTGAGAATGACTTTTTCTTTTGGTAATGTGTAGTTTTCACAATTTGTAGTTTTCTGAAAGGACTACAAAAAGAAATGAGAATTCAGAAAGAGAAAGCAACAGTTATTAGAAATGTTGGAACATTAAGGTAGAAACGTTTGGAAATTTTGAAAATTTTTAAAGCCTGCTCTTTTATTTTAATGTCAAAGAAATGGAGGTTCAGTGACATTGCTGTGTTTTGGTCACATATTAGTTAGAAAATATTGTTTTTTACAGTTGAGAGTTTAAATTTTAAACTATAAATAGTTGGTAAACATTTACTTAGGTTTTCCCTATAATCAATAGCAATTGCCAAAGCCATATCAATCATCCCTTGTTGAGAAAATCACGAGTATTTTGACCCTTCAAGTCATCTGTTGATCTTAGTCTCTGGCTTAGAAGTCACTAGGCCTTTTGTGATGTGTTAAAAGATAATTTGTAAGTTTAATTTCCATGTAGTCCATTTTAGTTTGGAGCCAGATATGATCCATCTTGATTAAAAAAGAATTTTTTATTGGAAAAAAATGGTGATGCTTCCTATCATTTCCAGTTAGAGACATATTGCTTTGCTAGACATCTCAGTTATAATTTATGTACTTTTCTTTTTGATAAATGGCAACTGGAATTTTCAGGCCAATAGTTATATAAATTGCAGGTATAATTTATAATGTAGCTATGTACTTCTAATATTTCTTATTGCTTTGTGGAGAAATACATTGAGGCTAATATTGTTTACATCTCTCTCTCTCTCTTTTTTTTTTTTCAGCTTTTTAATCCATATACAGAAATCTGTATGAGCTTAGTTCTATATCCTAATAAAACCCCTCTGCTTGGTGATGATTATTTAAGGCAATTAACATTGCCTCAAGAGTTATAGTCAAAGGGAATGGTAACTTGACAGATCAGAGTACAAGAATGTGTTCTAGACACTTAAAAAATTATGATTTAAGAGCCTTATTTTTTGGAAGAGCTAAATGTTTGCCTGCCCTCTGCATTTAATATAAAGAACTGAAAGTAAAATATTTTCATGGATGCAGATTATATGATTTTTTTCAGTTTTATTGAGGTTTAATTGACAAAGATATTTAAGTGTACAACATGATGATTTGAAATACATACACATCATGAAAGGATTCCCTCTCCCTACATCGAGTTAATTAAAATATGGTACCTCATATATTTCTCTCTTTTTTTGGTGAGAACATGTGACAATTACTCTCAGCAAATTCCCCCTATGTCATGTAGTGTTACCCCTACCATGTTATACACTAGATGCTTAGACCTTGTTCATCTTACAGCTGAAATTTTATTCCCTTTTATCAGTTCCTCTCTATTCCTATTCCTCCCATCCCGCCCCTAGGCAGCCATTTGTCTATTTCTATAAGTTCATTTTTAAAAATTCCACGTATAAATGATGCTATGCAGTGTTTATCTTTCTCTGTCTTATTTTACTTAGCACAGTGGCCTCCCGTTTCATTCATTGTTGCAAATTACAGGATTTCCTTTTTTTTTTTTTTTTTAATTTTTAAAGGCTAAATAATGTTTTTCTTTGTCTCTCCTTCCTTCCCTTCCTATATCTGTATCTATATATCTATACATAGATTTTGTTTCCTGAGAGCACTTTTATTTCAGTGTCCAGGTTATATAATTTAATGGGAGAAAATTATCCTTTGTCTCTGTACCAGAAAGAACTGTTTCTAAATATCTTTTGTGATTTTATCTTATGAACACTGTGATTTCTGAAACTATTTCCTTCTTTACATTGCTAGAATAATACATATAGCTTGTTTTAAACAAGTATAATAAGCCTCAAAGCATAGTTTTTTTTAGTGCTAACTGTACTCTTTTATTTTTATATTTCCTTTAAAATATGATTTTCCCATTCTTTTTTTCTTTTTATTCTGCTATATGCTTTTGTAAGCCTCTTGAAGCCTTTTCTGAAAGAAAAGTTGGGAATAAATAGAATTTGTTAAAATTTTATTCCATGCATGGAACTATCATCATAAAAAAAGCAAATCTCTTTTGCTTTGGCAAGTTTATTAAAAGGACTTATTCTGGGTTCCAGTTTTAGATGAAGGGGTTGTGAAACACTACAGAATCAGAAGACTGGATGAAGGGGGCTTTTTCCTCACCCGGAGAAGAACCTTTTCAACACTGAATGAATTCGTGAGTCACTACACCAAGACAAGTGATGGCCTGTGTGTCAAGCTGGGAAAACCATGCTTAAAGGTGAAATGCTTTCAAGCTGTGTTCCTTACTTTTGAAGTTGCTTTTTTCCTTCAGATATTGGAGTTTTTTGTCATATGATATGCTAGCTCAGGAAAAAAAAAAAAAAGGTCATTGAATACCTAAGGCGTGGATAGGCAAACTATAGCCTCTGAGCCAATACTTCCCCACACTTATTAATATTTTTATGAAAGTGTAAAGTGTTAGTCGTTCAGTTGTGCCTGTCTCTTTGTGACCCCATCTACTGCAGCCCACTAGGCTCCTCTGTCCATGGCATTTTTCCAGGCAAGGATACTGGAGTGGTTTGCCATTTTATCCTCCAAGGGGTCTTCCCGACCCAGTGATCAAACCCCGATCTCCTTCTCTTCAGGCAGATTCTTTAATGACTGAGCTACCAGGGAAGCCCCAATATTTTTATAAATAAATTTTATTGGAACATAGACACATTCATTCATTTATAATTGTCTTTGCCTTTTTGCTATAATAGCAGAGTTTGGTAGTTGAAACAGAGACTATATGGCTCACTAAGTCTAAAATATTTACGATCTCATCCTTTTCAGAAGAAGTTTGCCAAGTCCTGACCTTAAGCAATCATTGAACACAGAAAATATTCATTCTTTGCACTAAGATATTAATTTAATATCCTGATATTAGAGCATTTAATGATATGGCTGGAGGAGAAAATAGTGCTGGAATATAATTCTTACTTAGATGATCTGTATTCAAGAATATTAACATGAAATGACCAGGTTCATTATCCAGTTGTCTGCATATAATAGGTATCATTTAACTGTTTAACAGTTTATTTGGCCTGCTGTTTGGNACTAATTTAATATCCTGATATTAGAGCATTTAATGATATGGCTGGAGGAGAAAATAGTGCTGGAATATAATTCTTACTTAGATGATCTGTATTCAAGAATATTAACATGAAATGACCAGGTTCATTATCCAGTTGTCTGCATATAATAGGTATCATTTAACTGTTTAACAGTTTATTTGGCCTGCTGTTTGGTGGAATGAGATAACATTTATAGAATTTTTATCTACATCTGTCATTAAATTCCATTGTTTGCATGTTTTACTTAAATGTGTTTAAAGTTAATGGTCAGTCACCTTAACCGTGCAAACCCTCAGCTCCTCATCAGAGTTTAGGTCTCATGTACGGTTAGTAGTATAGCCAGTCCTGTGGTTTCTAACTGGATGACTGCTGAAAGCTTCCTGATGATGTCTGGTTATAATTCTTTAGAAAGGTAGAAGCTGAAGAATTCTGATAATTATGTAGAGAATTTATTGAGTTACATATTGCCAAGTGAATATGCAATTTTTGTATAAGTATATACATCTGAGGGTATCACCAATGGCTCAGTGGTAAAGAATCCACCTGCCAATGCAGGAGACGTGGGTTCAGTCCCTAGGATGGGATGATCCCCTGGAGGAAGAAAATGTAATCCATTCCAGTATGCCTAGACAATCCCATGGACAGAGAATCTTGGTGGGCTGCAATCCATGGTATTGCAAAGAGTCAGACATGACTGAGCAACGGAGCATGCATGCATATACATCTTAGATGGTACAGAAATGACCTTGCAAGAATAGCTAAGCCTATGACAAGAAATAGCTCACCTGATACCAAGACATGACTTAAAAATACTCAGTTTAACTCATAGTGTTGAATTCAGATAGGGAAAAGATTTACAAAACATAGGTGACCTTCTGTGCACTCAAGATGCTGATGACTTAGTGTAGGAAATAAGATAAATATTTAATGACAGATGACAAGCTAGACTGTGAAGTGTGAGAGCAGAAGCCTTGCCTGTTTTGTTTACACAATGAAGCCTAGTTGGTGCTTGAAAAATATGTGTTTATTAAGTAAATGAATGAACAAATAAGTAAATGAAATTGAAAAAAGATGAACTTAATTATGAGAAATTTGATGATACATATGGCAGATGCTATGGGTCAGAGAGTTGGAGAAATAACTGTGGATGAAATGGAACTTCATTTGACCTTGACCCTTGATTTAGGTAGGCAAGGATACAGAGAGAATGCACACTAGATACGTAGGAGGAGGGCATTGGGGTTTGGGATGGGACCAATGGACAGCAAGGTGCTGATGTAGCAGGATTTGGGAGGAGAGCAGCTGAACGAGGTAATAGCACAGATTCTACCACTATTGCTTTTCATTTTAAAGTAATTGGGTCCACCACTTGTAAAAGAATGAAACTAGAACACTTTCTAACACCATACACAAACATAAACTCAAAATGGATTAAAGATCTAAACGTAAGACCAGAAACTATANGCAGGTCTCTGAACCTTTATATCAATTTTGACATATGGCTGTTGTATTAGAAGTGTGCTCTGAGGTTGTACACATTTCCTAGGCCACTGAACTCTTTCAGGGCAGGAAATGTATTACTCAATTTCCTTCACTATTGTGCTTGTCAGTGAAAACCTTTTTATATCCACTGTAAAAGGATTAGATGTTGTATTTTGTAGTTGAAATAACACATTTTTCTATAGAATCATCTTTGTAGTCCCTAAGCTTGGCTGGATATATATATATATTTTTTGTAATAAAATTCTCCAAAATGGGAGAAGCCTGTCAAAAAACTTTAGCACAATGGGTAATTGATGCCTGGTATTTCTTATTGAAACTTAAAGAGGATAAGTACCTGCATCTTTTTAAGTTTAGTTGGGCTTGTTTGCTTTCCAATAAATACTTGTAGAGCATCTACTATGTCAGTATATTTTCTTTTCCTACGAGTTGAGCTCCAGCATGCAGTTCATCATTCTCATGGACAGTCCACCTGTCGGATTGATGCAGACAGGACTGTTTTCACTGAGATACCCTTTAACTGAACAAAACTATATAGCTATTTACTGTTTGTATGAATGGAAGTCTCTTCATAGCCCCCGACTTTTGGGTGCTCTGGAGTGTAAGGTGGATTTTAGGGAGGCAGTATAGAATACATTNCCACCTGTCGGATTGATGCAGACAGGACTGTTTTCACTGAGATACCCTTTAACTGAACAAAACTATATAGCTATTTACTGTTTGTATGAATGGAAGTCTCTTCATAGCCCCCGACTTTTGGGTGCTCTGGAGTGTAAGGTGGATTTTAGGGAGGCAGTATAGAATACATTTATGAGTCATGAAATTTCAGTCTCCAACATATCCTGGATTTGAATCTGCCACTTATTACCAGACAATCCCGCTGGTCCAGTGGTTAAGAATCCGCCTGCCAGTGCAGGGGACATGGGTTCGATCCCTGGTCGGGAGGATTCCACATGCAACTAAGGCCCTGCACCAGGACTGTGGAGTCTGTGCTCTGGAACCTGTGAGCCACAACTGCTGAGCCCAAGCATCCAAGAGCCTGTCCCCCCCAAGTGAAGTCGCTGCAGTGAGCAGCCTGTGCGCCACAGCTGGAGAGTAGCCACAGCTCATGGCAAGCCAAGAGAGCCCACATGGCAAGGAAGACTCAGGGCAGCCAACAATAAATAAATAAGTAAAATACTAAAAAAATTAGTATCTGTTCCTGGTGAGTGCCAGGAATCCCTATCAGGGCAAACTACTTCCTGTAGTTGCTCTGAGTATTAGGTGAGGAAAATCATCTAATCCTGGAAATCAACCATATGGGATGGTGGTCGGAGAGGAGCATATATTTTTAATTTTTTTCTTTAAAGAAAACTATATAGCACTTACTCTGTGCCAGGAATGTTTCTAAGTCATACACAAGTATTAATTTAGTTCTTTCTTCTAACAACCTCATGAATTCTTGTCATTATCATCCCCACTTAGCAGTTGAACAAACTGAGGTATAGAGAGGCTAAGTATAGTAACTTATTCAAGGTGGTTGAGTGAGAATTCAAACCCAGGAAATCTGGCTTCATAATCCATTTTTAAAAAGTTATTTATTTACTTATGGCAGTGCCGGGTCTTCATTGCTCCCAGACTTTTCTCTAGTTGTGGTCAGTGGCTACTCACTACTTGCTGATCACGACTTCTCATTGTGGCGGCTTCTCTTGTTGCAGAGCACAGGCTCTAGGGAAGGCAGGTTGCAACAGTTGTGACTTCCCAGGCTCCAGAGCACAGCCTCAGTTGTTGTGGAGCACAAGATTAGTTGCTCCGTAGCATGTGGAATCTTCCTGGATCCGGGATCAAGTACGTGTCTCCTGCATTGGCAGGTGGGTTCTTTACCACTGAGTCACTAGGGAAGTCCCATGGTCCACGTTTTTAATTGTACACGTAGCACTGATATTTTCCCTATATCAACCTTTTATCTATTGCTGCATGACAAATTACTCCAAAACTTGGTAGCTTAAAGCAGCAAACATTTATTTCCTCACAGCGTTTGCAATCAGGAATCCAGGTGCAGATGAGCCAGGTCTCCTGGCTCAGGGTTTCTCACAAGGTTGCAGTCTTTTTATTTGCTCGTAAACAGGATTGTTTTATTGTTTTCTCTTTCTGATAGTTCATTATTAATGCATAGAAATATAACAGATTTCTGTATATTAATTTTGTATCCTAAAATTTTACTGAACTTATTTATTAGCTCCAGGAGTAGTTTTGATGGGGTCTTTAAGATTTTCTGTATACAGTGTCATGCCATCCGCCAATAGTTAAAGTTTCACTGCTTCTCTTCCAGTTTCTTTCTTTCTCTTGTTGATTGCTCTGGCTCAGACTTCCAATACTGTGTTAAATAGAAGTGGTGAGAGTGGGCATACTTACCTTATCCTGCACCTTGGAGGAAAAACTTTCTGCTTTTCACTATTGAGTATGATGTTAGCTGTAAGTTTGTCATAAGTGACCTTTATTACTCAGATCCTATTTAAATACACTGCTTGTATTAAATACACACACACACACACACACACACACACACACACACAGTACTTAGGTCTTTCTCATTTGAAAACTTTCCTTGACTCTATTTAATTTCATTTTCTTAATTATAAAAGATGACAGACATGTAGAAAGGAACATGTATGATTTATGCCCTTTCTACATGTATATTTATCATGTAATTGTAAAGTAAGCAAATAAACAACTATGCAGCCAATATGCAAATCAAGAATAAGATACTCAGCCTTCCAGAAATTGCTCTAGTACCTTATAAATGACAGTCCCTCACTATCATGAACTTCATGATAACTGCTCTCTCTTCCTTCACTCCATTTTTCTCTGTAGCGTTTTGTTATTTTCCCTTTTTGATTAGGTTTTTGGAAATTGATTTCTCCTCTTGCTAGCTCCATGTCCTCAACTCCCATTCAGCCCTTCACCCTTTATACCCCATCTCCAGTGAGATTCTCTTCCTGTCACCAATGTCTCCAATGACTTCTTAATTGCTATATTTAAGAAACGCTTTTTAGTTCTTATCTTGCTGGATTTGACACTGGCGGTGACTTTCTCTTCTCAAACTTTTGACTGTTAGGATGGTCTCTTCTGGTTCTTCTCTCATTCTGTAGGCTGCTTCCTCTCAGTTTTCTTGCAGGTTTATTTTTCTATGCCCACTGTAAGTGTTGGCATTTCTCGTGATTCTATCACCTTGCAGCAATCTCAGCAACTTTTAACGTTTAACTTCTACCCATNTGACACTGGCGGTGACTTTCTCTTCTCAAACTTTTGACTGTTAGGATGGTCTCTTCTGGTTCTTCTCTCGTTCTGTAGGCTGATTCCTCTCAGTTTTCTTGCAGGTTTATTTTTCTATGCCCATTGTAAGTGTTGGCATTTCTCATGGTTCTATCACCTTGCAGCAATCTCAGCAACTTTTAATGTTTAACTTCTACCCATAAACAGTGGCCCTTAAATCCATATCTCTAGCTCCATGCTTTCCTTTGAGCTTCCAAACCATATGCTTGTCTTCTTTTAGACATTTCGACTCGGGTAATCCACATGCATCTCTAGTTTCACAAATCTTAAACTGTTTAATTCTGATTAGGCAGTAGCAATGACAGATAATAAGAACAGGTAGACTTCACTGTGTTCTTCCTATGTCAAGTATTATTTTAAGTGCTTTATGTGTATTAACTCATTTTAATTCTCTTTTAACAACTAATCCCATGAGGTAAGTGCTTCCCTGGCAGCTCAGATGGTAAAGAATCCACCTGCAATCTGGAAGATATGGGTTTGATCCCTGGGTTGGGCAGATCCCCTGGAGCAGGCATGTCAGCCCATTCTAGTATTCTTGCCTGGAGAATCCCCATGGACAGAAGAGCCTGGTGGGCTACAGTCCATGGGGTCACAAAGAGTTGGACACGACTGAGCGACTAAGCACACCATGAGGTAATGGTAATTATTGCTGTATATATGGGGAAATTGAGGCACAGGAGTATTAAGCAGCTTGCCCAAAGTCAGGAAGAAATCTAAGGTGGAGCCCTGATTCAAAGCCGGCACTCTAGCTTCAAACCAGTGTTACTCCTTTTGTACTGTGATTACCTCTCAAGTCAGGAGTTGTGTGTAAGACTCTTAACCATAAATTCAATGCATTTTTGGTAATGTTTGGCTTATTCAGACAAGGATAATGATAGTTTGGATTTATGTGAGACGATTTCAATTCTCCAAAAATTTGAAGATATCTATTAACAGTATAGCATCTCAGCTATCTAGGGATGGGTGACACTGTTTCACAAAGTCAATATAAGATAACACTAATCTCTCTATAATTATCAGACTGACTCTACTACATAAATTTCCTATACTTCGTTATACAGATTCAGCAGTAGGAGAAACTATGTCTATGAAAGGTATACCATGCCTAGAGAGACGAGAAACCTATTCCAAGAATAACAGACTAAGAAAGAAACTTTAACACATGCATCAATCTTGATGGAGTACACATGTAATATACACGGTTTATAATATACACATATAGAGCCTTCATTTTTTTGTGAGCTAGTTTTTAAGAACAATATGATGGAAGAATGAGAACTTTTCATTGGCTCAACCATGCAAATTAGCATTATTTTTAGGTTCAAAGACTAAAGCAAACTATACAATGAAAGAAATCCAGAGGCAACCAAATAACAATTTCCAGGAAGAGATGAGTCAGTGACATGTGGTATTCAAAATGGCAATAGCTGGACTCTTTCAGATATTTATAGCTGTGTTTGGATCATGTGGTACTTTTGCTCCTTTCTCTCAGTAATGTTCATTTAGGGAAGGGAGCGACTCAGCTTTGAAATGTGTTTGAACTCTGAAAATTGCTGCCTCATTAACCCTTCACAGGAAATGGAACGGCTTGTACTGATTATATTTATTTTCTCAACAGATCAGTGCGATGGCACTTAATCCCACTGAGAGCTCACTCATCAGAATTCTTAGAATTTGCTTCAATATTTCCAATGTTCTCCAAATTGAATCTCTTGTTTTCTCTTTTTGCCTAGATGATGCTGGATCAAAAATCCATCTGACGCAGCAGGTAGACATGGCAGCCCAGGTTGCCTCTGGAATGGCCTATTTGGAATCCCAGAACTATATCCATAGAGATCTGGCTGCCAGAAATGTCCTTGTTGGGGAACATAATATCTACAAAGTGGCAGATTTTGGACTTGCAAGAGTTTTTAAGGTGGATTTGGCTTTGTTTTAATTAGTTGGTAATGAGTCAAAAGGCTCACAGGCCAGTAGACTAGTAGTATTCCTGCTGTATTTTTCCACAGTATTTCTGAGAGTCCTGTGCTCCATAGATCATGTTGGGATACCAAGGCCCTACAGACAAAACTAGCTTCTATTTCTGTTTCTTCACCAATTTGAAAGAAACAGAGAAAACAATGACCAACCATATGGGAAAGTATGTAATTGAGTTTGTGGTTGAATTAATGATCAGTTTTTCATATCAGTCTCTGGTGGCTCAGTGGTAAAGACTCCGCCTGCAATGCAGGAGACGTGGGCTCAATCCCTGGGTCAAGAAGATCCTCTGGAGAAGGAAATGACAAGCCACTTCACTATTCTTGCCTGGAAAATCCCATGGACAGAGGAGCCTGGTGGGCTATAATCCATGGGATCTCAGAAGAGTTGGACGTGACTTAGTGACTAAATGAGATAGCCTCTGTCTGCCTTTGTTTATTTATAAGCAGCGCACTTTGTGTAGTTACTGTATGTATTGTTGTTCACTTTGTGCCAGAACTCTACAGCAATCATTGGTTTTTAAAATACTGCCTTCCCCTACCTCCCTCAATTTTGTGACATCAGGCCAGGAGACACTGATATGGAAAGTGTAGTATTAGCTGTTTTCCTCTGAATTTAAATGTTTATTTCTGCATTATATCCTAAAATATGAGTGTGGAGCATGAAACACAAGTATATGATTCTCTTTCGAGCTTTATGAAGTTGTCTTTCCTCTTTATAAATTAATTAGATCCCTAGTGAGTTGATATTTAAATCATTTGGATCCTGCTTTTCAGTATTAGAAAATGGTTACATGGTAATTCTCAAAGTCAGTGGCTCTTCAGTACCAGCAGTAAAAGAAAACAAAAAAAAACAAAAAAACACAGGCTTTGTTTTCACATTTTTTAGTTTGTTAAAGACCAGGTATAAAACCAGTGTCATCACAGATGAATTTCCTGTATGTAATATAATGCTCCTTCCAGTACTACTTTTAGCACATAGTAGGATCTCAAAGGGCTTCCCCAGTGGCTCAGCAATAAAGAATCCATCTGCAATGCAGGGGCCACAGGAGTTTTGGTTTCCATTGCTGGGTTGGGAACATCCCCTGGAGGAGGGCATGGCAATGCANGTGTCATCACAGATGAATTTCCTGTATGTAATATAATGCTCCTTCCAGTACTACTTTTAGCACATAGTAGGATCTCAAAGGGCTTCCCCAGTGGCTCAGCAATAAAGAATCCATCTGCAATGCAGGGGCCACAGGAGTTTTGGTTTCCATTGCTGGGTTGGGAACATCCCCTGGAGGAGGGCATGGCAATGCACTCCAGTGTTATTCCCTGGAGAATTCCATGGACAGAGGAGCCTGGTGGGCTACAGTCCAGGGAACTGCCAGCAGACACGACTGAAGCAACTTAGCATGCATGCAGAGGCTCTCAAATAGGGCTTCCTTGGAGGCTCAGATGGTAAAGAATCTGACTGCAACGCAAGAGTTGGAAATTTGACCCCTGAGTCAGGAAGACCTCCTGGATAAAGGAATGGCTACCCACTCCAGTATTCTTGCCTGGAGAATTTCATGGACAGAGGAGCCAGGGCACTGCAAAGAGTCAGATAGGACTGAGTCACTAACACCTTCACTTCAGTCTCTCAAATAATGTTTCATTAATGACTAATTTGCTGCTGTACTTATCACCTGAACTAAACTCATTTTGAATCTTTCCCCTCTATATTTTAATGAGAAGTAGATTACAGATGAATGAGGGTGGTCAAAAAAAATACCACTTTAACTTGGCTTGACTCCTTAATGCATTAACAGGTAGAGAATGAAGACATCTATGAATCTAAACACGAAATAAAGCTGCCGGTGAAGTGGACTGCGCCTGAAGCCATTCGTACTAATAAATTCAGCATTAAGTCTGATGTGTGGTCGTTTGGAATCCTTCTTTATGAAATCATTACTTATGGCAAAATGCCTTATAGTGGTGAGTAATTCTAAAGTGGGCCTTTCTGCTGTAGGTCACTTACTTAGGTGTGACTTTAACTGCTTTGCCCAGACTTAGAGGGCAGAGTTATGAGGCTGACCATACCATGCGCCTGTGGGAGCATAATAGATAAAATTTGATGATAATGATTTGCATTAATGAGGTGCTTTATTGCCTCCTTATCCTTTGCTCTTGAATTGCAGTATTATAGACAGTACTTGCTATAGGATTTAGTCTTGACAGCCTGGGAAGAGAATGGTGGACTTCACAGTTTCTCTGAGGAAGTCAATTTGCTTTGTCCTCTAGGGTATCAGTATCTATGGATTTAAGACTCTGATTTTCAATTTGTTTTTGTTGGTTCCGTTGTATATGTTTTAGGTATGACGGGTGCTCAAGTAATCCAGATGTTGGGTCAAAACTATAGACTCCCTCAACCATCTAACTGTCCATTGCAATTCTACAATATCATGTTGGAGTGCTGGAATGCAGAGCCTAAGGACCGGCCGACATTTGAGACATTGCACTGGAAATTTGAGGATTATTTTGTCACAGATTCTTCATATTCGGATACAAATAACTTTCTCTGATGAACACTGAAGAGGAAGAACAAATGATGAAGCAGCAATAAAACCCAATAATCAGTTCAGCAACACAATCATATTAACCAACTGTAAAAATGAATTTCTCTTCACATATTCAAGTGATAAGGTAAATTTGGCCATATGATATAAAAAAGATTAAATGTGCATTTTACCAACTGGGCAATACTGAAGGACAGTCTAAGATGAAATATCATCTCCCCACTGCCTGGCCAAATCAAACATACTAAACAGAGTTATTTTTCTTTTTAAAAGAGACTTACATTTCTATTTATTGTTTGAAATGCCGATCAAGAGTATCAACAGATGACAGTCAGTTTTTACTCAGTGACTGCTGTAGCATTTTCCTGTTTACTGATTAAAGTGGTTATTCATTATTCCTTGGATTGCTGAATCCCATCAGACTGTTATTATGAAGGAATTTGATTGCTTTGCTGCACAGCAGGACCTGTGCTTTGGGATTTTTTTTTTCTCATTTAAAATATCCTGTAACTACAATGATGGGAAAGCCATGTTAAATGACTTGATTGTACTTGGAGTAATTGCACATATTTTTTTCTATGCATAAAAAAATGAAGCAGCTGTTGAGAAAAAGAATTAAAATCTCGCTCATTTTGTAGAAGGAGATGATGGAATTTTTCTGTACCTCGATGTGTGTCATCTGAGATTCATCTACATTAGTTTTAGCCTCTTAATGTTAAGAATCAGATTGCAAAGCTGATGACTTATTATCTATGGAAATATGCAAGANATGAAGCAGCTGTTGAGAAAAAGAATTAAAATCTCGCTCATTTTGTAGAAGGAGATGATGGAATTTTTCTGTACCTCGATGTGTGTCATCTGAGATTCATCTACATTAGTTTTAGCCTCTTAATGTTAAGAATCAGATTGCAAAGCTGATGACTTATTATCTATGGAAATATGCAAGAAACATCTAATAGCCTGCAAGATCTGAGAAATAAGTATCAAAATAGTTTAGGAAAATGAGAGGAGATCAGTAGGATTGCTTTATGACCTAAGATTTCTGAATAATTAAAAAGAAATGTACCTTTGGCATATAGGCCAGATTTTCAAACTGACTACAAAACAGGTCAAATTCTGCTTCAGATCTAGAGAGTAAGAATCAGGAATAATAAGGTCTCATAATCTTCGTTTTAAAACTACTTTTTGTCTGGTTAGGCCAAAAGGGTTTTTTACTCATCTTACGTTTTAATTAACCTTTGCAAGAATCTTATTTCTTTTAAGCAGTTGGTTTATCAAGTTTTGTGCCTCATTAGATAAGTATAGAGAGTCCTCAAAGAAGGTTTCAAAATCAAAATATATATGAAAGATCGTCTAATGTAAAGCAATATGAATAAAACAATTCATAAGAAAAATTTTGAGTACATTGAGAATATTTTGAGTATATTCTCTCTTCTTTCTTTAAAGAGAAGGAAGAGCATTTCTAAGCAGTTGTGGAAGCCCCAACACAAAGTAGATTAAGCACTAAGTAAATCTGTAACTCTCTAATTGGAAGACAGAGTTGTTAAAAAGGAGATAACAGGCTCCAGATAGGGAGTCACTTGTGCTAAGCCCCATGTCAGCAAAACTAGACTTAACACTTAACCTAATTGCAGTTTCAGCCTCTCCCAAAAATGTAGCCTTTAACCATCCAGTCAGCCTGGAATCACTGGGCCAGCACGAGGGAGGTAATCTTCCTGATAGACCCCTTCCATCCCACTTAGGAGGATAACCTTATCCAAAACAATGCATTCTTGGCTAATAACTTCCTTTCCCCGCCCCCTTTTCTGTTTTAAAAAGTCCTTCCTTTTCTATGGCATGGCCTACCTGTTTTCTGTTTGTTAAATGAGATGCGGTCTTGATTCAAGAATCACTGAATAAAGCCAATTTGATCTTTAAATTTACTCAGTTGCATTTTTGTTATTTCACGAAGGAGACAGGGTTTCATGAACAATACCACTAGCAATTCAGTGATGCTCTTGTTGTCCAACTCTTTTGAGGCCCCATGGACTGTAGCCTGCCCATCTCCTCTGTCTATGGGATTTCCCAGGCAAGAACACTGGAGCTGGTTGCCATTTCCTTCTCTGGTGCATCTTCCCGACCCAGAGATCCAACTT
>SJYA01001425.1:1654082-1782865 GCA_006410615.1 Neotragus moschatus
TGGACGGAAGCCCACCAGGCTCCCCCATCCCTGGGATTCTCCAGGCAAGAACACTGGAGTGGGTTGCCATTTCCTTCTCCAATGCATGAAAGTGAAAAGTGAAAGGGAATTCGCTCAGTCATGTCCAACTTTTAGTGACCCCATGGACCGCAGCCTACCAGGCTGCTCCATCCATGGGATTCTCCAGGCAAGAGTACTGGAGTAGGGTGCCGTTGTCTTCTCCCAGTGTGTGTGTATATACACTTAAACTTTTTGAAACTAAAATGGGCCAGGTGGAGCTAACAATTATAGAGTTATTTGGTTCCTTTGTGTGTGTGTGTGTGTGTGTGTGTGTGTGTATGTATGTGTGTGTTAGTTGCTCAGTGGTGTCTGACTCTTTGCGATCCCGTGGACTGTAGCCTGCCAGCCTCCTCTGTCCGTAGAATTCTCCAGGCAAGAATACTGGAGTGAGTTTCCATGCCTTTCTTCAGGGGACTTTCCCAATGCAGGGGTTGAGCCCCGATCTCCCACGTTGCAGGCAGATTCTTTACGGTTTGAGCCACAAGGATTACTGAATAGCAAATATTTGTAGGGAAGGTCAACATTAATCTTTCTAATTATTTGACTATGTATAAGGCAACTTCAATTACTTAAAATCAAAGAGTCTAATGCAAAGAGCAAATTATAAATAACCAGTTATTAGAAATTAAAAGAAAATAGCTCATTTTCTTTGAGCTTATTTCTAGGAGTTCAATTCTGATTGACCATATACAGAAATGAATTAAAATATTCCCATTTCATTGTGAAAATTCAACTACTATATCATTTTCTTTTTGTAGTAGATAATAACAATAAATTTTTTANCAAAGAGTCTAATGCAAAGAGCAAATTATAAATAACCAGTTATTAGAAGTTAAAAGAAAATAGCTCATTTTCTTTGAGCTTATTTCTAGGAGTTCAATCCTGATTGAACATATACAGAAATGAATTAAAATATTCCCATTTCATTGTGAAAATTCAACTACTATATCATTTTCTTTTTGTAGTAGATAATAACAATAAATTTTTTAGTAAGGTCTGATTTTGAAATGTAAAAAGAAGGTTATCCTTTCTTGTTTTTATACTACCTGAAACCCTTTTGACTTAACACGTTTGATTCTTGGAGACATTTATGTTCAAGTTTTTGTCAAAGCAATCTATTATTCTTGTTTTTACCTGATGGATCATAGAGAAAAATAATAGATTCAGTTATGAGAAGCAGGAATAGATTTTTAAACTGATATAAATTTCCTTCCCTGTATAGAATAAAAGGATCAGGAAAAGATAAGTTGAATTCTCCTACAATGAGCCAGCTCTTGTTAAATTTACCTCCCATAAATGGAAGCAAAGGCATTTTCTATGTAATGTTTTATTTATGGAATTCAGTTATTTGGAGGTGGTGGTGAGGGATGTGAGTACATAATTTCATGTGGTATTTCAAATCTCTGTTGACAAAAATCTAAGGAGTTTTAAAATAGAAAAAACTCTCAAAATTCTAATAAGCCTCTCTTAAGAAGGTTGTGAAGGAAATACCTTTATGTTGTCTAAGGTCAAAAGAAGCATAAATCTAAGTGACCAGAAATCTGCAAACTGGGCTGCGCAATGGGTCGTCTTAAAGGACACCAAAGAACAAGCCATGGGGAAATGTCAGGCCAGGCACATCAACTCGCATATTTTGCTCACAATGTGCGTCTGCATGGTGCCTGCATGGATGACTGAACTGTAGGGGCCCAAGCTCTTTCCATTCTCTGGCGGCCCAATGGGAACCACTGCCCTTGGAAGGATGCCGACTGTCACCCAGCTGGTGTTTTCCTGGAGGAAGCAAGGCTCGGCTGGTGATCGGTGGCTTTGCCAAACATATGCCCAATCTGCAATCCTGTTTTCCATGGTGAGCTGAGCATGTGGTTTTTGGTCCAAATGGCCTGGTTGGTAGTGTGTTTTTTGGTGACTTTTCAGGACTCTTCACAAAGATATGTGAACTACAATGGCGATAATTTGGATACTTATTCAGATTGTGTGAAAGGCCACTTAAAAAAAAAAAAAAGTAAATGAAGCTTTTATACATGGGGAGTGGAATTGCCAGTGAGTTCATCTGGAAGTATTCAGTTTTTGTATTTCCTGGCATCATTACAGAGTTTTGGTCTACAGTCTTCAACATAATCCCCAAATTCCATGGAATAGGATAAAAAAAGATGGGAAGTTTGATGGAGAATACTTAGAAATCTTTTAAATCCATGACCCCAGAAATTTTTTAATTTTCCCTGTATCATCCTTTTACTGCCTACATTGCCCTATTAAACGCCTTCAGATTTGCTTTTTTTATAATAAGGAACTGATGGTAAAACTCTTAAATTATTTATGACATTTAGAAATGAGCTGGAGAATAAAAGTAATGTACAAATATTGAATCTCAGAACTTGAACTAGTTTAGCTTCAGTCTGTACTCAGGTGATACTATCTATATAGGAGTTATAGGATTAAGTCATAAGGAAAGAAACACCCAATTCTTTCCTTTTGCTTTTCTTGCTTGGGTAGTTAATCTATCAGTCATCTAAAGCAACAGACTTCAGTGTAACATCTTTTTCATCCTCATAGAAAATAGCCAACTCTTTCAGAAAAGGGTAGCAAGTCTTGAACATGCCTTAACCATCTAGTTATATGTATTGCTATGCAGGGGATTCAAATCAAATAACATAAGAATCATGGAATTGTATGTTAGGGTGAAGTGGTTAAAAACAACTAAAATTGCTTGGTTTGGAAGGATCTAAACATTGTTTAGTAATAATTTATTGAAATTTTAGAATAGAGGCTTTAATTGTACTAATTGTAAAGGAAAAGTTGGTTGATATTAGCCAAATTAGATTTAATTTTTATGGTCCACACAATTTCGGAATAAAATATATCTTAGCTTTCAATCATTTTTCAAAATCTACATTTAATTATAGATTCAGAAAGTGGGAAGCAAAGCAGATTAGCCAGGTTAGTATATTTTAAAGGTATCTCAGTGAGATTTTTTTTTCTAAAAATTGTGTATTACTATAGTGTACCCTTTAATAATATTTATGTTGTACAATTACATGTGAATATATTACACATTTCTGTAACTTATCTGTGTAACAAAAGGTTACAAAAGACCTCTTTTAATTGTACCAACTTGTTATAAAGCTATTACTTATTGTTGTTCAGTTGCCCAGTGATGTCTGATTCTTTGCGACCCCATGGACTGCAGCACACCCGGTTTCCCTGTCCTTCACCATCTCCCAGAGCTTCCTCAAACCCCTGTCCACTGAGTGAGTGATGCCGTCCAAACATCTCATCCTCTGTCATCCCCTTCTCCTCCTTCCTTCTATCTTTTCCAGCATCAGGNTCTTTGCGACCCCATGGACTGCAGCACACCCGGTTTCCCTGTCCTTCACCGTCTCCCAGAGCTTCCTCAAACCCCTGTCCACTGAGTGAGTGATGCCGTCCAAACATCTCATCCTCTGTCATCCCCTTCTCCTCCTTCCTTCTATCTTTTCCAGCATCAGGATCTTTTCCAATGAATCGGCTCTTCAAATCAGGTGGCCAAAGTATTGGAGCTTTAGTCCTTTCAATGAATATTCAGGACTGATTTCCTTTAGGATTAACTGGTTTGATCTCCTTGCTGTCTAACAGACTCTCAAGAATCTTCTCCAACACCATAGCTCCAAAGCATCAGTTTTTCAGTGCTCAGCCTTCTTTATGGTCCAACTCTCACATCCATACATGACTACTGGAAAAACCATAGCTTTGACTAGATGGACTTTTGTTGGCAAAGTAATGTCTCTACTTTTTAATATGCTGTCTTAATATGTTTGTCATAGCTTTCTTCCAAGGAGCAAGTATCTTTTAATTTCATCGCGGCATTAACCATCTGCAGTGATTTTGGAGCCCAAGAAAATAAAGTCTCTCACTGTTTCCACTGTTTCTTCAACTATTTCCCATGAAGTGATGGGACCGGATGCCATGATCTTCGTTTTCTGAATGTTGAGCTCTAAGCCAACTTTTTCACTCTCTTCTTTCACTTCCATCAAGAGGGTTTTTAGTTCCTCTTCACTTTCTGCCATAAGAGTGGTGTCATCTGCATATCTGAGGTTATCGATATTTCTCCTGGCAATGTTGATTCCAGCTTGTGATTCATCCAGTCTGGCATTTCACATGATGTTCTCTGCATATAAATTAAATAAACAGGGTGACAATATACAGCCTTGACACACTCCTTTCCCAATTTTTAATGAATCCATTGTTCCGTGTTCAGGTCTAACTGTTGCTTCTTGACTTGTATACTGGATTCTCAGGAGGCAGGTAAGGTGGTCTGACATTCCCATCTTTTTAAGAATTTTCCACAGTTCATTGTGATCAACACAGTCAAAGGCTTTAGTGTAGTCAATGAACCAGAAGTAGATGTTTTTCTGGAATTCTCTAGTTTTTTTCTATGACCCCATGGATGTTGGCAATTTGGTCTCTGGTTCCTGTGTCTTTTCTAAATACAGCTTGAACATCTGGAAGTTCTCTGTTCATGTACTATTAAAAGCTAGCTTGGAGGATTTTGAGCACTACCTTGTTAGCATGTTAAATGAATGCAATTGTGCAGTAGTTTGAACATTTTTTGGTATTGCCCTTGTTTGAGATTGGATTGAAAACTGACCTTTTCTGGTCCTTTGGCTGGAGTTTTCCAAATTTGCTGGCATATTAAGTGCAGCACTTTAATAGCATCATCGTTTATGATTTGAAATAGTTCAGCTGGAATTCTATAACCTCCACTAGCTTTGTTTGTAGTGATGCTTCCTAAGGCCCATTTGACTTCACACTCCAGGATGTCTGGTTCTAGGTGAATGATCACACCTTCATGGTTATATGGGTCATTAAGATCTTTTTTGTATAGCTCTTCTGTGCATTCTTGCTACCTCTTCTTAATATCTTCTGCTTCTGTTAGGTCCCTACCATTTCTGTCCTTTATCGAGCCCATCTTTGCATGAAATGNACCTCCACTAGCTTTGTTTGTAGTGATGCTTCCTAAGGCCCATTTGACTTCACACTCCAGGATGTCTGGTTCTAGGTGAATGATCACACCTTCATGGTTATATGGGTCATTAAGATCTTTTTTTGTATAGCTCTTCTGTGCATTCTTGCTACCTCTTCTTAATATCTTCTGCTTCTGTTAGGTCCCTACCATTTCTGTCCTTTATCGAGCCCATCTTTGCATGAAATGTTCCCTTGGTATCTCTAATTTTCTTGAAGAGATCTCTAGTCTTTCCCATTCTATTGTTTTCCTCTATTTCTTTGCATTGTTCACTTAGGAAGGCTATCTTATCTCTCCTTGGTAGTCTTTGGAACTCGGCATCAGATGCATACATGTGCAAGTATTAAATTAAAAAAAATAAAATTGTGTTCTTTAAAATACTAAAGCAAAGGCTTTTCTTAAAAATATATTTTACCCTAAGTGTTCTGTCTTCATTCTCACTGGATTTGTTTATTATGCTAGTTATTTCAAATTAATTAACTTGACTTTTAAAGTTGATTTTGCTGTTTCAGAGTTCAAGTAGGTTGTGAATTTACTAATGTATTTCATAGCAAGTAAAATGTTTCCTCAGTTGATTATATTAAAATAATTTACATTCGTATGATGGGTAAAGTACATCAGTGAATCTTATGCCACATATTTATAGCAGGCTAGCTGCTTTATGTCACCTTTCTCAGAAACCCAAGCAAATGGAAAAACTACCAGCTCTTATGTTGTTTGTAGCTTTGGCAGTGGGAATGACAGTACTGGTGGGTCTCGTGTTGGCAATTAAATCCTTGGCTTGCAATTCACTGGCCATAGTGACATGACTTCGCCCAGACACAAGGAGCACGTATGTGTAATCCTACCATGTACCCAGTGACAGGGTGCCAGAAATACTCAGTAAATAGCACTAACACTAGCGTACCACATTAAAATGTCAAGTAATATTTAAAGGATGTTGAGTGGTGGAAGGTCATGTATTCTCATTTATCCATTACTTTTCCTTAACTATTTTATTCATTTGTTAAGCAAAAATATATTAATTGCCTGTGAGTAGCAGATAGTGAGCTAAATGTTGGATAAAATAGTGAACATGAGAGAAATAGACCTTGCTTTCCTAAGTTCATGATCTATTAGGAGAGGCAGATTCAGTTCAGTTCAGTTCAGTTGCTCAGTCGTGTCCAACTCTTTGCGACCCCATGAATTGCAACACGCCAGCCCTCTCTGTCNTATAAGTTAAATAAGCAGGGTGACAATATACAGCCTTGATGTACTCATTTCCCTATTTGGAACCAGTCTTTTGTTCCATGTCCAGTTCATGTGAACCTCAACCCATAAATCTATAAGCAATCTTACTTTCTCCTAGTCTCCCTAAGAATTAATTTATTCTCTCCAATCTGCTATCCACTATTCATTCTCTCCTTGCCCCTTAACGACAGAATCTGTGTTCTTGGATCCCAGCTAAAAGATCACATTTCTTAGCCTCTTTTTATAGCTAGGAGTCCCTATGAGCTGTAAGAGAAAGTTGTTTGGCAAGACTTCTAGGAGTGTGTGGAGTGAGGGAGAGAGGCACAAATTAGGGCTGGCCAGGCATGTCCTGCCCTCATTATGGGAGGCTGTGTAGTCCAGGTTAGTAATGGACAGACACTGATAGCCTTTAAATTGGTAGCATAATCAAATTTGAACTTTTAAAATATTCTTTTCACTAATCTATGGAGAATGGATAAGGGGAGACAATTTAGGAGGACTGATTGGGGGAGCAGTGATAATGGGTCAAGTGAGTGATGGCAGGAGACAGAGAAAGCAAACAAACCCACATGAGACTCTGGAGGTATAAGCAATGGTACTGTTTGTTTCTGTGAATGAGGAACACTTAGGTATCAAGGAGGACCTGTCCTCTAGGAGAAACTAAATATGACATAACAGAAAAGAAGCAAGGAGGGGAGACAATGATCACAGGAGCGAATTAGCTGACTGGTCATCATGAAACATCCAAGTTGAGATGTTAATTAAGGAGTTGAATATTCGCACCTGGAGTTCAGAAGTGAAGTGTGAAGTGTAAATTTGGAGGAGTTGGCATAAGAAAATCACATGAGAAAAGGGGGCCACTGAAGGAGAGGGTGGAGAACAAGGACCAAAAAGGGATCAGCGCTTTTCCCTGGGGAGGTGGACATTTACATTTGGGTGGAAAAGAAGAAACCAGAAAAGTGGTGAAAAATCAGGAGTGTTATCACAGAAGCTAAGAATGAAGGAGCAGACATTTGTATCAAATGTTAATGAGAGGTCAAAGACTTTGGAAAATGAAAGTTTTCCACTAGCTTTCAGCAACTTGGCCCTCCTGCGGAGGTGCGTTCTTGCTGGAGAAATGGGATCAAAACTGAGACTGGAGTGGGCTGAGGCAGAAGTGAGTGGTGAGTGGGGACCACATCTAGGGTCCTGGCGGTTTTTCCCCATGTGGGGTTGTGAATGTCAGAGAGAGGCAGCAGCTCAAAGGGAATGTGGGATTCGAGGTGGGAGGTGTGCTTCTAAAAATTGAGGAGACCAAATCTTGTTTGGATGCCATTAGGATGCTTGTTGGACCTTATTTCAGCAGGAGTGGAGTCCACAGTGTAGGAACATTTACTGATTCAAATAAATCTGAAAGAATAACTGATGTCTTGCTCACTGTATTTGTACGAACTATCTAATATGAATATTTTGCTGTTAAAGTAAGTATCTTTGCTTTAGGGGAACTAATGCCTGAAATCTATAAAAACACATTTTTAACAGGTACATCTCTTATTCCAGGACCATTTAGTTTTAAGGCAAATGTCATAGTAAATTTTTCTTAGCTGTTTGCTCAAGATTGATCTAGTTTCCTAACATGCTGTAGTAGATAGGTGGCTTTTCTTTGGAAATGTANAGTAAGTATCTTTGCTTTAGGGGAACTAATGCCTGAAATCTATAAAAACACATTTTTAACAGGTACATCTCTTATTCCAGGACCATTTAGTTTTAAGGCAAATGTCATAGTAAATTTTTCTTAGCTGTTTGCTCAAGATTGATCTAGTTTCCTAACATGCTGTAGTAGATAGGTGGCTTTTCTTTGGAAATGTAAGTTTTATCTGGATTAAAGAAATAGGGCCAAAAAAAAAAAAGAATTCAAGTAATTTCAACTAAAGTATCTATTCATTTTCCTTGAACATGGATGTCAGGTCTAATTGTTCAAAATATTACAATAAGGCTCATTGTAGAAGAATTATGAAATCCATTTAAAAAGGCGATAAGAAAACTGGGGTTTTAATATTTCAGGGAGAAGACATTTGAACTACCCCCAAAGAATATAATTATAAGAAAGAATAAAGGGGAAAAGAAAGGAAAATAAAGCAAAGAAAGGCAAAGCTGTTTTAAGAAAACCTATCATCAAATCTTAGGAGAAACGGTTCTTCCTTTATTTGGTTATTCATCGTATGAATAATGCAAAAATGGTCTTATTTGATTTTAACATATCCTTAGTTCAAACTAAGTTTTAGGACCTGTGTCAAACAAGTGATCTTGCAATAAAATCTTTCCTGGGCATTATCTGCATCGATCTATTTTCATAGAATTACAGAATTTGAGGGCTGGTAGAAACTTTGGAGGTCATATTGTCAGTCTCTCAGGAGTTCTCTTTCTTTTGGAGTGAAAACTCAGAAAAAAAAATAGTAAAAAGCAAGGGGTATTTAGTCATTTGAGAGAGATTTTTGTTTTTCAAATAAAACTGCTTCATATACTCCTAAAATCCTTGCAGAATTACTTGAAAATCTTCAGAAAAAGGCTTGGCATAAATAAGATTGTTTCAAGTTAATTATCTCTTCCCTATATTTCTGCACTTACTTTAGAGAATAGTATAGATAAAATTCAAGAGTTGATTTTGTGGCTGCACATTAAAAATATTTTAAAGCATGCGAAGTGTGCAATGTTGTGCAAATGGGAATGAGTGCCAATCCTGAGTAATAGCAAAAGTCAAAACAACAGGATAAATGAATTCCACAAGTTCTCAAACTGACCAGCAGGTGGGGGCCCAGATTGCTGCCAAAGAGTTTATAATTAGGAGAGAAAAAGAGATCTTAAAGTATTCCAAAATCCTTATATTTAGTCTATGTGGAAAAAAAAAAATCTGGAAGTAAGCTCACTTGATTGTAAGTACCTCTGCTCAGACCTGCAGTGAAGACACTGATACAGATTATGACACAGTGCTCCCAGTTTTAGAGAAATGCAAGATTACGTAATTCCCTTCTCACCTAACTCTAATGATCAAAGTAACTGAGTGCTCGTCACCAAAGTAGAGTTAATGGTAGATAGTCCTCATGAATGTTTCCTTTTTGATATACAGTTTCTAGCATTTCAGCTCTTATTTTTATACGTATTTTTATATGCACTCTGATTATCTTCCGACAATGCCCAATTATATTTCCAAAGCACTGAAATATTTTTTATGTATCTTTGCTTATCCATTCTTTTGACAAAGAAGTATGAAGAGACTTTTGTAAATTAATTTAAAAAAAATTACAGGTGTTTAGATTGTTATTAGCACAAAAAGTAAAACATTTTCAATACTAACTTGCAAAACTGAAAACTAATCATAGTCCATTTTTTCAACCATAGGAGTTAAATTACTATTATACCAGTGAGAAATTGAACAATTTTCCCTACTGTGGTTTAGAATTTTGAGTTCATGAAACAGTGAAAATGATATGTTGTTTGTGGCATTAAACCTACTTAATTTGGAACCTTAAAATAATTTTGTTTTCTTCCATTAAATCTTTAATGCATTTTCAGCACAAAATTTAAATATATTAATATGTCAAATATTGATTTTGTGTTAACATTTTAAGGCTATCTAAATCACATTGATACTTTTTGGTGGATCTGAAAACAAGTTGATGTGTACTTTATTATCTACTCAATATTATGATGTTAGGTTAATTTGCTGACTGAAGAAGAATTATGTCCTTCAAGTTCATTTGATTATTATAATCAGATTTCTAATATTGTGAAAAAGACTTAGTAAGATTCATGCACTTTTTCTGAATAAATGATACAATTGTATTGCGCTGGCCAAAAGGTTTGCTCAAGCTTTTCCATAACATCCTATGGAAAAAAAGCTGAATGAATATTTTGGTGAATCCAATATTTTCTTTTTCACCTTTGATATTATGTGGTTAAATTCTGGTAGTGTCTTCCTTAGTGAGAGGGCTTTAAGAAAGGAAAGCACTACTTGATTAATGCTGGAAAAATGCTAATGAAAGGTTGATTTTGCATCTCATTGGTCTTATTTCCGGGGTAAAATGGATGAAAAAAATATAGAATGTTAGAATCCCAGTCTGGTTCTGCAGAATGCTGTGCTAAGAGAAAATTTGCTTTGGGGTCCATTTAAGAAAACACTTGATTTACTTATTTTTAAAAAACTTTTTATTTTGTATTGAGGTACAGCTAATTAGCAAGACGTAATAGATTCAGGTGAACAGTGAAGGGACTCAGCCATACATATACTTGTATCCATTCCCCCTCAAAGAGTTGGACACGACTGAGTGACTAATACACACGCACGTGCAAACATTCCCCCTCATAAGACCTTTATAATTACTGAATATTTAGGGAAAAGACATGGGTTCCAGAAAGGGAAAGGGTAATGCTTTCTGAGGAATTCAGGGATTTTTTTTTCTTAATGGATCCGACAAGGGTTGTCCTATTTTCCCTACGACATACTTCCTGTGTTTGGCAAAGGGTGGGAATGAGATAAGAGGGAAAAGGAGAAAAAGGGAAGTAGGAACAAGAAAAGAATGTACTTAGCAAGATGGTGAGCTAGTGGAAGAAAACTAGTTCTGCTCTCTTGAGACTGTAGTCAGATTTATAGTATCTATTTCAGTCTTAGCTAGAGATTTACTGACAGATCTTTGCCAAATCAAATCACTTAATTCTATAAGCCTTTTTTTTGCTCTTGGTGAAATATTATTGTTGGTATTTATGAAATGCAATGAGGATTTCATAAACATAAAGCCATGAATATTTCATGAAGATCTGGAGATATTTGGATCTAAGTATGTGTTATTGAATACAGCCAACTCTCAAATCTCACTTAGTGGGTTAGGTGTGGATTTAGTTCAGGACTGATATCCCCTTGCTACGAAGTATATTTCTGAGCTGTTGCCCTTCGCAAGTTAGTCAGTGTGTAGTTAAGGAAAGCAATCTAATTTAATTTCAGTCTGGGCAGTAAATCTCCTGCAATGAAGGCTGAAATATAAGGAAGTGGGGGAGTGGAGGAGGAGGAGGAGGAGGAGGAGGAACTAATTTGGGCTTTCACTCAATCATCAATCCAACACTTATTCAGCATCTGTTCCATCTGAGGGACTGGGTTAGAACTGGGAATAAAAATATGAATACTAGAGAAAGCCTGATATGGTGATGTGGTAATGTGGTAAGGCTTTGAGCTAGATTTGTGTTACTAGTCCTTAGCCTTGAGCATGGTACTTAATCTCTTTGACCTGATATCTGTAAAATGAGGATAGTACCTAGGTCAGAGAGTTGTTTTGAAAATTAAATGAAAAAAGCATTTTGAGTCTGCACTCAGTATATGTTAGCTATGAAAATCAAGTCTCAGGCATCTATGGGGAATCTGGGTAAGTAACTGATGAATATAACATTGTGGTATCACCCAGACACACATGGTCTATTAGGAAGACTCAGGAGATACACTGAAATCAGACTAGAAGATTAATGCAAATGGAAGAGGATGCTAACACTAGATTTTGAAGAGAATTCCATGCTAAGCCAAGGACCTATATTCTAGTCTGAAAAAACTTTGGTATACAATTTACAAGTGTCTAGTCTGAGTTTCAAGCTCAGATGATCTTTGAAAACTGTTTCCCTTGAGACATGAAAGAACTTCGTTTTACATCTTAAGGTTTTGACTCTTTAGCCCATCAAATATTTGATTTAATTTTTAGGGATCTCTTTATCTGATCAAAATTTTAAAAATCCTTTTTACGTTTGACTGATTTTTATCTACCTTCATTAGCCATATTTTTCAATTTATTCTGTACATTTTTTTCTATTTTAAAATTAATCTCTTTATTTAGAGGATTTTGGAATTTCTTGGCCCTTGTAAAGTATGTTTATTTGCCTCACAATTTCCTTTCAGTGTGGAATATATNCTTTTTACGTTTGACTGATTTTTATCTACCTTCATTAGCCATATTTTTCAATTTATTCTGTACATTTTTTTCTATTTTAAAATTAATCTCTTTATTTAGAGGATTTTGGAATTTCTTGGCCCTTGTAAAGTATGTTTATTTGCCTCACAATTTCCTTTCAGTGTGGAATATATTGTAGAAGAGAAAGCAGTGATTGAGGACAGGTGGCTCCGGGGTAGCAATATAGCATGTAATGAAGTTTGTGGAAGAGAAGTCCTGTTCCCTAACTCCGTCACCTCCAACACACTAAGCAATCACTCTCAGCCTCATTTTTAAGACTCTTAAATATATGAATACCGCATGGGATAATGAATATGAAAATGGTCAGCACACCAAAGACTCTGAACAATCTAAGTTGGTTCTAGTTTGTGCTCGTGGACAGAACTTCCCTTGGAGTTTGCAATGATTTCCTTGTCCTGAAGGAAGCTGGCCTCACAGTACAGATGGCCAAATCTTAGTATAGCACTGGCATACAGTAGGCAACCGATATTTAANTAAAGTTCTCACAATTTCAACCCATCATTAGAGTGCATTGCAATCTAATCTCATTCTCTTTATCCTTAACCTCCTATTTTTTCAGTTTAGGTCTTCAGTACCCAATTTTCTATGGAGGAAACAGGAATTCCATGTATATCACTGTCTTCCAGCATAAGTTAGGTGAACATGTTAGTTGTAGGGGAAAACGTATCAATTTAGGAATCTTTTGTTATTTGGAAGGTNTTTATCCTTAACCTCCTATTTTTTCAGTTTAGGTCTTCAGTACCCAATTTTCTATGGAGGAAACAGGAATTCCATGTATATCACTGTCTTCCAGCATAAGTTAGGTGAACATGTTAGTTGTAGGGGAAAACGTATCAATTTAGGAATCTTTTGTTATTTGGAAGGTTCAACTAACATATATTACAAAAAGATTACACACATGTGACTGAGAACACATTTATAAATAGGAGAATTGACTCCTTCCTGCATCCACCATGTAGATTAAATAACAAGGTTCAGTTCAGTTCAGTCGCTCAGTCATGTCTGACTCTTTGTGACCCCATGGACTGCAGCACACCAGGCCTCCCTGTCCATCACCAACTCCCCGAGGTTCCTCAAACTCATGTCCATTGAGTTGGTGATGCCATTCAACCATCTCATCCTTGGTCATCCCCTTCTCCTCCTACCTTCAATCTTTCCCAGCATCTGGGTCTTTTCAAATGAGTCAGCTCATCGCATCAGGTGGCCAAAGTATTGGATTTCAGCTTCAGCATCAGTCCTTCCAATGAATATTCATGACTGATTTCCTTTGGGATGGACTGGTTGGATCTCCTTGCAGTCCAAGGGACTCTCAAGAGTCTTCTCCAACACCACAGTTCAAAAGCATCAATTCTTCAGTGCTCAGCTTTATTTATAGACCAACTCTCACATCTATACATGACTACTGGAATAACGATAGCTTTGACTAGACGGACTTTGTTGGCAAAATAATGTCTCTGCTTTTTAATATGCTATCTAGGTTGGTCATAGGTTTTCTTCCAAGCAGCAAATGCCTTTTAATTTTGTGGCCGCAATCACCATCTGTAGTGATTTTGGAGCCCCCAGAATAGTCTGACACTGTTTCCACTGTTTCCCCATCTATTTCCCATGAAATGATGGGACCAGATGCCATGATCTTTGTTTTTTGAATGTTGAACTTTAAGCCAACTTTTTCACTCTTCTCTTTTACTTTCATCAAGAGGCTCTTTAGTTCCTCTTCACTTTCTGCAATAAGGGTGGTGTCATCTGCATATCTGAGGTTATTGATACTTCTCTCTGCAATCTTGATTCCAGCTTGTGTTTCTTCTAGCCCAGTGTTTCTCATGATGTACTCTGCATATAATTTAAATAAGCAGGGTGATAATATATATACAGCCTTGACGTACTCCTTTTCCTATTTGGAACCAGTTGTTCCATGTCCAGTTCTAACTGTTGCTTCCTGACCTGCATATAGGTTTCTCAAGGGGCAGGTCAGGTGTTCTGGTATTGCCATCTCAGAATTTTCCACAGTTTGTTGTGATCCACACAGTCAAAGGCTTTGGCATAGTCAAAGATGTTTTTCTGGTACTGTGTTTTAATTGTGTGTAATTATCACAATTTCATTTTCTTTAGTTAGCAGTGCTTTTGCTAACTTGAATGTTATATTTAACTGGGAGGAATGAATTTAAGGAAATTAAATCCATTCATTTAATATAGCATATTTATTGAGTCATTATCATGTGAAAATTCTGTTTTAAGAGTCATAGGGAATGGGAGAATAGGATATACTTTTTCCCCTAAAGGAACTTATGGACCACCAGAGTCCAAAATGAAGCTTGTAAAAGTTCACTTAGAGGGTTACTGGTGAATAGTGAAGGAGTTGTTAGACGAACCCAGGCACCAGGTATGTAGAAACCACTCATTAATTGATATGGTATTTGGATTCACCACTTTGTAATGGAGTTTGACTTTCTCTCCCTTTAGCCTAAAGCTGCTCTCTGGTTCAGTGCTTAATCTTCACTTATACCTTTTAGCATTAAGAAACTGCCAATATTTGTCTGAAATTAAGGACTGAGAAATCAATGGCTTTAAAACAGTGCATAGTAACCAGTTTCCTTGGGTATTTACTCACTTTCAGAATCACGTCTACGTCAATCAACGCAAACGCTCTGGATTTATAGTCCTGCCTCGAGAGCTAGTCCCTTTTCCTTAGCATGACACATTCTTGTGTCTGCCTAACTCACTCTAGAATAATGCCCCAGGAGTTCTAGTTCGTGGTGGTTTTTGTTGTTCTCTGCATCTCAGGGTAACTAGGAGTCAGGAGAAGGAATCTTGGTATTTCAAATCCTTTAGAATTCAGTGGGGTGGCCGTGTCCACCCTGATTTCAGTTCTCCTTTGAGGTTTCTCCATAAGTTGTGTATCTGCCTCTTAGTTTTTCTCAGTGTCTAAAATAGTTACCATAGGAACACACAGAGTCGCTCCCAAAGACCAACATTAGCTCTCATGGACAATACAGCTTAAACGTGAGGGTCCCAAATCTGAATGTGCTGAGGCCAGCCAGGAAGACCAGGTGAGTGTGGGGCACAGTGTTTCAGGGAGAGATGGGGACTGTGACAACCTCTGCTCATCTCCATCTTTCTGTTTCTGCATGGGAATGAGGGTCTTTGGTGCTGCCGGGCAATCTGAATTATGTCAAGAGGAGCTACAAATCCATATTTTCCAAGTAAGTGGAAATCCATTTTAAGTATTGTAATGGTTAATTTTATGTGTCACCTTGACTGGGTGCCCAGACATCTAGTCAAACATTATTCCAGATGTGCTTGTGAAGGGGTTTTTAGATGAGATGAACGTTTAAATGAAAAGACTGAATAAAGCTGGTTGCCCTCCCTAACATGGATGGGACTCATCCCATTAATTAAAGACCTGAAGAGAACAAAAATACTGAATAAGAGGGAATTCTTTCTGCTTGAGTGGTTGAGCTGGGACATTGATGTTTTTAAGCTTTTGGATTCAAACTGAAAAAGTCGCTCTTCTTGGGTCTCAAGATTACTGGATTTAAAGTTGGACCTTACACCATCAGCATCAGCATTTCTGGTTCTCAGGTATTTAAACTTGGATTGGAACTATACATCCTTGGCTCTCCCGGGTCTCCAGTTGGTCTCCATCATTATATGAGCAATAATTCCAGTCTCACTCACTCTGCCTCTCCCCCACTCTCTCTATATATACATACTTACACATATATACATATAGTGCTCATTGGCTTTGTTTCAAATAAAACACAGCAATGGCATGAAGTCCTATATGACATGCCTGAAGACCAGTGCCATCATTTTGTATTTTATATTAAATATGTAAGAGTACAGGTCAGCATTTCTTGGCTGCTCCATACATTTCAAAGTTCACTGAATCTCAGAATGAAGATATGATATTGGGTTAATATGTAGAGTAGTGTTAGTGTCTTTTCTTTCTTCACCTCCCTTTCCTTTTAGTGACCTTTCTAGAGCTTTCTAAAGCTTTCTAGGAATAAGAACTACTGCATTACTGGGCCATATACTTGTCAGTGACTGTCCTCTTAGTGACACAAGGGCAATGCCAGAGCTTACTGGGATCAGGAAGTTCTTAGCCCAGAAGTCCCTTCCTCTTTAATGCCCATTAGAGGAGGTATTAGGGAAGCAGGGAATGGAGTTTCATTTTTCCAATTTGGTAAGTAAAGAGGCTTTACTTTTAAACAAACCAAGCCATATACATCAAAAGGTTGTCCATCATCAAAATAGTCTCCTTGAAAAATTATTCCTATTTTAATAAAGATTCTGCCATGTATTCAAAGAATATTTGTTATTCTTTCAGAATTGCCTTCTAAAACAATTTCACAAGAAAAATTTTGGACAGTGTAAACTAGTTATTCTTTGTTATTGACTAAAAAACATGATTAACCAAATCAGAATATTCACCTTTTCAAATAACTTTTGGTTATGAGAGAGTCAGTTCCTAGGCAGGTTGATAAGAAGTCTGGGGTACCTGAGGAGAAGAGAGAGGGGTCTAGGACTCTTAAAGAGGAGACAAGGGTCTGGAATTCTCAAGGAAGGGCAAAGGACAAACGTTTTTTTTTTTTCTCTATATTCCTTAGTTTTAGTCACATAAAATATTTTTTTCTTTAAGCCCAGAACCGATGATTACACAACAAATAACTCAGTTTAAACTCTGTACTAAGGCTTCCCTGGTGGCTTAGAGGTTAAAGCATCTGCCTGTAATGCGGGAGACATGGGTTCGATCCCTGGGTGGGGAAGGATCCCCTGGAGAAGGAAAATGGCAACCCACTCCAGTACTCTTGCCTAGAGAATCCCATGGAAGGAGGAGCCTGGTAGGCTACAGTCCATGGGATTGCAAAGAGTTGGACACGACTGAATGACTTCACTTCACTTCACTTTAAGGATTATATAACAACAACGTATCCTGCTTGAGGATAGTTTCTCTTTCTTGAAAACCTGACCAATCCTGTTACCTTAAAATGTATTTCATGAGAGTATGTCTGGTAAGATCTTTCTATTATTAGTTCTAATACCGTTATCTTAAAATGTAAATTGTGGGAGTGGGTCTAGTAAGATCTTTACAACATTGAGACATTCTTTTGATTTATTGTTAATAACTAATTTAAAAAGTATATAGCTCCCTTGCTAAAGATTAGCGAGGGGGTCACTATCTGTCCCCCTTCTGATGTCTATGTCAGAAGCTTTCTCTGTCTCTTTTCATACTTTAATAAAACTCGGCTACACAAATGCTCTTGAGTGATCAAGCCTGGTTCCTGGTCCCAAAGCTAAATCTTCGGAGATCAAGAATCTGACACCCAATCACCATAAGCTATCAGTTAAAAGGTGAATTTAAATATCCCCTTAAGGAAAAAAATTGCTACCACTAGGACTACATAAGAGAATGCACCATAGATGGGTTGCTAAAATTTTAAGCAATGGCTATATCACTGAGATAAATGCATATTATGCAAAGATGCCTGCTCTGAAAGGGTCCCATGGAATGAGTGGTTTTGGTGTATTTGTTTAGAACTCAGTCTTGTTACCACAAAACAGGGGTTGCAGACTCACTGAGTGACTTGGGCTGGGAATAAGACAGCAGGAAATACGGTGAGTTTGAGAACGAGGCTCTGGCAAGAGTAGGTGGCTGCTATTCAGCAACATCAAATGCTGTAGGGAGGCTCTGAACCATGTGTTCCCACACTGCTGGTATTTCAGCCCCTGTGAAGAATGCGGAGGAGTCTGGTGACATGGGGGTAACTGGTACCCTGGTGGGTATGTTTTAGTCATGTGGTGGCCAGAATAAGGGCGAGGAGGTGGAAACCCTGAGTGCAGATTGTGCACTTGAATTTGTCTGTAAAAGGAAGAAAATAAATTAGGACATTAGCAAAGTCCAGTGGCTTTTCTTTAAGGTGGATATAAATGGGAAGGAAGGATTCCAAAGGTGGGAGACAAGTAAAGTGAGTGGAGAGGAAAGAGTGAAAATGGCGTGGACCACAGGACAGAGGTAGATGGAACCAGGGAACTTGGAAAGGATTAAAGCAAGGGCTCAGGAAGATGGGAAGGTGGTGGGGATGAGGAAGGAGATCTCATCCTCTGAAACAGAGATTGATTGTGGTAGAGTGAGATGATCAATTACTTGGGTAAAAATAGAAAACACACTTATCAAATCTGTGCATGCTACCAATCTGTGTGGAGTAGCTAATGTGATTGATAATAAACATAAGATTCAAGAAGTCATGCTGGAATGTGGAAATGATGAATTGAAACAAAATGAAGTTTAGTGGTGATAAACGCAAAATTTTTCCTTGATACCGAAATAAATCATTTAAAGTACAGAAAGGGGAATAAATGACTTATACCATTTCATGTGGAAAAGAGTAGCATTTTACTTGATAAAATGCTTACATACTAGTAATACCAGAAGGGTAACATACTTGCTACAAAGCTAATGCAAACCTAAGTTTAATGAATTGGGAGAGTATAGAAGCCACCACAGGAGAGTCTATAATTATGATATGTGAAATGTCTAAAACTGGGGCAGAAGGAGCACTATAATTAGGGCACTAATTAAACAAACTATGATACATCCTCAAAATGAAATACTCAGTGGTTCTGAAAAAGAATAAGGAGGCTCTCTGTATCCTAATTGGGAAGGATTTCCAGAATATATTGTTAAGCAAAAGATGAGGGTGCATGATCTACCTATAGCATGCTACCTCTTATTTATTAAATAGATAAAATAAGTGTATGTAATTTTATTTTTTAAGTTCACATAAAAAAATTCCAAAATGATAATTAAAAAAAGGAATTAAAACAATGTGGAATTAAAATAATAAAGAAATTAAAGCCCAGGGCAGGCTGAGTGGGAATAGAATAGTTAGTGACAGGGTAGGAATAAGGTTTTTCAATGTACCCTTTTGAGAATTTAATTTTATTTTGACCATGTTAAAGTATTATCAAGCTTAAAAATATTTAAAAGATGAAACTGGTGAAGTGGGGTGTTGAAATTTACGACAGGGTACATAAGCTTCAGAGACATCCCAAATTATATTCTCCCTAGTGACAGGGTTTGCACTTCATTTATCTGTTCTTCTGTAGTGTCTTCAATAATACTTGTCAGGAAGAAGGCTATCATTAAATATTTGTTGATCAAATGATTAAATGAATGAGGACATGAGTGATATGGCATGAGATGACATCTCTCCTCAAATGTACAGATGACTCACGTCAAATAAGACTTAGCCCTGTTTTTAGTTCTGTGTGAGTAAACTAGAATGAATGAATGACAGTTGTGGGGAGAAAAAAAAACATACACAACAGTTTGTTCTTTCAACAACCATTTTTGAGAGACTATTTTGTAGCAGGTACTAGAATTCTCAAGCAGGATAAGACATGATTTAAGCTTTCAAGTGGGTCCCGGTATAGAATCAAGGTGTCACGGTCAGAGATAATTTTATAACAAAATGGACACAAAATGGTCATAGAAAGTGCGGAATAAACCCGGGATGAAAGTGTAAGTGTGGATTGGGGTGGTGATAGTTTGCTTCCTGGAGAGGGCATGTCTGAGCTCCATTTTAAAATAAAGAATGGAAGGGAAAGAAAAGGGGAAAGAAGGGATAATCCATGGAGAAGGAGGGCAAAGGCAGAGACTCAGGACAGAAGAAAGTGGAGCATGTCGTGAGGAACATCAACCAGTTCATCTTAGTGGGAGCACAGAGATCAGAGCAGGGATGGCAGGAGATGTGACAAGAAAGGGACACAAATAACTTGAACTCAACGTAATAAAGAGGTTTCTAGCAGGCTGCATCATCCAACATGGGAATGGTTCTCGATGGAGGTTTTCATGTTCAAGCCCAGGCAGACTGCAAGTGCTATAGAAAATAAAAGAGGATGGGCTCAGAATTTAAAGTAGACTTTTGTCTTTTAAACAAACTGCATCACAGGAAAAAGGAGTATGGGATGATTGCATCTGAGTTCCTTGACATATCAAAATTACCAGTTTTCTTTTACGCAAGCGCTACTTGAGATCACGTCCCCCACTGCCTGCTGGTTAGCAGGAGGGGAGGGTGTCATGACACCCAGGGAAAGGAGAGGAGACCTTGTGATACTCTGTGATGTGGGGAAGATAGATCTGGAAGTGAGCAAACCTGAAAAAGATTGTTTGCAAAAGGTGTTGATAACATGCATTTCAGAAAACCTTGAAACCAGTCAAGTATTAAGCACCTATCATTTTGTGGAGGCTTGAACTTTCTCTAAGGCCTGTCATATAGAACTGTCTTATTGTGGAGGAGCTGATTTTCTTTGTTGTTCTTCAGAAAAGATAGTAAAGAGAAGGAATCAAAAGGTAGTATAAAGGGTTGGACTAGATTCATTTATGATACTTCATAGTCCTGTGTTCAGAATGTGAAAGACTGCTGCATTAGGATTGTCTGACCTCATGTCATTTTTAGAAAGAATCTCGTTGAGAGGAAGGAAGGTTTTTATGTTTGTTTTTGCTCCCCAGGACTTAATACAGAAGCCTGCTACTTGCTGCTGCTGCTGCTAAGTCGCTTCAGTCATGTCCGACTCTGTGCGACCCCATAGACGGGGGGCCTACTGTCTCTGGGATTCTCCAGGCAAGAACACTGGAGTGGATTGCCATTTCCTTCTCCAGTGCATGAAAGTGAAAAGCAAAAGTGAAGTCGCTCAGTCATGCCCGACTCTTAGCGACCCCATGGACTACAGCCTACGTCTCCTCCGTCCATGGGATTTTCCAGGCAANGCGCTAAGTAGCTTCAGTGGTGACTGACTCTCTGTGACCCTGTAGACTGTAGCCTGCCAGGCTTTTCTGTCCATGAGCTTCTCCAGGCAAGAATACTAGAGTATTCTCCAGGGAATCTTCTCCAGGGGATCTTTCTGATCCAGGGATCAAACCCACGTCTCTTATGTCTTCTTCATTGGCAGCTGGGTTCTTTACCACTAGTGCCACTTGGGAAGCCTATACACACACACACACACACACACACACACACACACATATTTGGTTGATTCCTTCAATATTTCTTCTCCGTCTTTCAGCAATCTCAGTGACATCACACTGTTCTACTTTTTCTTTTTTTTCTGTATACTTACCACTTTTCCAGTACTCTACAGTCTTTTGTATTATGTTTATTGCCCATCTCTGTTAAAATATCAGCTCTACTAGGGCAGGGGTCACTGTCTGTTTTGCTCACTAAAGTATCCTAAGTGCTTAGAACAAAGTCTGGCCCATGGTAGGTGCTTAGGAAATAATTATTGGATGAATGGATGTGCTGCTGCATACGAAAAATGTTAGTGAAATATTTGACAACATAAGAATAAAGAATAAATAATAGAGAACATAATCTTCAATGCATATGTGGAATACATCCCTGGATTTTGTGCATAATGTTGGTTATTAAAACTTAAGAAAGCATAAGGGATTAGAGAAGGACTACAGAAGGGTGGCTGGAGAGGGCTGCATATTAAGGTGAACTTTAAAAGATTAGGATTGCGTAGTTGAGCCAGCCAAGATGAAAGGAAGATTAACCAAAGTTCATAAATTCTGCATGGAGGACTTCTCCACCATGAAGTGTCTCGTTCAGTCTCAGTCGCCCTCTGTCTCCAGCTCCACCAGGCAGAGTCAGAGGCTCCTCCTCTATCCTTTCTACTTTCATGGAATTGCCTGCCTTATAGAACTTTTGAATGTTTCACTTTCTAAAGCATACCCTGTGGAGCTCATGTATTAATAGGTGTTATGCAAAGAGAAATCATGTAAATAACTCCACAGAAAGTCTAAATACATCATTTTGGATTCTCAATAAGTAATTTAAANGGAATTGCCTGCCTTATAGAACTTTTGAATGTTTCACTTTCTAAAGCATACCCTGTGGAGCTCATGTATTAATAGGTGTTATGCAAAGAGAAATCATGTAAATAACTCCACAGAAAGTCTAAATACATCATTTTGGATTCTCAATAAGTAATTTAAAAGAGCTAAGGCTTTTTAGCGGAGAAGGCAATGGCAACCCACTCCAGTACTCTTGCTGGGAAAATCCCAGGGACGGAGGAGCCTGGTGGGCTGCCCTCTCTGGGGTCACACAGGGTCGGACACGACTGAAGCGACTTATAAGCAGCAGCAGCAAGGCTATTTAGACTATACTGATGACTTTTGGAAGTTAATGCCTATGGAACAATCCTACCTCTCATACACTTGTTTTGGAGTCACTCTCAGAAAAGTGTGCAAACATGAAGAACTATGAGTTTATCAGTTTTTGTTTTTAAGTTAATACGTTAAACCACAAAAGAGAAAATACAAAAATTTCCTGTAGAATGTTAGCGTTTAGTATCATAATCATTACTAACTTGCTTATTTGTAGTTTTTCTCCTTTGGCTTACTTTTCGTACTTCTGTGAGGAGAATTTGAAAAATTACACTGCTCTGTGCCCATTTTTTTTATGCCAAAGGGGCAAAATGTTTATCTGCACAAGTATTTCACAACATGTCTTGAAGTTTGTTTCTATAAATGCCTTGATTTTGTGTGTGTGTGTGTGTGTTTTTTAATAAGCCGTATTCTAAAGGAAGATATTGTGGCATTAATCAACCGTTTTTTGAGAAAATATAACATGGTTGCTGTTGTTTTGTCACTAAGTCATGTCTGACTCTTTGGTGACCCCATACAGTGTATGTAGCCTTCCAGGCTCACCTGTCCATGGGATTTCCCAGGCAAGAATACTGGAGTGCGTTGCCATTTCATTCTCCAGGGAATCTTCCTGATCCAGGGATCGAACCTGCGTCTCTTGCATTGCAGGCAAATTCTATACCACTGAGCCGCCTAGGAAGCCTCTAACATGGTTAGATTTACATATATGTGCAAAGATTATTTATATAGAAATGGTCTCAGGGAATAATGAATCCATTCTTAGGCATTGAGGTATATTTACCTCAATAAATGTTACTTTAATGATGGGGACCTTTTGGATCCTCATTGGCCACATCCAAGGAATGACTCTGGTTTCTAGGGGTGATAATTTGATGCAGAGTACATTTTCTGCAGGTGGTTCTTTGCCAGTATTCTTCAGGATGGTCTTCATGCAAGGAAGATTGGTCCTACCTATAAGCCAGTAAGGTGAAAAATCATTATTAAAAAAAAATGGTCCTTTTGCCAGCTAAAGCAGTTGATACTTTTTATCCTCCTCTAGTCACAATGATCAGCACATTAATTCACTGTGTACAAAGGGCATGCAGCTCAATTATTTATTAGAGGCATAAATTAAATGCTGAGCATAGTGCAGGAGGCCGAGCATCTTTCTTTCTTGAAAAAGTAAAAGGAGAGAGAAAAGCTTTAGAAGTTTCTAATCTTGCCTGTTCACATTATAGTGAACAAATCAAGTTTAATCCTTTTCAGTGTTGAGCTTTAAATTTTTATGTTTTCTACCTGTTATTCAGTAGAAACCGGCATGCAGATCAGCCATAGTGCTTGTTTCTTTTTATCAGAACAAATGTCTCCATTCCCACCAAAGGACTTGTGTATTCTTTACCCTTTCTCTTCCAAATGACCTGTCAAAACTCAGAAATGTCATGTTAATGTTTTATGGAGAGACTATCCCATCTGCTTCAAGAAATGGCAGCATCCCTTCAATAATTTACATGGTATTTCTGCTCTACTTTTTCTGGTATCTGTAAAGTTTCAGCAGTGAAAAGCCAGATAGCAGTAGGGCTTCTCGGCAGCGTGTTTGTCTCTAGAGCTTTGTCTACTTCTAATCCTACTTTTTCTTTCTTAAATAAAGCCCAGCAATTTCCGCTTTCTAGTCTAGGAGGAACCCTCAGTCACTTTTCGTACAGGGGCTGTGTTTCAAGTTCACTTTGTGATTCAAGTTTCACACTTGTTTTTCCCTGTTGGATTTATTAAGTGTACTTTGTAATTAGCAACTTACTTTACATTAACTTGTTCATCAGTGATTCCATCCATGAATATCTCTGTTTCCTTACCTTGAAGAAAATGTTCTGGCTGAGAAGAGAGTAGATATTTCTTTTGTGCCTGTTTGATTTATTCATCTAAAATCTGGCCCATTAAAGACCCAAGTAGTTTTCAAGCTTAAAAACTACTATCATGAACAAAATTTGCAGTTGGTTTAAATATGATGTGGTGGAAAGAACAAAGGCTTCACAGTCACGAAGGCTAGAATCAAGTTCTAGTTTTGTCCCTGACCTTTTGGGAATCATAGTCAAGGGTCGCTTTTCCTCTGTGAATTGGGAATTCTAATAATTGTCTGACGTCTCCTAGGACCTGCATGAGGATGAAATGAGCTGCTGTATTTAAATGTTTCATAAATAGAGGACCTCTAATCAGATCCTTTCAATCTGTGAGTCACACATTTTGACCTTTGTACCAACTTTTCCAGGCCTTTGTGTTCTGAGTCAACACAAGTCCAAGTGGGCAGGACTTATTAGAAGTAACATCACCTCCTGGCTTCTGAAGCGTGAAAACACCTCCCAAACTAGAAAGCTGTAGCAGAGTGAGTGCAGTTTGGTGCAATCTTGCGTCAGAGTGTGAAGGTGTTAGTAAAACCATTTATGCTAATTTCCTCCAAATAGAAGAATGCCCCATGCCAAGGCCTGTTCATCTTTTTCTAAACTCTCATTCTGAGGCATTAAACAGCATATACTTTTTTGGGGTGGGGGGAAGAACCTTAAACTTACAGGTCTTTGGTAAATATTTTTTAAATGAAAGAGCATACACTTTTCTTTAGGGATTAATTTCCAGGGCAGGTTAGTTTCTATGCATAATCTAAAGTCTTAGTTTATAGAACAAAAATCTAGCATCCATCAAGAGGGACATATTTTCCATTTTGAAAATGTGTATTTGGAATTTTACTTTACATATCGACTTTTAAACATAGCATTAAGTGCCAGGACAACTGTATATAAATCTGAATGCATCATCTTATGACATTTTTAATTGCCCTGTATCTAAATGGTTTGCACATAGTTTTAGAGATTTCTAGTATTATATCCCTTACCAAAATGGATTATTACCTTCATATGGGGATAGTAAGTAGAGAGATTTAACTTATATACATTTCCAGGCAAGAGTACTGGAGTGGGATGCCATTTCCTTCTCCAATAGCACTTATAGTCAGCCTTATTTCTGAGCTTATCTTTCCTTTAATGTAGGGAATTCAATCCTGTTTTTGTTAGTTACATAATTACTTCAACATGTTAGCTGATGAATAGATTCTTGTAGAAGGAATAAATAACTGTACTCTGTACTATCTTGACAGAATGATTTTTCTTAGAAGATTTTCATAATCTTGTCCTTTCAGCACTTTACTAAGGCAGACTTAGATAGTCTAAACTCTTGGGCCTGTTCAGTGTGAATTCATGAGGCAACTGATTTTGTGTCTCCAGGTAATCAGTGTCCTCACCTATAGAGTGAAGATACTAATGTCGACAGTTCTCGAGTTACCATAAGCTGATTCCGTTGCTTTTCTTATCACTCGACTCAAGGCCAGCTCCCTGATTTAAATGCTATTACTCCTGCCTGGAATCCCTCATGTGTGTTAGGGCACACACACAATCATATGGAATTAGTGACTTTATCATTCTATCTGTGTCAAATTTCCCTAGGACTTCCTTACACATTTGAAGTAGAAATTGGGTGGAAGGAGGAATGTATGTGTTTACGTGTATACAGAAATGGGAAAATTGTTGCAAAAATAGACTTTTGTTGTCTGTAGGTGGACTGATTTTTCTTATGTCACAGAAGAAAAGGAAATTAATTTGTTGAACCAATAAAGGATGATTTGCTGAATTCTTAAGAATTCTCCTACTACCTGAAAATTAGGACACTGAAACATGCGAGACCTACCACATCTTGGAGAAGATAGCTGCAGAGAATAGGGAACCTGTGTACAATGTGGGGGGAGGATAGTCTTCTTAAAAATATGTGAGGCGAATAATATTATTTATTCCAAGGAAATGACTTTTACCAGTTAACCTGAATATGTTGCTAAGACTTGCATATGCCATAACTTTAAGTTCAACATTTTTATAATGGAATATATGATTATAAATGGAGGTGACTATTTTCCACTCATGGTTCTTTTTGCTCCTATACTCGTGGCAGTGTCTTACTGCCCACCCGCTCACATTACAGTAGAGAGAAATATATTCCTGGCAGTCATCGTGAGGATGTTTATCCTAAGTGTGTGGGTGCCAAGGCTCTTGTGTTGCAGAGTTCCAACTGTTAGCTCTCAATTTTGATCTTGGCTTAAGGAAGGACCACCCCCCATCTGCTACTTGCAGGAAAAAATAAACCACTCTCCATTGCTGCTCCGTGACTGTGTCAGCAGATGTTACTACTGCCTTTAACTGGGCATGATCCGTAACATTTATTTAATGAAACAACTCATGTTGTAAAATAACCTATTTTTTGGTTTTCTGTTTTATGACTTATTAAAGAAACAAGCAAATAAGAGACTTCGCCTTTCCAGAGGGAAGTAAAGTGGAGACAGTTACCAATTTGGTTGTCTGTTATAATAAAATAATTAAACCAAGATAAAAAATATTGTGGGTTACTGTTATAGAAAGTGAGGCATGAATATTAGGTATTGAGGACTTCTTGAATGCTGAAACACCTAGCTGTGACATCTCCCTTTTAAAGGAAGCTGGGCACTAAGAAGTGTGCTACACTTTTGGCAGAGAGTCGCTGGCTCAGCCACTGAGCGGTTTGGTCCCAGCTGCGGGTTGATTGATGGCACTGCATCAGAGAGCACTCTTAGGGGAGCTGTTTACCCCCATCTTCCATCTGGAGCTGCTGGGATATACTTCACTGTGATGATGGCTACTGAATGAGCTGCACTGGCAGCGTCTCGGAAGGATGGTGGCTGGGGAGCCGGCCCAGAATCAAAGGATGTCAGGGTAATGAATGGAGCTGAGCACAAAACGTCCAGCGCTTCTCAAACATGATGGGGTGGCAATTCGGAAAGAAGGATGGCGCACAGCTTTTAAAACTACAAAGCAGGGAAACGTAACATTCCTTTGTTCTTTCATTTAGGGATCTTACTTTCTAGAGATTTATATCCATTCGAGGAAATATGGTAGTTATGACTGAAATACAGTGACTTTGTTGACAACAACCTATTGTTTAAAATTCATTTGACCATATTAGATTATAAACTTCTTTTAAGGAAGGTATTCAGCATTTGGGGGGGGCACATAGACAACCAGTCTGAGAGGTGCATTCGTGATCCACAGCTTCTTGAGGAATCGGTAATTATTATGTATTATGGAAATTATATATATTTCCATTTAATGGGAAACGGTACAGAAAGTCCACAAGAACAATACAGAAATGATAGTACACAAAAGCACTTCTAAGAGGTGGACACAGGCAAGCATATACTCCACCAACCACAGGTGCAATTGAAGTGAGTGCTAAGTATTACAGAGAGGCTGTTGTACAGGTGAGGACATGCCTGGGAATGAAGCCAGCAAGCCGGGGTCTAGAAAATCTCTGTGGAAGAGAGTTGTAAGGCAAGATCACGAGGAAGGAGAGATGTGTTTCTGAGTTTTTTGAGGGGCTAGTTTATCCTGTTGCTTATAGTTATATATTATCACTCTGGCACTCTAGTTTTTCACAGTATTATTCATAACCTTTCCTTTTAATAATAAAATCCATTTCCTAAACTCTGCTGTTACAGAGCATGGCATGTAAAATATCCCAGAGATGAAAAATGTAAGACTTTTAAGAAGAGTGAATACTTAGGCTAGATCCTGAGTTGGGTTTGAACTGGGGAAGTTTGGTTGGAGGAATAAAATCTGTGAGTGTTACTTGTAACTTGATTATTGCAGTGATGAGATCAAAGTGGTAACTGAGGAAGGTGGACTTAGCTGTGTTGAGTTCCTTAGGATCGTTTCTGGAAAGGAGGGATGGAAGGCAAGAAGGTCCTTAGGGAAGGTGGTTTGAAGGAAGGAAAGGTGAAGTGGTGAGAACACAGCTGAAATACCTACACACCTTGGTTCTAATGCAAGCAGGGAAGGACCAGTCTGAGAGAGTTATGTTTGTCAGCACGTTCTTTTATGAAAGCTTTGTTCATCTTGCTATTCAGAGTTCATGGACTGACTCTGTTTCTTGTTATCCTGACTATGCCAAATATAACCACTTTGCTTCCCATTTTTGCACAAAGTTAATGTCGTACTTTCAAAAAAATTTTTTTTCAGTAAAATCCATTTCTTAAACTATGCTGATTAGGTAAAAGAATGTGCTTGTTGGAAGTGAAATTGCATTGTGTATTCTTTTGCTTGGTAGGCAATATTTTTTTAAGGCCTGCATTCATAGACACTGAGATTCTCGTTAACTGAGGCAAGTATAAACAGGCTCAGAATCGTTAAGACTTGAAAATCAGTAAAATTAAGAACTGGGCACCTAATTTTTGCCCACTGCTTTGTATTTGCCTGCTTCTTAACCTCTCCACAACAGTACCATGATGTAGGGAGGGAGGTAGTGAAAAGATGAGCAGAGATGTCTGAGTGGGAGCCCACCTTTTATCCATTACTCAGTTTTGCTTGGATTTTTCTATGCATGATGGTCTAGAGCTTGAGTTTCTCAATTTGACATCCTACCAGTGTCTTGTTAGCTACCTGTCCCAGGGAAAATGAAAGAAGGTAGGATATAAGATTAATCATTCTTATTACTTAGTGTAGCTCTGATAAAAAGTTTTGCTAAAGAGGAAATTAAAACAAATGCCTCAGACTAAAACTGGGCCTAATAACTATAATTTAAAGTTTAAAAATTCCCTTTCTGATGTAGAAAATTGTGACTCAAAAAAGGAGTCACAATGTAAAACCTATGAATCTAAAGTCAATAATTCAAGGGAATAAAAGTTTTCCATTCTTTCTTATGTTTGCATAAAGTATGATTGACCCTGTTTTATTAGATATAAGTATTGTTAGATATACTGAACATTCTTTTAAAGCATTTAGCTCAAATTACAGTTATTTTAAAGATATTTTTCATTTTAAATGTGCTTGCTGTTTACTTTCATCTTAAATGGTGTTTAGGAAGGGGGTTGTGCTTTGCTTGGCTGGGGTTAGAATATATGTACTAATTTTGGCTCACCTATAACTTGGCACACTAGTACCTGTGGACTCAGGCAAAGTCTCACCCAGAAATTTTCACCTGGGTTTTTTCTTTCTATAGAAATTGAATTGTAATTTTCATTCCATATCTTTTTAAAAAACAAATGTGTCAGCACATTGCTTCCCAGGTGGCTCAGTGGTAAAGAATCCACCTGTCAATGTGATCCCTGGTTGAGGAAGATCCCTTGGAGGAGGAAATGGCAACCCACTCCAGTATTCTTGCCTGGAAATTCCCATGGACAGAGGAGCCTGATGGCTTTGTATATAGGGTTGCAAAGAGTTGGTCACAGCTGAGTGACTGAGCACACGTTTACCTCTGAAAAAATTTATGGAAGATTATTGTTTACCTTAACTTCTGAAAAATTTATGGAGATTATTTTCTGAAAAGAATTATGCAGAAGTTTATATTTTGATCTGTTCAGTACATTTGAGTCAGACATTTGTTGTGGACTGGATTGTGTCACCCTAAAATATATGTTTAGATCCTAACCTTTGAATGTTACTTTATAGGGTCATTGCACATGAAATTAAGTTGAGGTCAAACAACTACAGTGGACCCTAATTCAGTGACTGTGTGTTTATAAGGAAAGGAAAATTTGGACATAGGCACAGAAACACACAAAAGAGAATGCCACGTGAAGACAGAGGCAAAGGTTAGAGTCAATGTATCTATAAGCTAAAAGACAGCAAGAATTGCCAGCAACTCCCACAGTATATTGAGAAGGAAATGGCAACCCTCTCCAGTATTCTTGCCTGGAGAATCCCATGGACAGAGGATCCTGGAGGGGCTACAGTCCATGGGGTTGCAAAAGAGCTGGACACGACTGAGCAACTCAGCAACAACAACAACCACAGTCTAGGTGATGAACATGGGACAGACTCTCCTTCACAGCATCCAGCAGAAATTGACATTGCTAACATCTTGTTTTTGGAATTCCAGCCTCAGAACCATGAAAGGATAAATTTCTGTTTTTTTTAATGCTACCCGGTTTGTAGTACTTTGTTCCCAAGGTTTTGGGAACAATACAGAAACAAAACCAACAATAAAAGTGCATTTTCCTTATCTACTGGGTATTTTCTTTTTTCAGTTTTATAGTTTTTCTGTAATGATATTGGTAAACTCCTAATATGGAACAACCAAGCAATATACATATATTCCTACAAAAAAATTTTTTTGAAGGCAAAACGTTTCCTAGTGTAGAGGCATTTCCAACTTTGTAGTTCTGAGTCCATCTGGAATGCATTTTAGTTTTAATATAGCTACTAGGNTCTGAAAGATCAGATCAGGTCTATGTAGTTTAAACATTTATATGAATTAACTTGAATTTTATAAAAGGATCTTTCCTTAGTGCCCAACACTTACACTAAGGAAAAGTGTAAATAATCAGCAGACATAAAATGAACCATATGCAGTGGGTTCTGATATTATTTTTTAGTTTTTGCTTATGAAGATTTTGCTGAAAATGCATTACTTGAGGCTGAGATTTGTCTGCAGCTGGTCATGTGGGTTCCTCCATGGAGTGCCTCAGGGAATTTACTCCTGATAGGGTGGTTTGCAAGGCTTTAGCCATTTAACTAAGTCTCAGTATTGACTTTTGCAATAGACCCAACTTCAGAGAATTGAGTACTGGGTCTTGACTAGCTGACACCCACAATGGTGGCATAATGGCAAAATGCAATTATTATNAGCTGGTCATGTGGGTTCCTCCATGGAGTGCCTCAGGGAATTTACTCCTGATAGGGTGGTTTGCAAGGCTTTAGCCATTTAACTAAGTCTCAGTATTGACTTTTGCAATAGACCCAACTTCAGAGAATTGAGTACTGGGTCTTGACTAGCTGACACCCACAATGGTGGCATAATGGCAAAATGCAATTATTATCCATCATGCCCTAAATTGTGCAGGTTCATGTTCACAAATGCCCTTTTAACCTTCCACCCAAGATAGCACGATTTACAGACCCTCTTCTCTCCTCAGTTTGTCTGAATATTCTTTTATCTCCTAAACCAAGAAAGCTCACCTGAGATTTTTGCCCCAGCAAAGGTATATTGACATATAAAAATACCTTCCTTTCTTCTTTCTCTTTCCCACATAGCCTTTTTTTGACTTTGTTGTGCTTATAACAGACTTTCCCCCTTACTTTTACTTTGAATATGTCTCTGCAGGAAGGACGTTTCTGGTCGTTGCAGTCAGACTGCAGTGCCAAAAACGTCTTCTGGGGACTCTGAGTGGGTCATTGCAGCTATTACTTAGGTTCCTTTTACCATTCAGAAGTCAGTTTGCTTTTTTATATATTTTGTATGAATCTAAGTCCATTTAGACACCAAATTTTCTGATTTTCTATTCACTCTTCTACTGAGAACATATTCACCCTTAGAGAATTTCTTTTCTTATGAAATGTGCAAATTTTCAGAATTCTGTACATACAAATAGAAGACGAAGTAGAAACTAAAATATACTTCCCCCTGCCTCATGGAGAGTTCCCACTAGAGGGTGTCATTGAGCTGTTATGGTGTACAATGACCCGCTCCTACAGAGGGTTTATTGCCTGACAGTCTTGCTTCTTGGATGGACAAGGTGGATAGTCTGACATGCAAGGGGGAAGTAGTGATACTCTATGGTCCTAAGATTCTACATGTCCAAATGGGAAAAAAATGAGGGGTTTTGTATATATTTTTAAATCTGTTGAACAAACTCACAAGGCAACTATTCTTCACAAACAAGTACACACTAGTACACACACACACACACACACACATAAAACTGCACCAAAACCTAAAGATACTTGGCTTTAGTAGAGGTACTCTTTGCTCTAGAGCTCAATGAGGTTTGAGGTACAGTGTTTGGTCACACAGATTGATGCATTTTTTTACCAGGAAGATTAATAGAAAGTTTTCCTGGAGCTTTACTGTATATTACTTCCTGTTACGTGGCCTAGAGAATTCCATGTACTGTATAGTCCATGGGGCCGCAAACAGTCAGACACAACTGGCTATCACTACCCCTAATTACTAGGTTTCACTGTAAAAATTCCTATATGGACGCTGGTTTTTCATTTCTTGTCTCAGATGTCCTCATTCTCTCAGTCGTTAATATCAGAAACTTAGAGATCAGTTCCAATTTTTACTTACCTTTAACCTCTTTGGACTAATTAGTCTCTAAGTCCTATCTCTCAAATATACTTCCTGTCCAGCCTTATCGATAACACAGACAACTGCCTAAAACTAGTACCCTTTTCCTTTTAAGTGTGTATTCATCCTCCATTTGTCTTCTAGAGTTAGCTTAAAAAAAAATCTAGATAGTATAAAAGTGACCTTGGCTTTCTGTGTATAGTGTTTTCATTATAAAATATTGTAAATAATGTTCAAATAAAAATACTGCATTTGGCTGTAAAGAAAGATGGACCACATAGCGTGGCATACAGCATGAAGTGAAGTGAAGTGAAGTCACTCAGTCATGTCCGACTCTTTGCGACCCCATGGACTGTAGCCTACCAGGCTCCTCTGTCCATGGGCTTTTCAAGGCAATAGTACTGGAGTGGATTGCCATAGCATGCTCTTGATAAATTAAAAAAAAAAATCAATTATCTCCCTAAAGCCCTTGCCATTTTATTGTATTCGTTAGGTGATATGTTAACTTAGTTTTCATTTCATTCCCAGGGCATAGCATAATGTCTGAAACACAGTTGATGCATGATAAGTATTAATTGAATGAAGACCAATTTAATTTCAATTATCTACAAATATAGACTTAGTTTTATTGCCTTTCATATTTTTGGTGTTTTAATGCTTAAAGATGCTACTAATTATCAGGTAAAATATAATAGTTTAACAATCGTTACATAACTATATAAAGAATTAAACCATGAACATATTGCCCTTAAGTCGGCAAATTCCCTAACCCATTTTAAAAAATGCATTTCTTGAAAAGCCCTAAAGGAGCAAAAGTCTTAACCTGCCTGTAAATGGACATAATAAGGGGTGCAGAAAGCTCCCAGAACTTCTGAAATTATTCACAGTATTTAGTGCATATCACCCATGCATTTTTGTTTTGGTGGTAGGAGTAAGGAGGAAGGATCAGATTCTCCAAAAAAGAGCTGTGACTAGACAAATTAACCACTGTAACAGAAGATGGCAGGCAGCAGAGTACCAGGGCTTGCAGGTTCTGGGCCAGCCTAGTGAGATGTATGTTTCAGCAGTGAACAGTTTTGGAACACATCAGATCACGTAATGAAGGCAGTTGTCCCATACTTAGGATGAAATTTTGAAAATAGATGATCTGAAGTCCATGACCTTGAACTCAAGTACCTGACTTCTGAGCAAGAGCCAACAAATAAAAGTATTAACTCACAGTCTTAATTCCATTCATGCTTATTCAGACTGCCTCTTGGGTTTATTGCCAACAGTGCTAGGGTTCACACAGAGCCTGTCATGTTCGTAACCTTGGGTTTTGTTTCTTTGGTAGAAGTCTCCTGACTTTTTCTTTCATTCTTTATATATTCTCAGTGTGATGCCTTTTCTTTTTTATTTTTAGAATAGAAATCAGAATAGATCTAAAAATAGAACATTATAGATTCCCCTTTTAAAAAAGCTTGAGCAGAGAAAAAAAGAGCTGTTATTTGATCTTATAATAGCTTTTGAAAAAAAATGTTTGCCACGTGTTTTCATCATGCTCCTTTTGAACTCTGAACTTACTATTTAGATAGTTTAAAACAGTAAAATATTGAAAGATTCACTTGGATGAAATACAGAGTCTAAATGTAAGATCATAGCCAATGGGACAGGAATGGGCAAAGTCTAGAAACAGTGAAGAGAATGCCAAAACTACCCATAGTGAGAGTTTCAAACTAGTACCTCTGATCTGAAATTCCACAGGCATGGTTCGTAAATACCAGACTAGATTAGAATCTAGGATTGGGCTCCTCTCCATTGGGTATATGTTTCCATTTGTCCAAGACAATTAGTTGATAACCATTGTCCTAGAATCCTGTTGTTTCTTTTTTCACTCTCAAAAGTGTCTCAGTTTGGACAGCAAATTATATGGACTAGCTTTCTCTCTGCCCCAGTGTTCAAAGCCTACTGATGGGATTTCCCTGACAGTCCAGAAGTTAAGACTCCGCCTTCCAATGCAGGGGATGCAAGTTCCATCCCTGGTTGGGGTGCTAAGATCCCACATGCCTTGTGGCCAAAAAACTGAAACATATAACAGAAGGAATATTGTAACATTCAAGAAAGACTTTAAAACAGTCCGATCCTTCTATAATTAGATCCGTTTGCAGTGCTGATTAAAAGTGAAAGAAAATTGAGATATTGGGATGGCCAGTCATTATGCTCCTTTTGTAGAGGGGTTAACTCATAGCCTGGAGAAAAGGCCATAGATTGTGTCATCTTAAAGGTTGAGCATTATGTTGGAGACATGAAGCGTGACTGTATAGAATAACCTGACCTCATCATTCAGTGTGTTCTTGGTGGACAGCTCGTGGCTCAGTGGTCTGTGCAGAGGGATTATGATCAAGATCTTGTCAACAGAAAGTGGAAAAATGCCTCCGTGGCTGCCACAGTCAGCCTTTTTTTCTTGTGATGTATTTCGTTATAGCATGTGTGCATGTTTGCTGAATTAACTTAGAAGACTTGAATCTGTGATGAAGTTGTGGGACCACAGGTGACCTCTGGTGCTCCAAGAGGTCTGACTGATGAAGATGTGTTTTAATCCAAATTCCCCAATTATTGTTTTTTTTCCTCATTTGTGGCTTCTGTAAATAAAAAGTAGAACCTTTTGTTAAAATGTATCAAAATGAATGTGTTGCTAAACACTTTAAAATTAATGCATGTCTTGAAATAGGTTAATGAGAACAGCAGCTTTTATATGGTTGTTTGCCTTTCTGACTGTCTACTGTTCAGATTCCTGGTCCTCTCTTTTTTCATGTCTGGCTTCAGAGAGAGACATTTTGGGCTGTTGTATTTATCAATTGCTCGCTTTTTAAACTCTGCTGGAGTATCTGTGGCCCAGGTCTGTGAGCATCCTTGATTCCACTTCTGGCTGTGAGCATACTTGTCCATCAACCAGTCCTGAAGACCTACGGGGCAGACACGTGGGTGAGTGGGATGTGATTCCCCCTAGGTTGGAGACTCCTTCTTAGAACCACTTTATTTATTTACTTTTCCTGTGAAACTAGAAACAAATTTCATACTTGCTATCAGTGGAGTTCTATTTACTTTAGAATTTTCACTGCAAGTCTTTCCTTTTTTGAAGAGAGAAATAGCTCCCGACTCTTACTGTTGTTTTTACTGCCTGTCACTGGAGTTCATGTCCGCTGAAATTTAAATTCCCTGCAATAAATCTTAGTCACAGTCTCTTTTCAGAAACAGACTGCATTTTGACCCAGAGCTTCTAGTTTTGGCACTGGATTTTAAAAATGAATAGCTTTTAACCTTGCTTGATTTAAATATTGGTTTTGAACAGGCTTAGTGCTGTTTTTGTTTAGCGCTGTTTTGTTTTCTTGAGGTATTTCATCCATGCTTCACATTCTACCAACAGCCAGGAAAATGTTCCTTTCTTTTCTTTTTTCCCACTTATTCCTCCGAGTCAATATGGAATGGCTGTAAAACCTGTGACTTAGCCATGCCCGTATGGGCAAAAGTGTTTCAGGAACAGAAGAATATGCCGGGAAAGAACAATTAAATGTGGGAAATATTGATTGATACTAATCTTAGTAAGTGATAAGGAGAGTGTGGCCCTTTAATGAAAAGCTAGCTAAGGTTCACCGAAAAGCTCTACGAGGTGGGGGATCCTGGATAGTACTCCTTAGCATGCTTGCCTGTGGGAATCTTGCTGAGGGATATCTCTTTGCTTTTGAATATTTCATGGGAGCAGGGGTGCAGGGTAGAGATTTGGGGAAATGCTGTGTTTTTATCGAGTGGAAACAGGTGTGGTAGTTGCATATGCGTGAATCCTTGTGCGTGCATCCAGGTCTGACTGTGTGTGTGCACGCATGTGTATATCTGTCTATCATGACTGCTGGCTGTGGGGGGCATTACTCCCTGGGCTCCCTATCTGCATGTGTGAACTGATGCCTGCATGAGGGAATGTGTCACTTCTTGAGTGAGTGTGCAGGTGGGTGTAGATGGATATACTTTATGCCAGTAGTTCCTGTGTAAGACAAGGTGAGAATCTGTTTTCAGCATGACTGGTTTCAGGCCAGCATAAGATGGTGACTGGCGTTAAGCCAAGAATACTATTTCTTTACCAAATTTCACATACAGATCTGCTGGCATGTAGGATTTATATTTTAAAAATTGCAAGAAAGTTAACTGTGAGCTGAAAGTGGAAATGGAAGCTGTGTTGAAGAGAACATAATGTAATTGAGGTGCCGGGGTGCCAGCACCATGGGTAATTGTAGCTTCGTTGCATAATGGATGTGAAATTTGTGTGGACTAGGGCAGGATTATTCCTATTTATGCATTTTCTTTTGTTTATATGGGCAATGACACACCAATTATCACCATTCAGATCACTTAGTGCTCCCATTACCATTCATTCCGAAGTGTGTGCTTTTGATTTCGGTGCCTAGTTCAGAGGGGAACTTGGAAAATTATGTTGGGCTAACCCCTAAGAGCTCTTCCCTACCTCCCTCTTTTGATAACAGTGCTGCCCTTATCGTGTGCTTTTGTACTTGAATAAAAATACAGAACTGCTTCCAAGGGGAAGCGAGTAAGTTATCTGACATAAGGGCCCCCAGTGCCTTATCCCTCGTGGAACCTCAGTGTCCGCTTGTATTTAGAAGCCCTTTGGGTCTGTGACAGATTATATAATCACAACTGGGTCCCAAGAGGAATGCTTCCTAGATTATCACCATTTTAAAAGCAGATCCATGTCACAAGGAGGCAGAGTTAAAGTGACCCGAGTGGAAGCTGACAGGTCCTGAAGGTGAATTAGCCGCTGTGGTGTCAGTAGGTGCAAATCACCGCGGGGGGTGTTGACCACGGAGGGAGAGGTTGCTGCTAGCTTAGCTGCTGGGCCAATTAGGAGCTAATGGCGGCGGGGAACTATTCTTTTGGTGGCATAAGAGGCCCGCTGAGATCAGAGTCAGTAGGATTGCACAGATGAGCATTTTGTCATGATATGGAAACAATAGATGGTTTTAACCTTCTCCTTTTACAGCATGCTACAAAAGCACACAAGAGCTAGCCTGTCAGTGAAAGTTTTACTTTCCTAAGGATCTTTGCCTCCATTAAAAGTAAGACATTTCTCTTCTTCACTGTTTTGTTTTTGCGTGTTTTCCTTCTCTTACCATTATCCTACTCAGTCATGTGCAATTCAGCTATGCCCTTGCTTTATAGTGAGAGTCTGGTTTTGAAATATATTTTCTGGTTGATCCATCCAGTCTTGGAATATAGTATACGAATTCCTTTAGGAAATAGTTTGTGCTCTGGTTATAAAGAACTAACATACATGTGATTCAAATTTGGCAAATCTATTTTAAAGTCACACATTGTAAAAGGCAGGTCAATTATTTTATTAAAGTCTTTTGACATTATTTGAATAAAATGGTGATTGTGATACTGTAAACAAATTCCACAACAAACCCACAGTATTTAAAATTTGTGATGTTTACTATCTGGTAAGATTCAGTAGCATCAGTCTGAAGTCCTGGGATGTTTGGTTTTAGGGGCAGTCCTGGCCAAGAGAGGAAACTTTTTAATCTCCTTTATCTACCAAGTATCTTTTGCTCGTCTCCCATCTTGGCACTAAGTGCACAAAAAGGAATCTTACAAAGACATTAAACAGACAGGGAATAATGAAAGAATGAAACAGATTATTTTGAATGTTAAAAAGGACCAAAAAGATGACAATGCTTAGGTAATAAGAGTGAGTCACCACACACACAGACACACACACATATGCACACACAAGATGTATATATACAAACATTTTACACAGAAACGGATCTTGTTGGTGGTGGTGGGGGAATGGCCTTTTTCACTACCTTTTTATCAGTTCCACGAGTACATAGTCTACTTCATGTCCTCATTCTGTACAAACTTTGTAGTATTTTAAAAGAATCACTATTTTATCTTGGAAGCTTGTAAAATATTGGATAAATGTACTCAATCCTTTTAGTGAGCTGGAGATAAATTACTTTAAAAAATTAATTTTTTTTGAAATTGCTTATTAATCCATTAATCTATGGGCTTCCCATGTGGCACTAGTGGTAGAGAACTTGCCTGCAAATAATGGAGATTTGAGAGATGTGGGTTCAATCCCTGGGGTGGGTAGATCCCCTGGAGGAGGTCATGGTAATCCACTCCAGCATCCTTGCCCGGAGAATCCCATGGACAGAGGACCTGGTGGGCTATGGTCCCTAGGGTCACAAAGAGTCAGACACGACTGAACTGACTTAGCAACATAGTCGATGTATTGACATAGTCTCTTCTCTTACAACTCAGTTGCGGTGTTTTCAGGAAACATATTATTAAATTTGCATTATAAAAGTAGTATTTCAATGAAAAAAAGAGGGAAAGGATTAAGTACTTTAGACCTACAGTAAGGAAGTTATTATTTTCTTTCTGAAATTTCGATAGTAAGGGACTTTTATATAGCTCTAAGCATGAAGCCCTGAGACTTAAGTTCAGCTCAGTCACTCAGTCGTGTCTCACTCTTTGTGACCCCATGGACTGCAGCATCCCAGGCTTCCCTGTCCATCACCAACTCCCGGAGCTTATTCAAACTCATGTGCATCGAGTCAGTGATGCCATCCAACCATCTCATCCTCTGTCATCCCCTTCTCCTCCTGCCTTCAGTCTTTCCCAGCATCAGGGTCTTTCCCAGTGAGTCAGTTCTTCACATCAGGTGGCCAGAGTATTGGAGTTTCAGTTTCAGCATCAGTCCTTCCAATGAATATTCAGGACTGATTTTCTTTAGGATTGACTGGTTTGATCTACTTGCTGTCCGAGGGACTCTCAAGAGACTTACAGTCCAATTCTCACATCCATACATGACTACTGGAAAAAACAGCTTTGACTAGACGAACCTTTGTTGGCAAAGTAACGTCGCTGCTTTTTAATATGCTGTCTAGGTCAGTCATAGCTTTTCTTCCAAGGAACAAGCATCTTTTAATTTCATGGCTGCAGTCACCATCTGCAGTGATTTTGGAGCCCAGGAAAATAAATTCTGTCACTGTTTCCATTGTTTCCCCATCTATTTGCCATGAAGTGATGGGACTGGATGCCACGAGACCTAAGTTTCAAGTAAGTATCAGACCTAAGTATCATGAGACCTAAATATCAGGGAGCAAAATCCAGCATTTGATCACATCCATTTTCTGCTCAAGAGTAATGGAGAGTTTCCATTCACTTTTAATACCTGTATCACTCATTGTTGTGAAGAACATTACACATGTCACCTCAAATTCAGGAGCCCCACTGCAGCGGAACTTTATACCGAGCTCTGACCCTAGCAAAATTGTTTTCTCCTCTACTGTGGTTATAATGCAGAGCATCCCAAATTAATCTCTTCTTTTATTATACCCAATACTAGTTATGAAAATAATAAGCTGACACAGAGATGGTATTTTTTTGGAATGGAAGCAAGTGTTCCTGATAGACAACATGTGGTACATTGGGTCATTCCAGGAAATACAGACTTCTTTGCAAAGACCACTAAAAGGATTGTGAAGCTGGATTCAAGAAACCACTAATTTATGTGCCCTCGAAGAGGGGATAGTGCCATGTGTAACTTATACCTCCTTTTCCTTAGACATAGGAGAGGGGAGAATAAGCTTTGTTGTGTTTCTAACTCACTCTGTGGCTCATGAACTTGCTCATTTCTGCTTTGCTTTCTTGCTTTTTTAACCTTCAACAATGAAACCTGTTTTTAAACTGAACTTTGTATCTTATTGATTTTTTAAAAATTATTTTACGTTGGTGTGAAATTGGTTAACAATGTTGTGTTAGTTTCAGGTGTACAGCAAAGTGATTCAGTTACACATACACGTGTACATATTCATCTACATATCTTCAAGTTCTCTTCCCAGTTAGGTTATTACGGAATACTGAATAAGCCATTACCTTTGGGAGCTGAGTATGTGGACTTGTTTGAAGCTTGATAAGGAGCATCTAGAGACCACAAAGTGGGAAGCAAGAGCGCTTATGGGAAAATGGAAACATTGGTAAGAGGAATAGAAATGAATAGAAGTCTGGGAAGAGAAAAAACCCCCCAAAACAAGTCATTATTTCTTTTATATGCTGAAGAATTTGGGGTAACTTCCTGTGCTCAGTGCATCACTTGCTCTTTGAATGCCCATTTCTTTTCTGGGCTTTTGACATTTTTGTCTCGATCTTCCTGTCGTCTTTGTCGCTGGAGGCTGCCTGGGCCCCTCTGTGCTGGTCCACACGCAGTCTGTTGCTTTGTCACTTGCTTGTCATCTTTATGTGCAGCGCCACGGGCATTCACATCTTGTCAACCACGTCGCTACTCTGTACGCACCAACATTCCAGTTGTCACCTTTTTGATGGATGCCTTTGGAAATTGGTTAACATTTCACTTTTGCTTTAAACCATGTAAGAATGTCACTTTATGCACCAGGTAGAAAATAGACTAAGGTATTAGAAAACAGGCAAAATAAAGATCACTAGGAATAAAATTTTCCCATTAAAATGCTGGGCTTGAGAATCACTGAAGCCAAAATGGTTGATGAAAACTGCCCCTGACGTACCCGATCTGACTGAAGTCTCCAAAAAATATTTCAATCTCTTTCCATAAAAATTATCATCTTGTGTATCTTGTGTATCTTCATACAGCCAAGTCGTCCGTTTCAATTAAAAGTGTTTATGTTGTCTATATACCTAGAAGAAAGAAAATTAAATATTAATAGTGATTGCCTCTGGATGGTAAAATTATGGGTAAGTTTGTTGTTGCTTTTAGAAATGTTTCTTTAATGTTCAGATTTTCCACTCTGAGCATTAAAAGAATGCTACTCTATGATTATAAAAGAAATGCTTTTATAGTCATAAGAAATTTAGTAAGAAACAATTGATAAAGATGAATATATATATATATATGCCTATTGTTTTTATCATATGCTTGTCATTTTTGTGTTTTGTCAACTGTATCCCTACTCAGTGCTTTTGAATGAGGGATAAAACAGCAATAAACTGTGAATCCCCTGAATCCATCTTTTTGTCAAAGGTGATGTAAGCATTCATCTCCATCATATTTACAGCAAATTATCAATTTTCTCACACAATCTGCTGCTCACTGGACTGCTGTTTCCTTCAGGCCAGTAATTATTTTAGTTATCTTTACTTTAAAGACCCTTAGTTTGTGTTTGAGATATATGGGAAAAAATAGTTGTTAAATGATTAGCGAATACATTTAGAGCATTTGAATTACTTTTAGGGATTTTGGCAATCTACAGTACTTTCACACACACAAAAATCTGTATATGTGCACTAGTGTGAGCCCTAGTTTGTATAATACTGCCAAAAAATGTTACTTATTCCCGCCTGGATATGATATATTTATCTTATGTATTTATTGTTTGCTTTTTCCTCTCCCATCCAACTCAAGTAGAAATAAAAAGTCAAGTCTCAAGAAGGCAGGGACAACATTTCTGTGCCAGTTCTGTCGCCCTTGTGCCTCAAATAGCACCTAGTAGGTATTTAGTAAAAATTTGTTGGATGAATGAGTATCTTTCTTCAAAATTATGAATTGATAGATAACTAATGAGGATATAGTGTATAGCATAAGGAACTCTACTCAGTGCTCTGTGGTGACCTAAATGGGAGGGACTTCCAAAAAAGAAGGGATACATGTAAACATATAACTGATTAACTTTGCTGTACAGAAGAAACTAACAAAACATTGTAAAGCAACTGTATTCCAATAAAAATTAATACAAAGTAAAAATAACATAAAAACAAGAAAAAATATAAATTGAGAAATGTTTAAAGTTAAAATAATTAGCATATATAGAATTGTTTAATAAAGACAATAAAAGTCACTCACAACTCAATTACTCAGAGATAATCCCTGTTAAATATTTGCTGTGTGCAAAGAAAAACCTTGGAAGGAAATACATTACAAATATGGGATTGTAATTATAAAAGTGAAATTATACATATGTAGTCACGTAATCTTTAGTTTTGGTGGTTGAGTCACTAAGTCATGTCTGACTCTTGTGATTCCATGGGCTGTAGCCAACCAGACTCCTCTGTCCATGGGATTTCCCAGGCAGTGATACTGGAGTGCCTTGCCATTTCCTTCTCCAGGGGATCTTCCTGACCCAGGGATCAAATCCATGTCTCCTACATTGCAGACAGTCTCCTGCATTACAGGCAGATTCTTTACCACTGAGCCACTAGGGAAGCCCGGAAAATTTTATCCTCACTTTCAAAAACCTCTTCTGCCCTCATCTTTCATAACTAGTAATCAACACATCACAGATAGAATTTTAAACATAATCATCTTTCTTGATGGAGCTGTATGTTCGGAAGATTCTGGCACTGGTATCTGACTACACTGGCCTAATGCTGAGATTATGAGGTGTCAGTATCAGCAACGAGTGATTTACGGTCCCCTCTAATGAATACTCTTTAAGTTTTGCGCTAGTTGCTTTTCTGCCTTAGTTATTCATAGTTTTAAAGGAGCTCATTACTGGTTATTTCATTTGTCAGGGCTTAATCACTTACCACTTATCTTTTTTTTGTTCCTTAAACTTTTGTCATTTAGAACCACATCCAATTTTAAAATCTATTTTTCTGGAGCATTAACTAATAGGCCACTTCTTTGGAGATTTATGAACTGCCTAGTAGGTGATCTTCATGGTGTACTTTTTTTTTTTTTAAGACGCCCAACCTTCCCCTTTCCTCCACCTCAGTCCAGTCCACAAAATACTCCTACCCCACCTTGGTCACTGTAATTTAGGGTCCTTCCTGAGTCTTTAGTTCATGGGATAAATGTTATCTTAAATCAAATAGATACCTACCATTACTTGCTTGGTGCCAGGATGTATTTTAGAGCCATTACTGTGTGAGTGATTCATCAGGAAGTAGGCTATTATAGGAGACCTTTTATTTTAGGTTTTGCTTTAGGTTCAGAGGCCTCAGTGAGGTTCTTTTCTGATTGAGTTGTTAGCTGGTAACATCTCAAAATAGTTCATAGAGAGAAGGATCTTAGAGTGAAATCCTGCTTGTGCAAATGCTTCAGAGACCAATTTGAACTATTTTCTCCCAAGAAAACCTTGGTTCTCCAGTAGAGGCCAAGGGCTTAGGCCCTAAAAGTTGTTTTATTTGGGAGAAGACATAGATCCAACTTTCAGACTTTCACAACAGAAGGTTGCTCTCTCTTGGCTTCTTTGTTTTAATTTTCAGGAAGGGAAGGGTCTTTCCAAGAGGTGACCAAGTAGCAAAATGACCCCCAGTAGCTCCTGGTTTGTATCCTATCAGCTTAGTGATGCCAGCTTAGTGATCTTTTCCTCAAGATCCTGTAACAGTTTTGGACTTGTATCTCATTGGTCCAGCCTGGGTGATGCATCTTTGGCATGGCTGGTGTGATGAATGGAGACACACACCACACACAAGCATGTACATACACATATACATACACAACCTAAACCACAAGATTGCTCCCTGGTTAAAGAAAGGGCTCATCATTCAAGCTAAACTGACTAGTCTCTTTCCTGAGAATTTAAATCATTTTGTGGAGACAGGGCACAAAGGTAGAAAATGGTTAGGGAGGATCCATCCTCGGTAATGGCATCCTAAGCGTGCTGAGGAATTGATGCTTTTGAACTGTGGTGCTGGAGAAAACTCTTGAGAGTCCCTTGGACAGCAAGGAGATCAAACCAGTCAATCCTAAAGGAAAATCACTCCTGAATATTTACTGGAAGGACTGATGCTGAAGCTCCAATACTTTGGCCACCTAATGTGAAGAGCCGACTCATTGGAGAAGACCCTGATGCTGGGAAATATTGAGGGCAAGAGGAGAAGAGGGTGACAGAGGATGAGCTGTTTGGATGGTATCACCAACTCAATGGGATATGAGTTTGAGCAAACTCCAGGAGACAGAGGAGCCTGGCATGCTGCAGTCCACAGGGTTGCAAAGAGTTAGACATGACTTAGCCACTGAACAACAACAAAGATGTCTATTGGTTTCTGTTTCCTCTAATAACCAAAGGGCTACTTGGTGGCAGCTTTCTAGTGGCCCCTGGATAATTATCTTAGCATTCTCAAACTCCAGACAGTTGGTAGCCTTCTTCTACAACAAGATTATATATAAAAAAAATCAAGCTGTAGTGTTTAAGGGCTTCTCTGATAGCTCAGTTGGTAAAGAATCCACCTGAGATGCAGGAGACCCCAGTTCGATCCCTGGGTTGAGACGATCCCTTGCAGAAGTATTCTGGCCTGGAGAATTTCATGGACTATATAGTCCATGAGTTAGACAGGACTGAGCAACTTTCACTTCACACAGTGTTTAAAATAAGAGAGAAAGATCCTACTAAATTTTGTCTAATGTGCTGACATAAGTTTTTCAAGTCTAATTGTTGTTAGGACTTGAGACCCAGATAGAATGACCAGTACTATTTTTCAGAGTTCGGGTCAGAGCATTTGTATCAAATCCAAACCAGTATTTATTGGATTAACAAATTAATTATTAGAATTCGTGAGAAGATGCTTTAGGGTTAATACATTTCAAACTTTTTCTCCAAAGCATAATTAACCAACTGTTAAATAACATGATAATAGGGNAAAAAAATCAAGCTGTAGTGTTTAAGGGCTTCTCTGATAGCTCAGTTGGTAAAGAATCCACCTGAGATGCAGGAGACCCCAGTTCGATCCCTGGGTTGAGAAGATCCCTTGCAGAAGTATTCTGGCCTGGAGAATTTCATGGACTATATAGTCCATGAGTTAGACAGGACTGAGCAACTTTCACTTCACATAGTGTTTAAAATAAGAGAGAAAGATCCTACTAAATTTTGTCTAATGTGCTGACATAAGTTTTTCAAGTCTAATTGTTGTTAGGACTTGAGACCCAGATAGAATGACCAGTATTATTTTTCAGAGTTGGGGTCAGAGCATTTGTATCAAATCCAAACCAGTATTTATTGGATTAACAAATTAATTATTAGAATTCGTGAGAAGATGGTTTAGGGTTAATACATTTCAAACTTTTTCTCCAAAGCATAATTAACCAACTGTTAAATAACATGATAATAGGGGAAGTATAATTTATTGCAATGTATTTGTATTTCTAGATCTCTGATTTCAAAATTATTAAGATGAAAGCTAAATGTCTACTCAGTTTGCTAACATTAACATACAAGAAAACCCATTGGAAAGTTCATTACCGAAAAAGGTGTTACATAGGCAAAAATAGCTCTGAATGGAGGTCGTCATGTCCTCTTTCAGAACAATAGCATGACACGAAATACAAAGTGGAAGTTAAGATAACCTGTTCTCTTCCAAAGGAGATACAAAGTTGTTCTGTGCCCATTTCATTATATTAATTCTTTAGTCTGATTGCTTCTTTCTGGTTTGCTCATACCCCATCAAACATAGACCCTAGAACTGCTATACTAAGTCAGATACACTATGTCCTGTCGTCAGCTGAGTGAGAGGGTTTCATATCCTTCCCGCAGTGGCACTAGTAAAGTGGAGGCCAGTACCATCATCTTTTTGCAGACTCTCATGGCTTATATTCATAGCTCTATTCCAATCGCTTTAGCAGTAACTTCAATTCTTGTACAAGGTCATGTATATTTATTACTCTCAGTGTAAAGTAGGACTCCATGTTTTATTTTAGTTTAGTTTAATACTGTCTGAATGTCTCTTATCAAGGATAGGCATTATGTTAGAAGCTGGAGATAGTGAGATGTAGATGTCTTTGAATTTTGATTCACAGTCTGGCAGGGAGATGAGCCAGTCAAGAGATAAATCTGGTAGAGTGAGATGAGGACAGTAATAACAGTGACTAAGCTCTTAAGTGCCTAACGTCACAAAGTTGGCAGCTGACAGAGCCAGGAGTCAAAGCCAGTGCTAAAATCCTAGGACTAAACTTCATTTTCTTAGCTACTGTGAGAGTCCAGCAGAGCAGGTGTTAATACCTACAGATGGGAGAGTACAGGAGCACAGAAGTGCCGACCCAGCCTATAAATCCAGGAAGGCTTTCCTATGTGGTCTCCTAAACTAGCCTCTCAGGAATCAGCCAAGTGAAGGTGGGAGACGGGCATCCTATGCAGATGAAAGATCCCGAGGAAAGGTATTGAAGTGAAAACATATGATGTGTTTAGAGTATCAGGACTGACTTAGTAAATTAGGGAACTAACTTGCAATGGCCCTGATTTCTACCCAAAAAAGATGAGAAACATTCTTACAGGTCAGGGAACTCATTGATGGTTTTAGAACAGGGAGTAATGCTTTTAGATGCCTGTTTTAGAAAGTGCAGTGAGGAAGATGAAGTAAAATTTGAGGCCAGGAAACCAGTTAGGAGATTCCTGCCATAGCCTAGATGTTTGTTGTTGCTGTTATTTCGGTCACAGAGTCAGACAGTCTAGATGACATATGCCTAAATGAGATGTACCACTGATGATGAGGGCGTGGAGGAAGCAATCAAGAGATATTTAAGCGGTAGAATTGGTGAGCTTTATTAAGGGGCAATATAATATGGAAGTGTCATACAAGGTAGGCTCAAAATCTGGCTCGCTTACATACTGGTTGTGTGACTTTGGACGAGTTGCTCAACTTCTCCGAGACTCAGTCTCCTCATCTGTCAAATGGTGAGATCTGTCATCTCATCTGTCACAAAGAGTCAGAACCCACCTCATAGGATTGTTACCAAGATTAAATGTTAGTGTGTATGTGCATGTGTGTGTGTGTGTGTAATATTATTCAACCATAAAAAGAGGGAAACTTTGCCATTTGTGACAACACAGATGGCCCTTGAAGGCATTATGCTAATTGCAATGTCAGAAAAACAAATACTGATCTCACTTACCTGTGAAATTTAAACAATAACAAAAGAAAACAAGCAAAATAAACTCATGGTTACAGAGAACAGATTGGTGATTGCCAGAGGTGGGGACAGGGTAAAAGAATAGGGTGGAGAATGGGCAAAATGGGCAAAAGAGGTTAAAAGTACGAACTCAAGCTATAAAGTAAATCATGGGTATGTAATGTACACCATGGGAGCTATAGTTAATAATACTCTATTGGAAATTTGAAAGTTGCTAAGATAGGAGATTTTAAAAGATTTTCATTATAAGAAAAAAATTGTAACTACCTATGATGATGAATGGGGCTTCCATGGTAGTTCAGCTGGTAAAGAATCCACCTGCGATGCAGGAGACCCTGGTTCGATTCCTGGGTTGGGAAGATCCCCTGGAGAAGGGATAGGCTACCCACTCCAGTATTCTTGGGTTTCCCTGATGGCTCAGATGGTAAAGAAATTGCCTGCAATGCAGGAAACCTGAGTTCAGTCCATGGGTTGGGAAGATCCCCTGGAGGAGGACATGACAATACACTCCAGTATCTTGCCTGGAGAATCTCCATGGACAGAGGAGCCTGGTGGGCTACAGTCTATGGGATCACAAAGAGTCAGACATGACTGAACGACTAAGCACATTGTGGTGATGAATGTTAACCACAATTAGGTGATCATTTCACAATATATACAAATGTTGAATCATTATGTTGTACACCTAAAACTAATATAATATGTCAATCATATCTAAAATTTTAAACATGTTAATGTGTGGAAATATTTAGAACAGCGTCTGCAATGTCTTATTGCTGAATGGATGTGAATTATAAGGAAGCTCTTATAGGTGATTTGGAGGACGGTGGTACCACCAGTTAAGATAGAAAATATTGAAGGGGCTGGGTTCAAAGAAAAAATTATGATTTAACTTATATATTAATTGAGTCTGATGTGTTTGAATTGCATTTTAGTGTTTAGTAGTCAGTAACTTATACTAGTAACTAGTAGTCAGTAACTTATACTAGTCTGGATCTCAGAAGAGACTTTTGAGAAGCCGATATAAATCTGGGAGTTTTCAGTATTTCTATGTGGGTGCTATCAGAAAAAACATATTAATTAGATTGTTCACAGAAGAATTCAAATAAGAAGGGAGGATAATGAAGAGCTGGACCTTGGCAATAAGAGTTGATGGAGGGACTGAAGTAGAACCAGGAAAGATTAATGTCTTGCCTGCAAATAAATATCTGAGGACTGTTTGATTACTTATATAATACCCTCTGGAGGAAATGAACATAAGGATGAACAACAGGCATTCTTTTGAATCTCTGAGCATAAGTGGTTGATAAGACAGGAAGTTTCCATTTCTAGGAAGGTTCTATTGAAAAACAGTGAGCAAAAATTTCACTTTTCACCTACCCCATGATTCAGCTTCCCTTTCCATTTTCCATGCTCTGCCTCACTGCTTTCTTTCTGCTAGGCAGTCCCTAATTTCACCAAGCCCTTTTTTTTGAATGGTAACCAGAATGAACACAGCTGTTTAGTTATGAATGAACCTCAGCTTTATGTAAAGAAATATATTTTCTGAGACTTCCCTGGTGGCTCAGCAGTAAAGAATCTGCCTGCATCCAGGAGAAACAGGAGACTCAGGTTCGATTCCTGGGTCAGGATGATCCCCTGGAGAAGGAAATGGCAATGCACTTCAGTATTCCTGCCTGGGAATCCCATGGACAGAGGACCCTGGCATGCTACAGCCCATGGGGTCTCAAGAGTTGGACATGACTAAACGACTCAACCACCATCACCAAAACTAAAGAATGTTGACTTCATCTACTGCAAAAGTACATTGTTCTGATTTTGTAAGAATCTTACTTTCTGCTATGACTCTTGGTTCCTTTACTAGGTTGTAAAAAAAGCTCTCAACTCTTTATTTTGTATGCCTTTTGCAGCCATGGATAGAAAACAAAAGCAGTCAACTTTTCCTCCATTTCCTCTGAGAAAAATCTTCCCTGTTCTAAATTTCTCCTCCCTCACAGAGCTTTTCTCCATGATTTAGGATTGTAAACATTCCTACTTGTTCACACAGAGCAGTGTTCAGGGCATCTCATTTGTATTTTCTATGACACATGAGTAGAACAATGAATATATAAACGAACAAATGAAAACAGTTTGATCATGCATGCAATGGTGCAATTTATACACACAACATATTAAGGTATGGCATCAGACATGTTCCTATTAGCACACAATTTCTTTTTAGGTAGAATCAGAGTTCATTGTTTACTTATATCCCTAAACTGAATCTTTTTAACTTCAACTTCAAGAGCGCTTGAATTAGTTTCCATTGATTAATGCTATAGAAGCTATCTGCCATCTTAGTGAAATGAATATTTTAATACAAGATAAATGTTGTCTATGAGCATAAACTGCCTTATTCTTATTTTTGAGGCAAGAATAAACCACAAAACAAAAAAATACCTGGGGGAAAAATGTAGCACCAGTTTCATAAACAGGATTTCTTTCACAATATAAAAGCATTTTCCTTTGTGAAAATCACTGAATCTGGGTATCTACAGATTATGTGTGCTTTCAACCTGTGATGTAAACCTTGAAACCTGAGATTAGTAGATATTCCTTCCTATTTACCATCACTGAGCAAACTAACTCAAACACTGCTTGGCATCTTTGAGAGAACTGTGTGCATATTTACACTATAATTATTAAGGATTTGGTTCCTGCGGTTTAGCGTAATTATGGGTTCACATTTCTCCAGAAGGTAAAGAAGTTAGCCTGTAACAAAAGAGTAAGGGCTAAGCTATATTAAAAGTGGCCTTAATTTGTAAAACGTTGAAGCTGTCTAATTTCTTGGACATGATGAAAAATCTGGTATATCAGGTATCTAATTTTTATTTTACTTCTTAAAAGCTTGTTTCTGCTTAAATATGCTGCTTATTGCTTAGCAACCATGTTATTCTGCCAAATTAGTTTCTCCTATAACTCAATAATAGGCCATGCAGTAAATAAACTTCTCATAGTATTCTACAGCCAGAAGCTGATCAAGATACTAAAATGCTGTGAAAGGTAGGCAAGCAAAAGACTTTGGCTGCAGTAACAGCATTTGGAGGCACCATCAATTTCAAACATGAGTTCAATCATACCATGCAAGTCTCATTAATAATTGTGGCCTGGTCTCTCATCCAGGTTTCATTTCCAAGTGCATTATTATTAACTGCGAAGTATTTCATTTTAATGTTGCTGCTGCTAAGTTGCTTCAGTCATGTCCGACTCTGTGCGACCCCATAGATGGTAGCCCACCAGGCTCCCCCGTCTCTGGGATTCTCCAGGCAAGAATACTGGAGTGGGTTGCCATTTCTCTAATGCATGAAAGTGAAAAGTGAAAGTTAAGTCGCTCAGCCGTGTCTGACTCTTAGCGACCCCATGGACTGCAGCCCACCAGGCTCCTCCGCCCATGGGATTTTCCAGGCAAGAGTACTGGAGTGGGGTGCCATTGCCTTCTCCACCAATTGCTTACTCTTAACTGTAGACAAATGTTCTTAGTTCAAACATTTCTTTTAGTGTTGTGATTCACCAGTCAGTTTTACTATCTGAAGTCAATTTTCAAATGATTTTTTTCAGGAATATTTCTGCTAAGACTACTTTACCCATGTCTATATACCATCCTTCATAAATGGATAAGGGTCTGTGTTAGAAGTTCCATCTGCTTNATTGCTTACTCTTAACTGTAGACAAATGTTCTTAGTTCAAACATTTCTTTTAGTGTTGTGATTCACCAGTCAGTTTTACTATCTGAAGTCAATTTTCAAATGATTTTTTTCAGGAATATTTCTGCTAAGACTACTTTACCCATGTCTATATACCATCCTTCATAAATGGATAAGGGTCTGTGTTAGAAGTTCCATCTGCTTTCTCTTAAAATTTATTGAATAAATGTAGTAACAATTATTGGGGCTTTACAGTAATTTTCAGTCTAGAGTTCCTCTGCCTTTGTGCGTGACTTCCATGGCTAGGTGTCATAAAGAGTTGCTCAGGAAAAAGCAGATGTGACGATGTAAGAAGAATATGTTTATCTGTGATTCTGTTTCTGTTCTGTAATAAGTTCATTTGAACCCTTTAAAAAATTTTCACATATAAGTGATATCATGTGATATTTGTTTTTCTTTGCTTGATTTACTTCACTCAGTAGGACAATCTCTAGAGTTACAGATGTAGAAAACAAGCTTACAGCTACCAGGGGGTATGGAGGGGGAGGGATAAACTGGGAGAATAGTGTTGATATATATACACTATTGCATATAAAATAGATAACTAATAAGGACCTACTGTATAGCACAGGAAACTCTACTTAATACTCTGTAAAAGCCTATATGGGAAAAGACTCTAATAAAGAGCAGATATATGTACATGTATGGGGCTTCCCAGGTGGCACTGGTGGTTAAGAACCTACCCGCTGATGCAGGAGACCAAGGAGATGTGGGTTCCGTCTCCAGGTCAGGAAGATTACCTGGAGGAGGGCATGACAATCTGGTATTCTTGCTGGGAGAATCCCTTGGACAGAGAAGCCTGGCAGACTATAGTCCATAGGGTCACAAAGAGTTGGACACAACTGAAGCGACTTAGCACACACACATGTATATGTGTGACTGATTCACTTTGCTGTTCACTGGAAACTAGCATTGTAAATAGTACATTGTAAACCAACTCAACTCCAATAAAAGTTTTAAAAAAGAATATGTTTATTATATTCCTTTATCTAAATAATTTAGCATTAAGAAGACTTTTCAGAGTCTCATTCACTAGTGACCGCTCAATGAGCATCACTGATGAATTGGGTAGTAATTCCGCCCCAGGGTCCCGTCCCATCAGCTGTCACAGGCTAAACAGAATGGAACTGGCTACTCAATAAGGCCAGCAAAGACTCTCAAGGTCCTAACTAGAATGCTGTTATTGATTCAGTTGGTGGCTCATCTTTCTACAGTTCAATATCTTTAACTAGGATTCTAGTCCATTATTTTTAGGTAACGTCTCTTTTCTTTGCTTTTATTCTCTTGGGGCAAGAGACAGCCCGATTCCATTATAGTTTAATATAACTGTGTTGGGACAATCCTGAAGTGATTAGATGTAAAAGGAAATATTCTAACAGTTTAGGTATGTGCTGGCATTTTTGCTTGTTCGATTCCTTTCTACTCTTCTTTGCCAATGGTATGGCTATATGGTATGATCCCTTTTGTTTCCCATGTGATTGTTTGGTATGATTGTTTTCTTTTTGTTGAGTTGCCCATATGATGGAATTCTCTTTCTCTTTTGAACTTTGGCTGTTCTTGTGATCTGTAACATAAATGGACCCAAAGAGAAGAATGGAAATTTGGAATTCACTTAGTCTGAAACTTCACCTCTAAGCAAGAATTTCCTCTGCAAAATATAAAATGTTCTTTGGGTTCTGTTGACTAGTTCTAGTATGGTGGTTCCCATTTCTTCATGGGACAGCCAATTTCATATTTATACATTCTTTCTTTATGAGTCCAAGTTGTCTCACCATTACCTTCCCCTCTGCCCACTCTAGTTGTTCCCAGTCTGGTGCTCTAATATTTACAGATCATATTTGTTTCATCTCATATGACTGCTATTATAGATATTTGAAATTAACTCCAAGTAGCCTCCTTTTCAGTTAGGATATCAGTAATTCTTTCAACCATTCTTTAGTAGGAGAACAAAATTTGCCTCCCTAAAACATCTCCTTGGCATATGGATTATTTCGAGCTGTAAACAGTCAAGGCCCAAAAGACTCAGGAAGAAACTTTGACGTTCCTCCTAACTGCCTAAAAGAATTTAGATGGAAGGTTTGTTCCTGGAAAATCCCCTGAGACACTTTCTAAGAATATGGGCTAGCTGCGATGGGAGAAACTGCAGGGCCTATGGATCAGGGTTCACTCTGTGTCACATTGTCTCTTCATGGCCTAGCAAACATTTGTTTATCAAACGTTTGCTTTTTCATTTTCATGTTAATTGCCTTCCTCCTCTTTGATACTCAAACCATTACCCCCAACATTCTTTTATTGTTATTATTTTTAAATTTTTATTTTTTAGTTTGTTTTGTTTTACAATACAAACTGTCTCTTTTGCTGTCTCGCGTACAGGTTTAACATTACCATCTTTCTAAATTCCATATATATGTGTTAGTATACTGTATTGGTGTTTTTCTTTCTGGCTTACTTCACTCTGTATAATCGGCTCCAGTTCCATCCACCTCATTAGACCTGATTCAAATGTATTCTTTTTANTTTTTTCAAATTTGCTGGCATATTGAGTGCCACACTTTTACAGCATCATCTTTTTGGATTTGTAATAGCTCAACTGGAATTCCATCACTTCCATTAATTTTGTTTGTAGTGATGATTCCTAAGGCCCACTTGACTTTGCATTCCAGGGTGTCTGGCTCTAGGTAAGTGATCATATCATCGTGATTATCTGGGTCATGATTATTTGTATCATAGTTTTTATGTTTTGAACCTAAAAGATTAAATAGTTTTGCAAGGCTTATTATAAAAAAGTACTTGCTTCTCTCATCCACTCTTTCCTGTCCTGAATTATGATTTTGAGGGACAATTTTAAGTATTTTTTCCTGCTGATTCTGGAATTTATCCCCAACTAACTAAAAAAATACATGTTTTGCATATTTAGATTTTTTTTCCTTTTTATTGTGAAAGGTAAGGACTTAGTTTCTTAACTCCCTGCTGCCACACACATGTATTCACCACCCATCTCTTATCCTTCTAATGTAGGTATATCATAACTTTTGTTAATTAATGCTGGTGGTTATGTTATTGTGACTTTGAAAATATTTTTCCTTCCATTCTTATTGCAATATACTTGACATACAGCAATGTATAAGTTTAAGGTATATATTAATTTTGTATCCTTCAGTTTTACCAGATTTATTGGTGAATTTTTTGGTGGTGTCTTTAGGATTATCTATGAATTGTATAAAGTTTAAGGTATATATTAATTTTGTATCCTTCAGTTTTACCAGATTCATTGGTGAATTTTTTGGTGGTGTCTTTAGGATTATCTATGAATTGTATGTCAGTTGCAAACAGAGACAGTTTTACTTCTTCCTTTCCAGTTTGTCTTCCTTTTATTTCTTTTTCCTGTCTGACTACTGTGGCCAAGACTTCCAATACTACGCTGAATAAAAGTGGAGAGAGTGGCATCCTCGTCTTGTTCCAGATCTTACAGAAAGTGATTTCAGCTTTTTGCCGTTGAGTATAATGTTATCTGTGAACTTGTCATATATGTCCTATATTATGTTAAGTTATGGTCCCTCTATACCCTCTTTGTTGAGAGTTGTTATCATAAATGGATGTTGAATTTTTTCAAAAGCTTTTTCTGCATCTATTCAGGTGATCAAATGATTCTTATTCTTTAGTTTGTTAATGTGTATCTCTCTCATTGATTTGTTGGTGGTGAACAATCCTTGCACTCCTGAGATCATTCCCACTTGATTTTAGTGTATGATTCCCTTAATGTATTGTTGAACTCAATTTGTTAATATTTTCTTGAGAATTTTTGCATCTGTGTTTATTGGTGACACTTTCCTATAGTTTTCTTTTCTTTTCTTTCTTTTTTTGGTGTCTTTGGTATTGGGATGATGTTAACCTTGTAGAATGAGTTCAGTAGCTTGCCTTTATCTTCATTTTGGGGAATATTTTGAGAGGAATAGATGCCAGCTCTTATTTAAACATTTGGTAGAATTCCCCTCTGAAGCTGTCTGTTCCTAGACTTCTGTTTGGAGTTTATTATTACTGATTTAATTTCATTACTGGTAATTGGCCTGTTCATACAGTTCCTATTCTTTCTTGATTCGGTCTTAGAAGAGTGTATGTTCCTGGGAGTTTGTCTATTTTTTTCTAGGTTGTACATTTTGTTGGCTATGTCTATTTGTGCACCCACAGTAGTAACCCTACCACAACAGAAGGACTGTGCAGCCCACACGGAGGACAGCCTTAGAGCATGTAGCTCTGGTGATGAGAAGAGAGGGCTCTGCTGGGTCCCATAGGATGTTTCCTATATAAGCCACTTCTCTGAGATTAGGAAATGTAACCTGCCTACCAAATGCACAGAAATAAAAACAAAGAATTAAGCAAAATGAGGTGACAGAAAAATATCCAGGAACAAAATAAAACCCCAAAAAGAGAACTATAAAAGAGAAACAATTTATCTGATAAAGAATTTAAGGTCATGATCATAAAGGTGCGCAGAACTTGGGAGAAGAGTAAGTGAACAGAATGAGAAGGTAGACGTTTTTAACAAAGAGTTAGAAAATATAATGAAGAATCAGAGTTAAAGAATCTGAGTTCACAATGCTGAAATTAAAAAATACACTAGGAGGATCAGCAGTAGATTAGACAGCACAGAGGAATGGATGAGCAAACTGGAAGACAGATTAGTGGAAATGACTCAAATTGAACAGAAAAAAGAATGAAGGAATTGTAAAATATGAGGGCAGTTTAAGAGACCTCTGAGATAACATTGGGCACACTAACATTCACATTACAAGGATCCCAGAGCGAGAAGAGAGAGAAAGGGGCAGAGAACATATTTGGAGACATGGGAGTTGAAAACTTCCCTAATCTGGGAAAGGAACAGGCATCTAGGTCCAGGAATCACAGAGACTCCCAAACAGGATCAGTCAGAAGAGGACCATCAGTTTAGTTCTATTCAGTCGCTCAGTCATGTCTGACTCTTTGTGACGCCATGGACTGCAGCACGGTAGGCCTCCCTGTCCATTGCCAACTCCCAGAGTTTACTTGAACTCATGTCCATTGAGTCGGTGATGCCATTCAACCATCTCATCCTCTGTCGTCCCCTTCTCCTCCTGCCTTCAATCTTTCCCAGCATCTGGGTCTTTTCAAATGAGTCAGTTGAAGAAGACCATAGCAAGACACGTTGTAATTAAAAAGACAAAAGTTAAAGATAAAGAGAGAATATTAAAAGCAGCCAGGGAAAAGCAACAAAGTTATATACAAGGAAATTTTCATGAGGATGCTAGATAACTTTTCAGGAAAAAATGCAGGTCAGGAGGGAGTGGCACAATATATTTAAAGTGATGAAAGGGGAAAGCCTATAAGCAAGAGTATTCTCCCTGGCGAGGCCTTTGTTCAGATTTGATGGAGAGATCAAAAAGTTTTACCGAGAAGCAGAAGCCGAAAGAGGTCAGAACCACAAAAGCAGGCTTTACAAGAAATGTTCAAACGACAACTCTCAGAGAAAAAGAAAAGGCCACAACTAGAACATGAGAATCGTGAGACAAAAAATAACAGCCTACTTGGAGCTTCTTTTCAGATTCAGAAATCATTTTAGAATTTTAAAATCTCTACAGGATGAAAGGGTCAAATTTAAACTTATGGTAAAAAAAAAAAAAAAAGGGAGGAAAGGGTGGTGGCTGGGTCAGTAAAGATGGAGGTGTTTCGTGTGGATGCAAATATTGTAACTGATTTCCTTGATAGGATGAAATTATGAGCTATCTGGAAATTCATACCAAAGAAGAAAATATGTGATAGAANGTGAGACAAAAAATAACAGCCTACTTGGAGCTTCTTTTCAGATTCAGAAATCATTTTAGAATTTTAAAAACTCTACAGGATGAAAGGGTCAAATTTAAACTTATGGTAAAAAAAAAAGAAAAGGGAGGAAAGGGTGGTGGCTGGGTCAGTAAAGTTGGAGGTGTTTCGTGTGGATGCAAATATTGTAATTGATTTCCTTGATAGGATGAAATTATGAGCTATCTGGAAATTCATACCAAAGAAGAAAATATGTGATAGAAAAGATACAGTTAAAGAAAATAATAAATGTAGATTTAGAGTATGCTGTATCTTATCAGGAAGTGATGTTGCAGCTAAAGTGAAGCGGTTACAATGGCATTACTTGCTTAAGGTGACCCTGTTTAAACGTTCATGTAAACAACATGTTGGCATTCATACTGTGTAAATCAAATGTTCCCTACAAAAGCATAAAATTTACAGGTAGAGAAAGTTTTCTTTTTTTTCAAATGGTCTTCGCTATTGTAAACGTTTCTGCTCTCCCCCCACCCTCCCACCCATTTCATTTTCAATTGGCTTTGACTTTCGGGCTGTCAGGGACATCTCTGGGTAGCTGTCAAGCAGACAACCACCTTCAATGATAACCAAGTCTAAACAGAGACAGAAACAAACCTTTCAATATCCCAATGGATTAATGCTTCTTGGAGATGGTTTCCTTCAATAATTGATTACTTGCTGTGGTTTGACTGTGTGTGTTGGGAACCATATGTCTGTTGCCATAACAAACTAATTGAGCAATTCAGTTGACACGACTCCTGGTTCCTGCAGTGTGGCAAACTTCAGGCGTGACTGCCGAGCAGGACTGTGCTCTTAAACAATACGTCTGGGAGACTTGAGACTTTTCCAGTTCCCTTCACCTGTGACCCACTTTATAGATTTTAGACTTGTGTGAGTGTGATCCCAGAGGGACAGCTCACTTCAGTACCCTGTCCTATAGGCCAAAGGAGTAGACCATCCATTACCATCTCCTTTTCTTTCTTAGGTTAATGACTATATTAAATATTAAACGAGTTTCCGTCTCCAGAGTGCCCCTGTAAGTGATTTTACATTAGCTCATCCACTTTCGGCACTGTCCTTTCTTTGATTTCTGATAAAGCATGTTGCTCTGTGTAACATAACTCAGAGGAAATCATGATTGATTTGACAACTGTTAATGTGATGCTTAATATTAACCTTCATTTTTAGATATGGGGGAGGTTGGTGAAGGAGGAGGAGAGGGAGAAGAAAGAGGAATCAGAGAGAGAAAGTGTCTTAGGCTTCTTTTGAGGTGACAGGGATGAAGGATCTCATTAACATAACACAGAAAGTTAACACGTTTCCCCTCGTTTTTCTTCTTTGAGACATCTCAAAATCTCTGATGGCTCAGATACTAATTCTAACTCCTCCCTATCAGAGCTTTGATGACTGCACCAAGAAGGTAAAGATCATTTGGGGATACAGATATGTTGAGAATAAAATCTGTGGGATTTGCTGCAGCTTTTCAGAAAGGTTTAGGATTTTACCTTCAGCTACCTTCCGATTTAACATTGAATGAGAAGGGATGCTGTGAGGAAAGTAGAATTAAGACATAATCTCTACTTGCTGAGATTAGTATCATAGTAGACAGACAGGCAAGACCCCTGGAAATTAGAGAGTGGAGGCGGGAGCATCAGGGAAGGTGGTTACCTGTGGGACTTTAGCTGGGAGAGCGTGAGGCCTCTGTCAGCAGCTGTTTTCTAAAGCTTCAGCCAGTAAACGAAAGGCATCCCTGAGGCTTTTCCTTCTCAGACAAAGCTCATTCTTAAAAAAGTCAGCCTCTTTTTAACCTGCACAAGAGTACAGCTGCCTATGCCTCTTTTGACTGTTCTTTTGGGAGGGGAACTAGATTTATATATATTTTCATTTCTTTTCAGTAGACAGAGAAGTGGAAAGTGGAAAACAAAAAAAGAAAGTGATAGTTGCTCTGCCATGCCTGACTCTTTGCAACCCATCTACTGTAGCCCACTGGGCTCCTCTGTCCATGGAATTTCTTAGGCAAGAATCTTGGAGTGGGTTCCCAAGCCCTTCTCCAGGGGATCTTCCTGAGCCAGGGATCTAACCCAGGTCTCCTGCATTGCAGGAGGATTCTTTACTGTCTGGGCCACCAGGGAAACCCAGAGAAGTAGAAATCCTTGGGTAATTGCAGAAGTTGGTGTTTTTGGAACTCAGTCCTGCAGCATGGAGTCCGTTCTCACTCCAGTCTGGCAGAAAGAGACCAGCAGTGATTTGAGTCTGTGTGACAGGTTTGTTCTTTGTCGTCTCTTGGAGGCACTTTACACACATTTTAGCAAGATTAGGAGGAGGGAACACGGGTTTCGTAACATTCCATGTCTCACTTTTATTTATTAGGGCTTGCATATTGAATGAACTAGGCCTTGATGAAAACTTTTATTGGATTTGTATAAATTTTGCTCCCTAAAGAGCCAATATATAAATATGTTACTTAAGTGCTGGAGATATGTAATTGAGTAAAGTTTTACAATGAGAAGAGAGCTTTTAACTAGATCAGCTTCTTCATTTGGCCCATGAGGTCTTGAATGGGAAAGTGGTCCTTTAAGGCCTCACAGCTGGTCATAAACAAAATAGGGAGTCCCAGCCACAGAGCCTCATGTATGCAAAACCAGGCTGAGATAAAAAATACACACAACAGGGAAGAGAAATATGACTGGGAGCAGGCTAGCCAGTTCTTCTCTTGTAAAAGAAATGTACATATATTCTAGTAGAAGTATATGATGATTACTTTAAAAAAAAACAATATATTGTGAAAAATTTATCATTTGCTGCACAGGAGGGCTGGTACAATCAAGTAGTAAGATTTTTTAAAACAATGATTTAACAGAAAGATCCCTATCTGAAAATCCATTCTCATTTGATGCACGCTGCTCTTGTCTTCTCAGTATGCGTATCGACAAAACAAAGATATTAGTGAGATTCAAGTTTATGCAGATCGGCCAATATGAATTGTACATGGCACCTGACAGCCTTGGGCAAGATCTCTGTGGTGTGATCACTGGCAATAGTTTCAGTTTCCAGGTAGTCTCTGTGACCTGCAGTAACTCAGACACATCTAGCACTTTGAAAGTGTGGGGTTTTGTATCATTAGATCAGAGGTTCTCAATTGATTGCTAACACTTTGGGCCTGAGAATTCTTTTCTGGTGCATTGTAGGAGATTCAGCAGCATGCATCCCTGGCCTCTAAACCCTAGACGCCGGTAGCTTGCCACAGCCCACTGTAACAACCATGTCTCTCGACACTGTTCCCTGCAGATGGACGGGAGGCAGACTATCCCCCAGTGGAGAGCCAGGAGCTGCTGCATTAGATGATATTGTGGTCACTTCAAAATCAAGCCATGTGGACAGTTTGTTCCTGACCACAGAAGCCTGCCTTTGTTCCTTAAGCAGGAGAGAGCAGCACAGTGCATAGGTGTGTGTACCTGGGTGTGTGAAGGAAGGCAAGCTAAGTAGGTCTTTGCTAAACCAGTCAAATGAAAGGCAGAGAGGAAAGAGATTACTGGATCAGTCAGGGTCTAGCTAGGAAAACAGAAACCACAGGGGAATGATGCAGGAAATTGTTCATATCAGTAATGTGTTGAGCTGAGAGTTATTTTTGGAATTGTAAGGAAATCCAGAAATGAGCAATGACAGCCATTACCCTAGGCTGGAGAGAGAGAGGTCCTCAGGGATCAAGTCATCCCCAGAGGCAGGGACCAGCATGGGCCTCTCTGGTGGGAACTGAAACCGTAACGGAGATGTGAAGCTGCCCTAGGCAGGCGGAAGAGGAGAAAATACCCTGTTTTCCCTCACCCTCCAACCTATTGCCACATCTTCTCCATTGTAAGAGCTAGTTTTCCACTTGCCATATCCATGGTATATTATAGAGTACACTGGAAATGAACCTAAGAGCAAGCAGGCCCCGGACTGGCACAGACACCTATGTTCAAAAGCAGCAAATAGCATATTCTGTTTATTGGAGAACTAGAACTGGAGTCATGAACTTATCTTGCTTAATGTCCAAAACACGAAACACTTTCTGCTTCTTCAGTGACTTCATTTTGCAACACCACCAAAGCGAATCAGGTACAAATACAAGTGCCAGGTGGGTGAGGGTATCTGTTTTGGGGTAATAACCAAAGATTTTTATACTGATACTTTTTAACAATAAAAAAACCTTACCATAGTGAATAATTTACTTTTATGGAGTATTTATCATACATAATTTAATTGTAACTTTCTGAAAAATTTTATGATATAGGCAATATTATTATTCCTTTTCTAGCAATGAGAAAACCAAAATAGGAAGAACTTTAAGCAAATTGTCCAAGGCCACATAACTTGTAAGCAGGGGAGTGTGATTTGAATTCAGGCCTGTGATACTGCATACCTCCCACTCTTGGCTACTATGTTATGCTGCCATATTGTGGGGATATGATGACTAATGATAGCTAACATTTATCAAGAATTATTGGATGTCTGGCTATGTTTTCAGTGTTTTTCTACTTACTATTATTAACTCATTGAAATCACACAATAGACCACTTTACAGATGAGGCACTCTCAGGCTCAGAGAGGTGAGGTAACTGGTTGAAGATCACAGAGCTACTAAGGGGTAGAACTAAGTTCCGAACCTAAGCAATTTTGGTTTTAGACTGTGCTTTCAACCGGGAAAGTGATTAAAGGTACTGTGTGTATATGATTTATTTTATTCATTGTTCATTTCAACCAGTTCTGTTCTATGCTGCGCACTTTCCTAAGCTGTGAAGATGAGTATGATATTAGTGAGGAACTTGTCATTTAGTGGAGCTTATCGTTTAGTGGAATGTTCACAAACTTGTAAACAAATGATGATGATTTCATGTGACAGCTATTGTAAGAGAAGTTCATCCCCGGAGATATNGCATTGTTCATTTCAACCAGTTCTGTTCTATGCTGGGCACTTTCCTAAGCTGCGAAGATGAATGTGATATTAGTGAGGAACTTATCATTTAGTGGAGGTTATCATTTAGTGGAATGTTCACAAACTTGTAAACAAATGATGATGATTTCATGTGACAGCTATTGTAAGAGAAGTTCATCCCAGGAGATATGGAGGGATAGAGGAAGATTGGGAATTTTCTGTATGTAGGATGGAAAATTGAAAGTGGAAAGTAAAGGAGCTTTTCATAAGAGAGCTAACTCATGAGATGTGTATATTTGTGCTGCAGAAGTTAGGTAGTTGTGCAAAGACAGTGACAGGAAAGGAAGTGGAATTGAAGGAATATTCATTTGGCTGAGGCCTAGATCAAAGAGGGTTGGGCAAGGAGGTCAGAAAAGAAGACAGCTCCAGATTCTCCGAGGTCTCGTATGATCCAGTAAGGAGCTGGGATGGTTTCCTTTTGCCATGCCTTTAAAATTCCTTAGAGTGCTTGATGCATTTATTTTTTCTGTCTTCTACCAGTTGTAAAATTATATTCTCTGGTGCCTTTGAGTGAACTGTATGTTGTTGGTGAGAACTAATGAAAATTTTCTCTTTGTGAGTGATGCATATTATAGCTGCTTTGTGAGTGACACACGCAAAAACTCAGAGCTCGAGCCAGTGGGCATTTATGAGGCTCTAGTGACCCAGATTTGGAACAGGCCTTGACCTAAGGTTGTAAAAGCCCTTATGGAGAGATCGCTGTGAGGGAGCTGCTGAAATGTCACTCCAGCCTCACGTCATTGCTGTCCAGCTAGTCTCCAAATGGCTTTCTTTGGTAGTTAGCTTCACATTGATTGTTCAGACCCAACAAACAAAGTGGAAACTTGTGATTTGTGATTGAAACGCATCATTGGAACTTTAGCCTGATGTTACAGCTTCTATTCTTAGAATATGCATAACATAGGAAGATAATTAAATCCCCCATCATGAATGCCATGCTTGGCTCAGTATTTAAGGAGGAGGTTCCCTAGGCAATTTGTCCTCTACCTTGTCCACTGGGCATGTGTTTTGACTTCTCCTGTTTCTGAAGCCCTGGTGGAGTGTGAATCAATGGGACAGTTGGGGAAGTTGATTCAATATGATGCCACTGGCTCACTTTTGACAAGTTGAGCAATCGAATGAGCACTACTACTTCTGTCCCAAGGTGTAGTTCTTTTGTTCCTTGGATACTGATAATAATATAGTGAATTAGAAGGACATGTAGCGTTTTGAAATAGTGAAAATAACAGAAGAATGTGCACTTGAATGTCAGTTCTCCTGCTTTTTTGTTTATATAACCATTGGGAAATCACTTAACCTGCAAGTTTTAGTTTTTTTATCTATAAAATGATTCCTGTTTTATGTCACTGGTGTGAGGAATATGAATTTAACACATATGACAGTGGTTTATGAACTGTAAAATACTGTATAATTTAACACGTTAGTGTTAACAAATTGACAGGCTCAATAGCCTGTTAGCTCCAAGTATTTTTGTAACATTTGAGATCTTAGTATGAATACTGGGTAGTACTAACCGTACCTTTTAGAAGGTTCTTTTTCATTAAAAAATATTTCAAAGAGCCTACCCTTTGTTCTTCAGTTTGTAACCATGGTCCAGAGTTGGCCAACTTTAGATTAAATGTTGCTATTGAACCACAATAATCTCACCCTGACTGACAAATGACACGGGAGCACCTGGACCCCTCTGGGTTGAGTCTGCTGCATCTGAAGAAGGGGAATAATAATACCAACAACAGAGGGCAATTTTTAAGACTAAATGAGTTAATCCTTGCAAAATACTTAGCATAACATGTGAAACTATTTTCAATGACTGTTAACATCTGTTTTTATTGTCATTATTATGACATACACAGTCTGCAGGCCTTCGTGAGGACTGCTGAATTTCCTTCCGGGCACAGTGGAGAACCACTGTGGGATTTTTAAGCTACTTTTGAGAAATTAGTTCAGGTCTTGAAAATCACTCTCATTTTGCACAATTTAAGGTAATGTCTGAGCACCGTGTATCAAATAGCTCCTAGTCCCCCCCTTTTTTTTTTGCAGAGAATAACGTGACCTTGTGAATCTGATATAAAAAGCAACTTTAAACAGATAATTCATTTATTAAATAATGAATGGCAGCTGATAATTTAGTGAATCCTATAGGGAATTTTTAGAACCTGTTCATAAATTTTTTTGACCAATAACCCTCTGCTAACTTATTTGATCATGTTTAGCTTTTTGTTGTACAACTGATCCATATTAAATACAGAATCTTTAGAAAAGAAAACTAGCAAAGAGAAAGAAATATAAAAATTTCCTATTGCCTCATTAGCCAAAGATGATCATTATTATTTCGGTATATACCTTTTTGGTTAAAATTTCCAAAATTATACTTACTTGAATTAGACATATGTCTTTAGCACTGAACTCTGACAAGATAAAAGGCTGTCATGAGAACTTACTTAAAATTCAAAAGAAATAAAATTTAAAGATCTTAATGCAACTCACAATCCCATTTGTAGTTCAGTTTAAATATGTAATTCAGATGAAAAATATAGGAAATCTTTTGTGGATTACTTTCTCAAATTGAAATAACAAACTTTTCTGTATATTTTACCTTCTTTGCATCATAAGCAATAAATCACAAATTGTCACCTCTGTATGTAGTGCTTTGTGGCTAAATTATCCTGAAATATCCAAAAGGAGAGCCATTCACAGAATGATTTAAAAGAGGAGAGTANGTGGATCACTTTCTCAAATTGAAATAACAAACTTTTCTGTATATTTTACCTTCTTTGCATCATAAGCAATAAATCACAAATTGTCACCTCTGTATGTAGTGCTTTGTGGCTAAATTATCCTGAAATATCCAAAAGGAGAGCCATTCACAGAATGATTTAAAAGAGGAGAGTAAATCTGAGTCAAATACATTACATAAAATGATTCACAGAATGTGTCTTTTGTGAATTCTTGAATGACACTCTGAATATATTTTGTCTCCATCTTTTTTGTTGGCTTTATCCCTACACTTCTAAAAATTGCTGTCAATTTGTATTGACATACCTGTTCTTACAGCTTACCGATACTATTTACTCTTTGGTTGATACAGTAGATGTTGGAAAAAATGGGCTAGAATATTCGAATGGAATGGTTGGAAAAATACGTTTTAGAAGTGTGGGTACAGAGGAGCCTACCAGGCTATAGTCCTTGGAGTCGCAAAAAGTCAGAGTTTTTGTGACTGAGTGACTGAGCACACAGGTGTGTGCACACACACACCCACAGATGGTTTTGTACTTACCTTAATTTGTGGGTGTGTGGACAGGCTAAAAAGACAACAAGGTTATGCTATCTAAGCTGAGTGTTGAAGAACTGATGCTTTTGAACTGTGGTGCTGGAGTCTCTTGGACTGCAAGGAGATCCAACCAGTTTATCCTAAAGGAAATCAGTCCTGAATATTCATTGGAAGGACTGATGCTGAAGCTGAAGCTCCAATGCTTTGACCACCTGATACCAAAAACTAATTCGTTAGAAAAGACCCTGATGCTGGGAAAGACTGAAGGCAGGAGGAGAAGGGGATGACAGAAGATGAAATGGTTGGATGGCATCACTGACTTCATGGCCATGAGTTTGAGCAAGCTCTGGGAGTTGGTGATGAACAGGGAAGCCTGGCATGCTGCAGTCCATGGGGTTGCAAAGCATTGTATATGACTGAGGGACTGAACTGAACTGATGCTATCTAAATAAGTGAATGGGTCTGCTCTGTTTCCTAAACTGTAACAACTAGTTGAGAGTAAATCAGACTTCCTTTAATTAAAGCACCAGGACATGAGCAATTATTGCAGTATCATCATAAGAAATTATTGGTTATATTTATAATGCTAAGAGGTTTAGGGAGAGAAGTGGAACACAACTAATTCTTTCAAAATAAATTTCCGTTTATTTAAGAGTATTTCTTCAACTGAATTTAATCCCCAGAAGCAATAAGTAGGATTCCTTTTCTCCTATTTACCCTTTGCATATGACCGCAGGATCACAGAGGTGGGGACCTTAACCACCTGTCATCCCAATTTAACTCTTATCAAAGGGTGATAGAAGATGACACAGTGAAACTTGCCTCACTTAAATGGTCAGCCGCAGTGCAGTAGCTTGCTCAGCTTGTCAAGTCAAAGAAAAATTGCATGAGACAAGTTAAAGAGGCACAGAAGACTTTATTCAAGACTATTGCAGTAGGGGTCACGACTATTGAAATAAGGGAGAGAGACTGAACTCAACTCCATTGAAACAAAAGGCAGAGAGTTTTTGAGCGCTGGTGTCAGCTAGTGGAAAGGACCTGGAAGATGTTAGGGGGAGGTTTTCAATTTGACTGGGATATCTGTCTTTGCTGATTGGCACTTACCTAAGTCAGGCTCTTATTCTCCCACAGAGACTGGGAGATAAAGGTACTGTCTTTCTACATGATTGGATTTCAAAGGGATGGGTCTCAGGTCCTTAAAGTCCTCTGTTATAAAACTGGCAAAAGGGCTGACAAGAGCAGGATGGGAGGTCAGGTGACAGGGACACAGGCTTGTGGTTAAGAGAGTCAGAGATGAACGGGAGCGAGAAATGTATGCTAAGGAGTTTTGTTTTAATCTTTTGACAATTTGTTGCTATTATTATCATCATTGCTATTTACTATTTGCTTAGTTGAATTAAGCCTATTAATTTCTTAAATAGCCATTATAAAATGGCATAGTGAGTGAGAGAAATTCCCTAAAGAGCTGTGTTAGCACATAATAATCAACACAGCTTCCTGTCCTGCTATAAACTCTACTTGACAATAAAGTAATTGCCTTTCTCTTTTTCTAGGCATCACTGTACACAGTTTTCACTGCAGAATTATAAGGTTATCTCTTAATCATTTACAAACCTTAAGAAGCTGTCTCATTTGACATCTGAATAATAACACCTTTTAATAGTTTTGTTTCCTAACCTATTTTCTTCTACCCTCTTCCTAGAAATAAAATGTCAGGAGACATCTTTGCAAAATTACAATAATGGTGTTATTGTCATATTTCTGGTGTTTATCTATGCAAAAATTAGCAAACTGATAAGATTGATCTCTGTAGATCCTCTTTGTATTGGCCAAACATCTTGGGTTATGAACCTGGAAGGAAACAAGTAGGCAGTTTCACTTTAAAAGGGCTAGTATATATTAGTTTTTGGAGGGTACCCCAGAACCTGTACCTGGCATCACACATCCGTAGTCTCCAGGGTGGCTCCAGGGCAGTCTTCAGGTTAAATTCCTTTAAGAGCAGAATAGTAAGTGGTCCATTACTAAGCTGTTACAGTTTTTTCCACATTAACTTATTTCTAAGATAAAACCTATCAGATGGATTTAGATTTTATCAGTTAAGAGTTTGAAATATATCCTTTTAAGGGTATTTTCAACTATTTATATGGTGGCTTAGAGGGTAAAGCATGTGCTTGCATTGCTGGAGATCCAGGTTTGATCCCTGGGTTGGGAAGATCTCTTGGAGAAGGAAATGGTAACCCACTCCAGTACTCTTACCTGGAAAATCCCATGGATGGAGAAGCCTGATAGGCTACAGTCAGTGAGGTCACAAAGAGTTGGACACGACTGAGCGACTTCACTTCACTTCAGGGTATTCTCATATTCATTCTGAGCTTCCCTGGTTGCTCAGTGGTAAAGAATCTGCCTGCCAATGCAAAAGATTTGGAGGTTTGATCCCTAGGTTGGGAGGATCCCCTGGAGAAGGAAATGGAAACTAACTCTAATATTCTTGTGTGGGAAATTCCATGGACAGAGGAGCCTGGTGGGCTACTATCCAAGGGGTCGCAAAGAGTTAGATACGACATAGTGACTAAACAACAACAAATATTTATTTTATCTCTAGGGAAAAAAGAGAATTTATCTAAATTCTCAAATTTATACCCAACATATTATTTTGGAATGAAGTATGTGTAAGTACAAAGATGGAGCATGTGAACCACAGGGAACCCTTATGAATACAGAGCTTGCATCCATTCTGGGCTGTATCCTGGCTCCCTGGCAGGAGGCTTATAGTACACGGACCCCAGTGAGGAAGGTCTCCTGAGGTTTCGCATGCTGGTTTGCATGTGGAAATTAATCTTAACATAAATTCTCTCAACTTGGGAACATTTTCATTCGTATTCTTAAATAATCTGTTCCCTAGTCTGATGTTCAGTTCAGGATTTAGTTGTTTGAGAATGCTAAGACATTGTGTCCTCGTCAGTTCCCTTGTAAAGCTATATACTGTCCAGCTTGTTAGTGTGATTACTTGTCCATCCTACCTCCTATTGCATAGATCTCTTCTTTGATGCCCCACATCTTCAGGATGATTTTGACAGTCTGCACTCCTATGAAATCTTACTCAAAACATTGGTTTTTATAATATTTATTTTTTCTCATGGACTGACTCCTTATTGAAGTCATTCTTTCACCAGAAGGCCTGGTATATAAAATCCATAAATTCTGTCCCTAAGAACCTGTCCAGATAAACTGTTCAGCTCTACTAATATTAGAAAATCAGAAACGAATGATTTAACCCTGAGTGTCCAAAGGCAAATGGTTGGGTTTAACTGGATGCTGAGAGCATTCTGGAACGAGCCTTCTAATGACTAAGATTTTTCCTGAAATAGGAGATTCAAAATTATTGGTTTACTGAAGTCTTGACTTTTCAGTTCAGTTCAGTTGCTCAGTCATGTCCAACTCTTTGCGACCCCATGAACCGCAGCAGGTCAGGCCTCCCTGTCCATCACTAACTCCCGGAGTCCACCCAAACTCATGTCCATTGAGTTGGTGATGCCATCCAACCATCTCATCCTCTGTTGTCCCCTTTTCCTCCTGCCCTCAATCTTTCCCAGCATCAGGGTCTTTTACAGTGAGTCAACTCTTCACATCAGGTGGCCAAAGTATTGGAGTTTCAGCTTCAACATCAGTCCTTCCAATGAATACCCAGGACTGATTTCCTTTAGGATGGACTGGTTGGCTCTCCTTGCAGTCCAAGGGACTCTCAAGAGTCTTCTCCAACACTATAGTTCAAAAGCATCAATTCTTTGGCACTTGACTTTTAGAGGATACATTTTATTACATTCAAGGCTTCTTCTTGCTTCTATTCCTTATACAGATCTAGCCTTGCAGGAAACAAATGTGAGTTTACTCTTCTGTTTTCAGATAATATCAGAGGGGTAAATTCTGAATTCTAAGCCACATCTGATGAAAGTCTTTCTCCAGATCTTAATCTTGCTTTGCAATAAGATATGCACACACACAGATGGAGAGGTAGATGTCTATATTCATGACATACACATGAACACTTTTAAAGTAGCTTCGTTTGAGTTTTTTCCTTTAACTTTTGTAAGAAATGTTCTCTGGTCTTTCTGAACACTCAGACTTTACATATCTCCATTGAAATAGAAGATTTAATATTATTTTACCTTTTAATGACTATTTTATTGATAGCCTGTGTTCTTCTATTGTCATTAGTCCAGTTGTTTACATAGATTTGATTTCAGGGTATGTAGGGTATGTGCTTATTTTCTGAGAATGAGTGCAGATGGTCTATATGAAGTATGCATAAGGTCAATACTATGACTTTAAGAATTTTGTAAGAATTTTTAAAACATTGTCCCTCTTCCATGCTTATTCTTTTTCACTTGTCCATCAGTTTCCTCATAGCAGTTAACGATAAAATCCTAGAAAAACAGAGAAGACATATTCTCAGAATTCAGCGAGGGAAGGCAAGCTTGGAAAACAGTGTCCCTCTTTCCAGGCAGTCTGTGAGAGGGCCAAAGAACTCTCTAATGGTATATTTGGTATGTATGCATGCAGGTTAAGTTGCTTCAGTTGTGTCCGATTCTTTGCAACCCTATGGACTGTAGCCTGCCAGGCCCCTCTGTCCATGGGATTCTCTGGGCAAGAATACTGGAGTAGGTTGCCATGCCCTCCTCCAGGGGATCTTCCTGACCCAGGGATCAAACCTGCCTCTCTTAAGTTTCCTGCATTGGCAGGCAGGTTCTTTTTCACTAGCACCACCTGGGAAGGCCATATTTGGTGTTAAAAAGCTTTAAAAGGTAAAAGAAAGCAGGTTGTATTTGTAAGCCTGCTACATGGGTAGAGAGGTGAGAGCCGGAGTTAGTATGGGCATGAACAGTTGAGGTTTTGAGTTGTTCTCAACCTGGACTCTTCANCCTCTCTTAAGTTTCCTGCATTGGCAGGCAGGTTCTTTTTCACTAGCACCACCTGGGAAGGCCATATTTGGTGTTAAAAAGCTTTAAAAGGTAAAAGAAAGCAGGTTGTATTTGTAAGCCTGCTACATGGGTAGAGAGGTGAGAGCCGGAGTTAGTATGGGCATGAACAGTTGAGGTTTTGAGTTGTTCTCAACCTGGACTCTTCATGACAAAAGAAGAGACAATAATTTTATTCTGTGCTTTAGGGAGGCCTGTAAGCATCAAACAGGGTATCATCATACATAAGTGGAACAAAGCAAGAGTCTATGTACAAAAGGGACCAAGCGTCCATCTAGGCAGGTAGATATGTCCCTTTGTAGGAGGCAGGGTTGAGCTTGAATGGGGCTGAACAGCAGACCCCAGGGCAGAATTTGGATGGAAAGTGTTGTGGAAGGCACCGTCATTACAAGCAAGACAAAATCCTCTTAAGATATGAATCGAGTTTTACCACAACACGTTCAGGGATATGTGATAAAACAGGGTTTACATCCTCAAACTTCTAAGTGTTCACTTCTCAGAGACAGGGCAAACGTTTGATTATGGGAACTACTTTGTGAGGGTTATCGGAGAACGAAACTATCTCTAGGTGGAATTGAAACTGAATTCCAGATCTTTTCACATTCTTATACAGCGTGATGTTCCTCAATTTCAAAAAACTGAAAAGCATGCCCAGGAACTAAGAATGAATGTAAACTAGGAATTATGGAAGCACAATTTACCTTGATGACTGTATGAATTGTTTCTTTAGACTTAATGGGTGTTGGTTTTTCTCATCCTAGAATTTCACATGGAAGTTTTCTCTACTGTGTAGTGCCTTGTTCATTCCTACCCTGTCCTCTGCCTCCGGCTCCACCAGGCAGAGTTGGGGGCTCCTCCTCTGTCCTCTCTATTTTCATGAGATCTCCTGACTTATAGAACTTTTGAATGTCTCACTTTCTAAAGCGTATCCTGTGAAGCTGGTGTATCAATAGTTGTTATGCAAAGAAAATAATTTCATCAGATAAGCTTGGGAGCTTTTGAGTTAAATGTATTTCCCTGCTGCATGCTGTTTCAGAGACCATAATTAGCTGTGTCATCTTGAATCTCTAAGATGGAATGTTGAACATTTCCCACTCTTTCCAGCCTGCTGACCACTTTGTTTTGGGTAGCATCTCAGATGCTAGTGTTTTCTAACACACCTTAGAAAATGCTCCATATCTCAGGCATTGATCTTCTTTTCGAGTTTTCCTTACCAGTTTGTGTTAGTTTTTTTTTTTTTTGAAGACTAGGACTTGATTTGTTTGCTTCCCAAGCTGCGTATAGGTACTTAAATGTGCTCTTTTTAAAAAATTCTGATAAATACACAAATATTTAATTTACCATCCTAACCATTTAAATATACAGTTTGGTGGTATTCAGTTCATTTCAGTTGCTCAGTCCTGTCTGACTCTTTGTGACCCCATGAATCGCAGCACTCCAGGCCTCCCTGTCCATCACCAACTCCCGGAGTTTACCCAAACTTATGTCCATCGAGTCGGTGATGCNCCTTAAAACAACCCAAAGTTAGTATCTTAACAGTCATGTAAGGCAGAAGACCAAGGTCAGTCTCAGGGGAGTAATGTCAAGGTATCAGCTGGACTGTTTCTATTTTGTTCTGAAGCCTCTAGGAGACAATCTGTATGTTGCTTTCCCCAGCTTCCAGACACAGCCTGGATTCTTGGTCATGGCCCTTTTCTCCTCCTCCAAAGCCAACAACCTAGCATTGTCATAACTCCTTCACTGACTCTGCTTCTATTGTCCTGTCTCCTTTCTCATTCTGGAACTCCTTCTGTTTTACAAGGACTCTAGTGATTACGCTGGACCCACCTGGATAATCAGAAAATCACAAAGTCCTTAATTATAGCCATAGAGTCCCTTTTGCCATGTTATATAAGGTGTTCATAGGTTCTGGGAATTTGGCCAGGGGTAACTTGAGGGGCCAGTATTCTGCCTACCATGCTTTCCCCCCTGTTCATTTGTGAATCTATGTTTAGGTGGATATTGGTANAAATCACAAAGTCCTTAATTATAGCCATAGAGTCCCTTTTGCCATGTTATATAAGGTGTTCATAGGTTCTGGGAATTTGGCCAGGGGTAACTTGAGGGGCCAGTATTCTGCCTACCATGCTTTCCCCCCTGTTCATTTGTGAATCTATGTTTAGGTGGATATTGGTATATCAGGAAGATGTTAAACTTGATATTATTTCTAGGAATACAGTTGTTAAATTTCCCTGAAATCACAGTGAGTAGTTCTGTAGTAAGATCTAAAAGGATTGAACTGGGCCCTGAGCCCCAGACCTCTTTCATCTCTGTGAGAATGTCTGAGCCACAAATAGAGCATCGCTAGCAGGGTCCCTCTATTAAATCTTAACAACCTGCAAATTTACAACTCTGTCAGCGAGGCCCAGGCTTATCCACATACACTGGCTGAATATGGAAGGAAAGTAATTGGTGCTGTTGTCAGTAGTTGGCAGGAAACTTGAACCTGGACAACAAGTCTTTCTTAGAATGAGCAGCAAAGGCTTATAGGCTTGCTTATATGTACTGATTGATTGCCAAACTTAAAACTCTAGCATAAAATTTCTTACATGGATATGAAATGGTTATTTCAGAGCATGAGTCTGGTAGGCTTTAAAAGTTATCTGATTGCACTTCAGATTGTGAGTTCTTTTTGCAATTCTGATAGAGTGTTTCAGAAAACTAGTGAAATAATACAAATGGGTGCTCTTTCCTTACTGGTTTCTATGTGACTGGCATTGTTATTATGCTTACACACATTGTAACATATGCCAATTTAACAGTTTTGGTAAAAACAAACAAACAAAATTCCTGAATTTTCAGCTTGTCAGAAAACATTTAAAAATCCTTGGGTTCTGGTGATAAAAGGAGCTTAACCTTCATACTTCAGTTTTGGGATCTTATCTTTATTTCTACTCTAAGGTTAGGGAAATTCTCAAGGGCCTTGGAAAATGTGTACTTGATAAAGAGAGATTTGTGAGATTTTTTTCTTTCTGCAATTTTCTATTTATTTCAGTGTCTTGATGATAGTAATATAGACTAGTTGGGCTAAATGAAATTCTTTGTTTCATTGGGCGAGGGGGAAGTATCAGCTAGGGTTCAATACAAGAAGTAGAACATTTTTGATATAGAAAAATAATTTATCATAGGGTCTGCTGCTGCTGCTGCTAAGTTGCTTCAGTTGTGTCCGATTCTGTGCGACCCCATAGACAGCAGCCCACCAGGCTCCCCCATCCCTGGGATTCTCCACGCAAGAACACTGGAGTGGGTTGCCATTTCCTTCTCCAATGCAGGAAAATGAAAAGTGAAAGTGAAGTCGCTCAGTCGTGTCCGACTTAGCGACCCCATGGACCGCAGCCTACCAGGCTCCTCCGCCCATGGGGTTTTCCAGGCAAGAGTACTGGAGTGGGGTGCCATTGCCTTCTCTGTCATAGGGTCTAGACATTATGAAATTGAGTGAACTAGTAAAGAAATCTCTGGAAAGCTATTATCTCTGATACAGCTTGAGGTAGCTATAGGTCTGCAGGGCTGGTGGTCCAGTGGAAGAGCTGAATGTGAAGTGGAGAGGGCACAAAGACAAAATAAATTTCTATTTCTTATCACCTCTGTGGACCTCAGTGATGTAGGTGACTGGCAGGAATATCTAGAACTTTCTATTGGATATACAAGACTTTGAGAAGTCTCTGCAGAGGCCAGGTGTCAAGGTGGTGTCAAGATGGGCCATTAGGTCATGATAATGTGAGCCCTCTGCTCTGGTGCCTCCCACTCTATGCATTTCAGAGCATGATGGTTACTGTTTCACTTCTGCCTCTGAAATCTAACATTCCTCCAGTAATCAAACCAAACTTAGAACTACATAGCAAATGGAATTCCAGGACATATAGCCAGCTCATCTAAGTGGACACAGTTAAAGCCACCATGGGAAATTTCCCAGGCACTGTGGACTGATGGTTAAGATCAACCAATATTTAGAGGCACATACCATATTAAAATGCTGATTTTTTTTTTCACTTCAGAAAGAACAGTGAACAAAAACAGGAGAGAGAGCAGTGAATAAAAATAGATAAGATCCTTGTCCTCATAGAACTCGCAGTGTTGTGAAGATAGATAACAGAAGAACTGTATAAAGCCACAAAACTGTTATAATTTTGAAATGCACAAAGGGAATTAAAAAGGTGCTATTATAGAGAATAATGGACTTTCCTCATAGCTCAGTCGGTAAAGAATCTGCTGGTAATGCAGGAGATCTGGGTTTGATTCTGGGTCGGGAAGATCCTCTGGAGAAGGAAATAGCAACTCACTCCAGTATTCTTGCCTGGAGAATCCCATGGACAGAGGAATCTGGCAGGCTACAGTTGATGGGATCGCAAGAGTTGGACACGACTTAGCGACTAAACCACCCCATAGAGAATAATAGAAGAATGATCATCCTAGAGAATGAATTGGGTCTGGCAAGAGACAGAATCTGGTGAACAGAAAGGATTATGGCTTGAATTAGTAGCAATGAAAATAGGAAGAAGTGGAGAAGGTGCTTTGTTGTATTTCAGAGGAAGAAAAATGAGCATTTGTTATTAGACTGGATGTTGAGAAAATAGGAAAGAAAATTCAAGGGTGAGCTTCAGGTCTTTAATCTGAGATCTTTATGTGGGAAATTCAGAAGAGAATTGTTTTGGAAAGGTAAAATTGAGTATAAAGTTTCCAACATGATAGTTTAGAAATGTTCAATTTGAAATACCATGTGTGGTGGTCTATAAACTATGGAGCTCAGAGGAAAAATTGGAGAATAGTGCAGTGAATATGAAAATTGGGGAATTATCCTTATAGAGATGGGATTTAAAGTCATAGTAGTACATGAGATCTTGGAGAAAGGGAAATGTAGAAAGAGAAGACAGATGATCTAGTATAGAGCTCCAAACCACTCTATAATTTAGAGAATGGGTCAGCAGGAGGATTGTGTGTGTGTGTGTGTGTGTGTATGCACACACACACACACACACACACACACACATATAAGTCAGGGAAGTGGAAAATTAGATCATGGTATTATAAAAGCAAAGAGGAAAATTATGTTAGGAGGGAGAGAATGCCAGTTATCACTGAAATTAGATTGGAGGAATATTTTCCAGGATTTTGGTTTCAGCAAGTCTTTACACTCCTAAAAATTATGGAGAACCCCAAGGGCTTCTATTTTTGTGGGCTGTATCCATCAATATTTACTTTATTAGAAATTAAAGCAGAAAAATTATAAGTATGTATTACTTTAAAAACAGCAAAAATAAATTCATTTCACATTAATATAAGTAATATACTTTTATGAAAAAAACTATATTTCTCAAAAATATTGAGAATGGTGACATTGGTTTATGTTTTTGCAAATCTTTTTGGCTTAATAATTCTGCTTCTCTTCCTGTCTGTTTTGTTCCGTTGTTTTGGTTGAAGCATATGAAGAAAATATGGTCTCACAAAAAATGTAGTTGGAAAAGGGAGTAATATTTTAGCAGTAATATTTTAGGTATTATTTCTTACTATAATAGAACTTGGTAAGTGGCAATTTCTTAACAATTAATTGGAATATAGAATCTAAAACCGTATCAGTGAAAATTTAATACTCTGACATGTTAAAATCTATCAGTGTACTTTATATTTTGAATGGATATTTTCACCCATGTGTGATTTTGTAATATCATCATCACCCAGGAAATATGGGTTTACTGATTTCTACATATTGGTGAAATATTGTTATATTATTCCATTTGACAATGTTTTTAGAATCACATTAATTAACATCATCTCTAATGTCATCAGTATTATTATAAGAATAGATTTTATAACATAAACCCCTTGAAAAATTTTTTAGTACTCCAGGGATCCCTTGATCACATTTTGAGACTGACATTTAGTTAGAAAAAGCTAGAAAAGTATTCATTGGATTTAACAACTTGGTGGTCATTTGGTGACTTTGGTAAGAACAACATTGATGGATGGAGACAAAACAAATTGGAATGAGTTAAATAAAGTAAGAAAGTATTGATTTCCCAAAAGAGTACTCTCCAGAGACATTTATTTTTAAAAATAAGCAGAAAATTCAGACAGTAGCTGAGGATGTGTGGCTAAAGGAAAATTTAGTTTCATTTGCTTTGCTTTGTTTCAAAAACACAACCACATTTGCATATTGATAGAAACATTTGAGAAGACTAGAAGAGATGGCTGGTGTAGGAAAAAGAAATAATTGCAGGAACAAAAGCCTTGTGAAGACATGAGAGGATTATACTTGATAACATGGATTTGCCTTCAATAAAAGGACCTATGATAAGAGAATGGGTTCAGATGCAGGTAGGTTTGTGACTGTGGATTTAGATGGCTTTTATTTTCTCAGTGAAGTGTGAAATGAAATTACCAGCTGAAATTTGGGCTAAGAAGAAGGGGTTTTAGAGATTTAAGAAAAGATATAAGGTATGAAATGTTTTGGGGAAGGAGGATATGAGTTAGTAAGAGAAACATGATAAGATTGCATGGTTGTCTGGACAGGGGAGTCTCTTATCCATAAACTTAAAATGAAATCAATTACTTATGTGATTTTTTTCCAGGAGTGTTCAGTTATTTGGGTGTAGACATGGAGAACGAGATGGGTAGGTTTATACAGGATTGGAGTTTTTGAGATGATGGATGATAAACAGGGAGAGGAAAATAATGATATTGTCAAAGGATTAATTATGACTATTCGCAAAGGATTAACTGTGATATATCATCATATGATATAAACAGACCAATGAGGAAACTGAAGCTAGGAAGGGATTGATGAAAATGATAAAGGTCTGGGATCAATGAATTGGAGATCACTACTGAGGCGGGGCAGTGGGAAAAGAAGATAAGGAGATGGAGCAATGGTCAAAGACTTGGTTTTTTAAATTTAATTTTCATTAATGTGATTTCTGATGAGTTATATGTGGTTATACCATGAGAATAATTGTCACTGGAAGAAAGATAAAAGAGTTGCTGAGGTAAGGCAGGAAAAAACCCAAATCTAGAATATTTATATTATTCCTGTAGTTCATTGATGATGGTGTGGGATGGAAGAGAAGACTGAGTTGTGTGATGAAATCAGATAACAGGTTAAGCAAGATTGTGCTGTGACACTAGTCAAAGAGAGAGTGAAAGATTCGAATAGTGATGTGGCGAGCCAAGACACTCAGCATGTCAGGAGTCCGGGAGGGCTAACAGAAGATAGGAAGAACAGGGTACCAGTGATGGAATGAAAATGAAGCCATTGAAAATAGCTGGGCAGAGGTGACTCTGATAATAACACAAGAGCTGACTGGAGCCAAGAAAAATAGCTTCTTTTATTGTAATGGTTCTTGCCCTGGCATGGCCAGAAACTTATACACAAAAAGTATCCCTACAAATGAATCAATTTCAACCTATCCCATCAGCCGGAACCACTGATACTACTTGTCATTCTTCTCTCCCTGTTTAAAGTTTAATATCTTAAAAACAAAAACAAAACCAAATCTAGCTAGCAAATCACTTCACATTTTTGGCCTGAAATTTCCAAATCTTTAAATAAAAGGGTTAGAATAGATGATTTTGAAAGTTTCACTCAACTCTGAATTTCTTTGAATTTAAGAGGAAAACATTGGGAAAATGTCGAATAGAAGAAGGTGAAAAAAAAAAATTAGCTCAGTAAAGATTTACCTTGCTTGCTTGCCACCTTATAAAGATGTTTCAGTTCAGTTCAGTCGCTCAGTCGTGTCTGACTCCTTGTGACCCCATGAATCGCAGCACACCAGGCCTCCCTGTCCATCACCAACTCCTGGAGTTCACTCAAACTCATGTCCATCGAGTCAGTGATGCCATCCAGCCATCTCATCCTTTAGTCCCCTTCTTCTCTTGCCCTCAATCCCTCCCAGCATCAGGGTCTTTTCCAATGAGTCAACTCTTCTCATGAGGTGGCCAAAGTATTGGAGTTTCAGCCTCAGCATCAGTTCTTCCAAAGAACACCCAGGACTGATCTCCTTTAGGATGGACTGGTTGGACCTCCTTGAAGTCCAAGGGACTCTCAAGAGTCTTCTCCAACACCACAGTTTAAAAGCGTCAATTCTTTGGCGCTCAGCTTTCTTCACAGTCCAACTCTCACAGCCATACATGACCACTGGAAAAACCATAGCCTTGACTAGACGGATCTTAGTCAGCAAAGTAATATCTCTGCTTTTGAATATGCTATCTAGGTTGGTCATAACTTTCCTTCCAAGGAGTAAGCATCTTTTAATTTCAAGGCTGCAGTCACCATCTGCAGGGATTTTGGAGCCCCCCAAAATAAAGTCTGACACTGTTTCCACTGTTTCTCCATCTATTTGCCATGAAGTGATGGGACCAGATGCCATGATCTTCGTTTTCTGAATGTTGAGCTTTAAGCCAAGTTTTTCACTCTTCTCTTTCACTTTCATGAAGAGGCCTTTTAGTTCCTCTTCACTTCACTTTCTGCCATAAGGGTGGTGTCATCTGCATATCTGAGGTTATTGATATTTCTCCCAGCAATCTTGATTCCAGCTTGTGCTTCTTCCAGTCCAGCATTTCTCATGATGTACTCTGCGTATAAGTTAAATAAGCAGGGTGACAATAAAGATGTTTAGAAATCGATAATTCTTGTCTTTACCAAACATACAATGAAACTCTTCACCATACCACTGAAAATGTGTCAATGCTTATAGAAATGTTTTAATAGCTATTATAATTACCTTTCACTCTATATGGGAATTTTATACTAAGGAATAATTTTAAATATGGGAAAAATGTTATTCAGAAATATGTTCAGATATGTAGTTTATATATTGAAAAATTGGAAAAGTTTTAAAAACATGTATTTTAAAAAATAATTTAAAAGTTTATTTCTGGTGGAAATTATGGTATACCTAGTAAATGAAAAACAATAAGTAAAATATTGCTTTTTATAATAGTGCTCATGAAAAGCAGAAAATTTAAAAAATGCTTAAGAGATATTCAAACGAAAAGGCAAGATGAAAATTATTTACAGTGTGTGATTTTAACCATATAAAAAGCAAGACCAACCTATGTATAAAAAAATAAAAGACCAGAAAGAAATAGCAAAATATTGAGGTGATTGTTTGATAGGGGGAGCTGCAAGTTATTCTCTGTACATTTCTGCAGATTTTCTTTAATGACTACTGTAAAGGAAACATTAAACAGTTATTGTAAAGCAAACATTCGTCAGGGCTCAGTGGTAAAGAATCTGCTTGCAAGGCAGGAGATCCACATTCATCGATTCTCTGGAGAAGGGAATGGCTATCCACTCCAATATTCCTGCCTGGAGAATTCCATGGACAAAGGAGCCTGGTGGGCTGTAGTCCATGAGGTCGCAGAGTCGGGCATGACTGAGTGACTAACACTTTCACTTTCAAACATTAAATGGTATTTAAAACAAAAGCGCAGCTCTTTTAAAAACTCTGTGTCTGGTTTCTAGTCAGAGTCATAGACCTTAGGTGGGACAAGGTCTTCATTCTTTGCCAGAGATTTAAAGTGATTCATTCTAGTTGACAGGGAGCAATTGCACAGTATTTCATGTTTAGAATTCAGGTAAACATTCCTTCCTCCGCCAAACACAACTTATTGCAAACTAAATATCTACTGTAAGCTGGTATAATTAATAAAGGGCAGAGGAGACTTGGAATGGGTGCTTCATTTATGAATAATCAAGTAGAAAAATGTTTTTCAGTACATTGTGCTATTCATATAAAATGCATGTGACAGTCAAATGGCTTTTGATTTGCAAGTTTGAAGTCACAGATCTAGAATTTCTTGTTTTTGTTGCTGGCTAGATAAATGCTTCCAGGATCTTATACAAAAGATGAATGCCCTGATATTCTCACATAGTCAGCCCTGCAGAAGTCAGAAGGGCACCAAATGTTGCTATTCTTCTTCTGAATCAGAAGGAGAAAAGTTAAGCCCATATCTTATTGAGTGCAATATTTTGTCTTTCCATTGGAATTCAGATTTGATCAGCCAATGAGTCAAATAAAAAAAGGGCTAGCAACTGGATTTTGATCCAAATTTGTGCTTTTATTCAAAAGCAGCAACAGCTTGTATGCTTGGGGAGTTAAATTTGCTTTATTATTTGGAATCAAACCTCTGTTCTGTGCCCCTGGGCTGGATAATTATTCTTTTAGAGAGAATTAGTCTTCTGATGACACATTAAGAGGTTCTTTTAGAAAACAATACATTTTTAACATTGGACTAAATCCCAGGATATTTGAAATTAGTGTAAGTAATGGTTGGAAAGCCCCCAAATGATGGCTGTAAATGACACCCAGAGTAGCAGGGACTTAATGGGCATAGAGACAGACACCCTATAGGAGCAGAATGCCATGCCAAAGGATTAAATGACCAGTGTCTAAGAGGTTGGATGCTACCATTTGAGATTTACTATGGCTGTTCTAGAATAACTTCTCCAAAACCAATGCTGACATTTCGAACAGTGCTTCCCGGGGGGTTGACTTACAATGAAATTTGACTCTACTTAAACTAAGCATTTTAGATATGCTGGCTAGAAACACTTTCACCTTATATTAGTCCCTTTTCTGTGTGTGTGCGCGTGCGCATGTGTGTGTGTGCGTGTGCGTGTTTGTGTGTGCATGCTTTCTTTCCTGTGGGGAAGATGCTGTGCTGCTAAGCAAGTATTAGTGCTGGATCTGTGCACATGACTCCTATATTAATGAGCTCCCAGATGGGTTGTGAAAACGCATGTGAAGGGTGTAGATGAGTCACAAAATGCTGTTAGGTAGAAAAGGTGTTTTACAAACATTGGAAAGCATTGTATCATTACACAAGAAGTAATTTTTCTTTTCTTTTTCCTTTGGCATTTTGTGTCAAATGCCATGTATTAATTTGTGAAATAGCAGTTGATGACTGAGTAAAATTGCTACAAATATATTTTGTCAAAAATATGAAATCAAAACTGGTCTCCAAAGGAAGCTGGTAATATGTAAAATCATTGAATATTGCCCTCTTATTTTTTAGGTTTGTTAAAAAATATTCCTCTGGATGACTCTTTTTCTTCTTCCCATTTACTGTTTGTGAACAGTAATTCCCCAAGGCTTTAGCCATCATTCAGTTCTATTTCCTTCTCTGTCTACCCTTTCAGCCGATGCTGCTAACTTTCCATTATAAATGAGTTAATGCTGCTAACCTAATGCTCTAAGACCTTGGTGCCATGGCCTAGGGGCAGGAAGGAGAGGTGATGAATTTTCTGTCAGTCATAACCTTTGTCCATTTCCTTGTCTTCTTTGGAATTTGTTGTTGTTGTTGTTTTTGCTCTAATGTGCATACTGTGGAAACCAGAGCATAAATATATATTTACAAGCTGTGGCGATCTGAACGTACATATTGGGATATACTGAAGAGAAGTGAGAGACTGTTGATTCTCGATTCTAGCTGCATGTAGTCGTATTCATTTTTTGTAATGGTTCTCTATTCATATTTATCTTACAGAATGGTTTTGGTACTGTGATAGAAATTCAATAAATATCTTTTATGTCCAGCAATAATTTAAATGGTTTTAGAGAAAGGGTTATATTTTCTACTTCTTTATGTCTTTGGTGCTATATTGGGTATACTGTTGTTTTAAGAGATGAGGGAAGGATCAGGGAATTAATGCTCCCTAAATACTCTATTAGATGTTAACTGGGATGAGTAATATGGAAGGAAGATGGAATGACAATGACATCTGTAACCTGGTTGGAGTAATTTGAAGTCAAATAGCTATAGGTACAAAGTTGCATCTATCAGTGTAGATGGATGCAGAATGAGCAGGTAGTGGGATCTTTTTGAAATGCCGTTTTCTTTGCAAAAATCATAGCAATATGTTCCTACTAATATAAAAAGCCCTTCTTTACTTATGAGGTCCTGTTTAGTCAGCTATTTCCACACTTATCCAGTCTAATTTTATCACTCCATCCTTAAGGAACTACTTTTGACTGCTCCATTGTGGCTGGACTGAAAGCTGTAGAAGAAATGAAAGTTTCAGATTCCTTATTTTATAGATAAGGAAACTGAAGCCTTGAGAATGCAAGGGGATTCATCTGACATTATATGGAGCTGAAAGAAGGGAGCTTGAGCACACCAGTTTAAACCCTTGTTAAATCACTGTAGCCAAGCTCTGTTTACTGAACATTGTTGTGTTGGGGCTGGAAAAAAAACTCAAAGTCTTGATCTGGTGGTTCTTTATTTTGATTTATGTATACATGCATGCTCAGTTGCTAAGTCATGTCCATCTCTTTGGGACCCCATGAACTGTAGCCTATCTGGCTCCTTTGTACGTGGGATTCTCTCAGCAAGAATACTGGAGTGGTTGCCATTTATTCCTCCAGAGGATCTTCCCGACTCAGGGATCAAATCCATGGTGTCCTGTGTCTCCTGCATTGGCAGGCAGATTCTTTACCACTGTGCCACCTGGGAAACCCCTTATGTATGTATGTATATAAAATATACATATACTTGCTTATATATGTGTATAAATATAAATAAGTATACCTATATATATATATATATATAAAATACTATATATATATATACTTTCAAAATGGGTACTTTGGGGCATGTAATTCAAAGGGAGGATGCCTTAGCACTTTCTCATACCCCTTCCCGGAAGCAGGTGGAGAGCATTCATGCTATAATCAGGTTTCTTAGTGTCGTTGCAGACCACACTGGGACTCTCTATCTTCAGGCCCATCTGCTCATCTTTGTTTCTTTGGAAGTAAATGAAATTAGAAAAGTTTCAGGCACACTTTCTTTTTCCTTTTGTTTTAGCTGCTTAGCACATTTTTATTCAAATAAATGATCAATAAATACAAATTGGGTTGTTTTAATTTTCCCTGTTAGAAGATAAAGTGAACTTGTTCTTCTTTTTTTTTTTTTTTGCTTTAAAGTTAAAATTTTTTTTTTAATTTATGTTTTTTTTTACTTTACAATACTGGATTGGTTTTGCGATACATTGACATGAATCTGCCACAGGTGTAAAGAAAATCTGTATTACATACTTGTTTTGTTGGGCAGACTTTTAGTATTTCTTTCTTTATCCTGTTGCAAGCATCTGTTGTTCATGTGCCAAGCTGTGCTTGACTCTTTGCAACCCCACGGACTGCAGCATGGCATGCTCCTCTGTCTTCTACTGTCTCCAGGAGTTTGCTCAGATTCATGTCCATTGAGTTGGTGGGGCTCTTTAATCATCTCCTTTTCATCTGTCCCCTTCTCCTTTTGCTTTGATTCTTTCCTAGCATTGAGGTCTTTTCCAATGAGTCCAGGTGGCCAAAATATTGGAGCTTCAGCATCAGTCCTTCCAATGATATTCAGGATTGATTTCCTTTAGGATTGACTGGTTTGATCTCCTTGCAGTCCAAGGGACTCTCAAGAGTCTTCTCCAGCATCACAATTCAAAAGCATCAATTCTTTGGCGCTCAGCCTTCTTTATGGTCCAACTCTCACATTTGTGCATGACTACTGGAAAAAACCATAGCTTTGACAGTACCTGTTATATGATATCCTTATGTGACACTTGGTTCTCATTTTCCACTGTATCCAGGTCAAATTCTGTGGATTATTATTATTTTCAATCCCTTGCCAACTATCTAACTCTCTCTCATCTCTCTTTCCTACTCCCAGACTAGTTTAGTTAGACTTTGACCTTGGTAATGCTCAACTATCTGTCTTAATATACATCCAGAAGAAAGAACAATCAGTTCTGTTTATTATTCTCCATCTGAATCATGACCATAAATCTGAATGGGCACTAAATATTCACCTGCATTCGTAGTTTGCCAGGCTAACATGCTTTGGTTCTTCTATGCCTCACAAAGACCATATTGCACCTCCCTTCAAAGCTCCTAGACCTCACCACAACTCACTCACCTTTTGTGACCTTGCCTCACACATCTTAATTTGAAGGTTAAGAACTGCCTCATAATCTCACTCCAATCAGATCTACCAGCCAACTCTCATCTGAACCTACAATTTCTGCCTACTGCAATGTTCCCATCAAAACCTTCCCTCTGGGATCTCCTGTTCGTGATTCTCATAGGGGGAGCTCAAAGGGAGGTAGAGGGCAAGGGAGCACATTGAGTAGGTGGAGAAAGTGCAGGGTAAATCTAGAGAGCCCTGATTGTCATGGACAAAGTGAAACAAGGGAAGAAGAATTTATTAACGGCTGTTGCCATAGAAGAGTAAAAGCTAGAACTCAATTACCACAAAACTAGGAGCAGTAGAGTTTTTAAAGGCAGAGGTGAGCTTATGGAAAAATACTGGAGAATGTTAGAAGGAAGCCATAGGTCATCTGTGTTTGCTAATAAACTACACAAGCTGGCACTAGAGGTAGAAAGCTCACCTGCCAATGCTGGAGATACGGGTTCCATCCCTGGGTTGGGAAGATCCCCTGGAGGAGGGAATGGCAACCCACTCCAGTATTCTTGCCTGGAGAATCCTGTGGACAGGGGACCCTGGCAGGTTACAGTCCATAGGGTAGCAAAGAATTAGACACCACTGAACTATGAAAACGGACAGTTTTACAACCTGAAGCAAAGCCCCCACAGAATTTAGGCTATTACCTTCCCATAGAGACTAGGAAATGGGGACTCTATCTTTCTTGATTATAATTCAAAGAGATGGCTCCCAGGTCATTGAGAAAGATAGTCTTGTTTTATGAAACATAAAGAGCCTTTAAAAAGTTGCATTAAAATGGGCCAGAGAATGAATTTATGACTGTAAGTGTTCTAATGTAAATACTCTAAAAGGGGAGGTCAGGAGTCTATCAGGAAGAAGCTTGTCTAAAGTTTAGTAAAGCTGAGCAGGACTTTAAACTGTCTTGGTCACCAGATAACATCAGTGTGGCGTATATTAAAACAAACAGAACAAAGTATAATTTTTTCTCCTGCTGGTACTGCTCCTTTTCTCCACTTGTCTTCAAAGCAAAACTTCTTGAAAGAGTTGTTTATTGTCATTGGCTCTGATAAATCACCTTTTGTTCACACTTCAATCCATTCTATTTCTCCATGTCAGGTACTGTCTTTTGATTGATCATCATGTTGGCAAATCCAGTGGCCAGTTTCTCTGCCAGTTTCTTATTTGACCTTAGAAACGTTCAACAGAGTTAACCACTTTGTTCCTGAAATGTTCATCTCCTAGCTGCTGTTTTTTTCATCCACTTCACTAGGTGTTCCTTCTTTGACTTCTCTGCTGGTTCCCCCTCCCTGATGTTTAAGTTTGGAATGCCCCAAGGCTTAGTCTTTGGGCTCTTGTTTTTGGACTACACAATCTTCCTACGTAACATCATCCTGGACCATTAACTTATATACCATCCTTATGCTGGCTGCCATTCAAGACATTTTTCCAGGACTCCGGACTTAAATATCCAATTCTCTGATTCTTGTAGGATTTCTAAAAGTCATTCAAACTTAATTTGTTCTGAAACATATTTCTCATCCCTTAACTCAAATTGGTTTCTCTCTCATTTTTCCATCTCAGTAAATAGTAGTTTTACCACGGACAGAGGAACCTGGCAGCCTGCAGTCCATAGGGTGGCAAAGAGTTGGACACGACTGAATGACTAAGCACAGCACACCTACCCAGCTGCTCAAGTCAAAATCTATGAGGAGTCTGCACTTCCTCTTTCCCCTTGCTTTCCCACATCCAAATTGTAAGCAAGTGAAATTGATTCTACCTGCAAAAACATATCTTCTCTATTTCCAACAATACATGGTCCAACCCATCATTATCGCTCCCTGCAATACTTGTCTATTTGCACTTCTGCCTCCCCTTAGTTCATTCTCCACAGAGTTAGCAGAGGGGTCTTTTGAAAGACAGACATTAAATCATGTAACTTCCCTACACTTAGAGCAAACTCCACTTCCTCCCTTGCCCTACAGTGTCTCCTATGGACTAGTCTCTGTCTCCGGATAAGTCCTGGACTTCTTGCCTCAATACCCTCCCTTTGCCCACTGACCCCAGCCACATTGGTCTGTCCGTTCCTGGAATTCTGTCTTCTGATCTTTTCATGGCTGTGTGTGGGGCAGAGGTGGGGGGTGTGGGGTTGGGGGAGGATAATTCAAGTCTCAGTTTAAATGTCATGGGAAAAGATTTCCTTGACCACTTAATCTAAGGTGACCCTGACACTCTATCACATTACTTTAATTGTTTACAGAAGATTCACTATTCTCTGACATTTTCTTCCTTTTTTTTAATTGTCTGCCTTATTGTGCTTGAATCATGAAATCAGATCCTTCATTTTATCCACTGTCCTTAGAACATGGGCTAGCTCATAATAATTACCATATAAAAATATGTTGAATTAATGTTAATAGAGGAGTGAAGGTTCAATTTCCTGACTGTAGCTCAATCATGAATCTAAATCCATATTCTATAAACTGACATCACCTATTTTTTTGGTATTAGCAGTAAATCAGTGTACATCAATTAGATCAAAGAAAAGCCTAAGATTAAGTGATTAACCAGCAAAAGGAATTACCATATTGATGGAATGACTTTTCCATGTGACACAGAGGTTCTTATCTGGAAGATTTTTTGGTGATGGTCTTTTCCTTAATGGTACATTACACAGATATATATATATATTAGAATTAGGATTTGAGACTTACATGAAATACCATGTTCATTATTGATAGCACTTTGAACATCGAAATAAATAAGAATGAAGTTGCTACATGGTAAGCAACTATTTTAAATGACTAGGACACAAGTAGTTAATACTAGTAAGATTTAATTTGGCTGAACAAATTATTTTTAAAATTCTTAAAATAAATACCCATGTATTACATCTTTTGGGATCATTAATGAGGATTCTCCCAGAGATATTTTTTATCCTTTTTGATTTATGAAATTAGATTCTCAATAAATAATGGTAATTTACCCATGCAAATATGAAAGTATTTTATAAATACAAATTGACCGTATAGATAATCAGTCTTTAGGGAGTAGATGTTAGGATTTATGAAAATCTGAATAGGCAATTTATATGGCCACAAATATAATATTAAGGAATCAAGTATATTTGAAATACTTAAGTCTAACACTAATTAGAGCAAGTGTAATAAATTATATTTGACTAGCACAGTTATTTTGCTTAACTTACATAAAGCTTTAGAAAATCTCTAGATTGCAACTGAAAATCATGTTTTTGTTTTTGTTTTTGCTCACAAAACCTAATGCCTCTCCTCCTTCAGTGAGCCGCCATTGCCGCATGGCAGCAATCAGCTGAGTCAACTAGTTTATGGTTCACTCTCCACCACTCCCTATTCAGGTCTTGCCCAGTTTCTCACTTCACTATTTATATTTAATTGCCTGGGCTCTGTACACATTATATTGGCAAATCTGTCAATTACTCTAGCTGATAGCTGGCTAAATAATACCCAGTTCATATGGGAAATATCCAATTGTTTTACCTGTCTCAATGGCACAGAAAAATTATATATTTTTTGCAGAAAACATTCCAGAATTGGGGGATTAAATCAAAGGTTAACTGAAATTTTGAGTTACTTAACAATATAATACTACAAAATGCAAAATAATGTTATTAATGTTATAATTTTTTAAGAGATTGGCCTATTTTTATGTTAAATGACATTATCTTAAATTTTTTTAACTTAAAATTGCCTAAGAGTATAGAATATGAATTAGCACTCTTCTTCCACATTGTGAATGAGGATTTACATTTATTTTGTTACATTTTAAAATTATAAGCTATATATGTTTACAGTAGAAAAAACTGACATGCAGAAGAATTCAGAAAAGAAACAAAATTACCATATTCCAAAATGATGACTATATATGTATATGTATGTGTTTGTGTCTTGTGTGTAAATATGTATCTCCAAGTATGTATAAGAATTATATATTTATATTGCATATATTTTTAAAGCAAAACTAAAAGTTAAAGTAAAATTTAATATTAATGTTTCAATATCTGCTATATTGTCAACAATTTCCTGTGTTACTGTATTGAATAGACAATTCTGAGAGAGGAGGAAATCGATCTTTCTTTGTATTTATGACAGATAACAAATCATAACTTTTCATTGAATTTTTAAACTAACCTTGTTAAGGCCAATCAGTCTTGCTCAGCTCATTTCAAAGGGAAAAGATCTATAAAAAAACCAAAAAGTTATAATAAGTAAATAAATTTATATCTTTGCCCATAAAGAAATAAAGACTTATTTTCTCCAATTTTATACTCTTTACTAAATTTCTGATATGCTGTTTTAAGAAAACTGTTACTAACAGCTAAAAGATTCTATTTTGATGAAAATATAGCCATAACTGAAAATGAATATTTCAAAGAGATAATTTCATCATTTGCTAAATGGGGACCCCTTTCTTTCTTTATCTTATTAAGCATGAGAACCAGTGAGTTGGAAGTGGGGCCAGGTTTTAATTATTGTGTGTATATTTGAACTAAATATGAATCCATGTATATTTCACAGCACTTGAATTCACAGCCCCACTTGTTTTACTCAGCTATAAATGAATTTTACTCAGTATGTCCAATAAAACTCATGTAAAATTCTATTTCTAAACAGATTTGATAAGATTTTTATTTTTATAATTTCACTGTATAGCTGAGAAAGCAGATCCAAAGAAATAAGTAACTTGACCTAGTAATGTAAGAAGTTAGCAAGATTTGGGGTCTCAGAACTCATCACCTGACATAGTGCTTGGCCACTAAATCACCATGTTCCCTGAGGTTCATATTTCCTGGCTTACTAAATTCAAAAAATGTGCAGGCCACGTGTTTTCCAAGATGGTGTTAAAGTTTTCTAGTCTACTAAATACTGTTTAAACTTGCTATTCATTTTCTCTTTCCTGACTCTAGTGCTATGGTTTTGATTTGACTTCATATGCCTGTGAAGCATGATAATAGCGAAATCCAAAGTTTGTGCTTATTTTGATTAACGGTACAAAAACTGAATTATTAAAAACAAAAATAACATATACTGTTTTATGTATTAAGAAATAAACTTCTACTTTGAAAGTAGACAATCAATTTATAATAAATGACTTTCTATCCTTGGTGCTTTCTATTTTCTATATTGAATGCAATAAATAAAAATAAATGAAAAAATATAAAATATTACAACCAGCGATGCCTAATTACTATTTAACTAAAGCAAACAGAATAGAAATTATGCAATAGTAATTTCTCTTTGTAAATCAGTAACTCTAGGGACAGTCTTTTAGGAAAAGCATTGTACTGTAACAGATACAGCATTACCATCTCAGACATGTAAACATTTAGGTGTGCATTTCAGTCTGGTAATACCCTAAACAATATTTCAGGCAATACAGACATTTACTGTGATCTTACCATTTATAATCTGAGATTTTAGTAAAAATAATAGAGTAGATTACATGGCAGTCATCAGACCATCCTCAGTGGTTTTCGAGAAGTCACTCTTGACTGCTTATCCCCGTTTCTACCACTCCTCCTTCCTGCTCTTGTACCCATTCTCAGCAGCCATATTATTTACTTGGTTATAGTTTTTATATCAAAAGTTCAGTGATCTCAATTGGGTGTTAGAGAGTAAATCACTGCTGAGGTCCAGAAGGGCTACCTAGAAAGTGCCAGGCACCATTTTAACTTTCCCACGTAATAGATTATTTTGCTGTTGATGTTCCTGTGCTCCCCAAGCCCTAACAACTAGGCTAAAATAACTCCATTTGTTTCAGCTACCCTCTGATTGTTGAACTGTGGAACAATTTTCCTTTTGTTTCCCTCTAACACTTTAGAAAATAAAGTTATTTAAGTCTAGTTCTGGGATTCTTATTGTCTCCAAAGGTCATCTGCTCTGGCCAGAAAGGTTTCTAGGCGATGAGAAATTGATTTATCCAGAAAACAGGGAGCCTCGTTTTTAACTCTTCCTAATGGCCTTCACGAGGGAATTAGAACAGCGTCCTCAGAAAGGCTGACATGCTCTGGCATAGATGGGGGTCGAGCTGCACTATAAACATGTTAGTGTCTTGACTGTGAATTGCTTGCCACCTAGATGAATGCTCATCACACTCTCTGGGAGACACTGTCACAGCCTCACGAAGACCTGCTTATCATTCATGTGGTCACTTCCATTACCTCTGCTCAGATGGTGCTGACCTGCTATTAGTGACTCTAATTTAATTTCCCTCACTAGTGTCATGGGTTATTTCTTCCATTACTTGAGAGATTTAATTTACAGGGTAAACTCCATCACATGAGAGAAGGAATTTTTCATGACAGTAGGAACAAGTACCTTTTGAAGATTAAGATGATGCTGGCTATTTATCTGGGTCATCTCAGTAGCTGGCAGTTGAAACTTCATTGAATGGTAATATATTCCTGTATCGATGGTGCCTCTGACAGGAATTAAGCAGTGTATGTTTTACTGATTTTATGGAGTCACTTTTTGGGTGCTATTCATTCAGGGCATCTTAAGTAACAGGCACAGCATGACTTATGTGGGAGGTAGAGAAAGAATAAAAAGACATTATTTCCCTTTTGTTCCCCTGTGGATTTTGGAATCTGACTTCCTTCTGTTTTACTATACTATAATATTTCAAAAGAACAAGATTGGGAAAAAGTTTCCATTGTGTAAATTCAGATTAAAAGATTGAAAGATGTTATTCTTCCTGTTTTTCTATTTGATCTGAAGGGCTGCCTGATAAGAGGGTCCCTTTAGAGNATTTAATTGCCTGGGCTCTGTACACATTATATTGGCAAATCTGTCAATTACTCTAGCTGATAGCTGGCTAAATAATACCCAGTTCATATGGGAAATATCCAATTGTTTTACCTGTCTCAATGGCACAGAAAAATTATATATTTTTTGCAGAAAACATTCCAGAATTGGGGGATTAAATCAAAGGTTAACTGAAATTTTGAGTTACTTAACAATATAATACTACAAAATGCAAAATAATGTTATTAATGTTATAATTTTTTAAGAGATTGGCCTATTTTTATGTTAAATGACATTATCTTAAATTTTTTTAACTTAAAATTGCCTAAGAGTATAGAATATGAATTAGCACTCTTCTTCCACATTGTGAATGAGGATTTACATTTATTTTGTTACATTTTAAAATTATAAGCTATATATGTTTACAGTAGAAAAAACTGACATGCAGAAGAATTCAGAAAAGAAACAAAATTACCATATTCCAAAATGATGACTATATATGTATATGTATGTGTTTGTGTCTTGTGTGTAAATATGTATCTCCAAGTATGTATAAGAATTATATATTTATATTGCATATATTTTTAAAGCAAAACTAAAAGTTAAAGTAAAATTTAATATTAATGTTTCAATATCTGCTATATTGTCAACAATTTCCTGTGTTACTGTATTGAATAGACAATTCTGAGAGAGGAGGAAATCGATCTTTCTTTGTATTTATGACAGATAACAAATCATAACTTTTCATTGAATTTTTAAACTAACCTTGTTAAGGCCAATCAGTCTTGCTCAGCTCATTTCAAAGGGAAAAGATCTATAAAAAAAACAAAAAGTTATAATAAGTAAATAAATTTATATCTTTGCCCATAAAGAAATAAAGACTTATTTTCTCCAATTTTATACTTTACTAAATTTCTGATATGCTATTTTAAGAAAACTGTTACTAACAGCTAAAAGATTCTATTTTGATGAAAATATAGCCATAACTGAAAATGAATATTTCAAAGAGATAATTTCATCATTTGCTAAATGGGGACCCCTTTCTTTCTTTATCTTATTAAGCATGAGAACCAGTGAGTTGGAAGTGGGGCCAGGTTTTAATTATTGTGTGTATATTTGAACTAAATATGAATCCATGTATATTTCACAGCACTTGAATTCACAGCCCCACTTGTTTTACTCAGCTATAAATGAATTTTACTCAGTATGTCCAATAAAACTCATGTAAAATTCTATTTCTAAACAGATTTGATAAGATTTTTATTTTTATAGTTTCACTGTATAGCTGAGAAAGCAGATCCAAAGAAATAAGTAACTTGACCTAGTAATGTAAGAAGTTAGCAAGATTTGGGGTCTCAGAACTCATCACCTGACATAGTGCTTGGCCACTAAATCACCATGTTCCCTGAGGTTCATATTTCCTGGCTTACTAAATTCAAAAAATGTGCAGGCCACGTGTTTTCCAAGATGGTGTTAAAGTTTTCTAGTCTACTAAATACTGTTTAAACTTGCTATTCATTTTCTCTTTCCTGACTCTAGTGCTATGGTTTTGATTTGACTTCATATGCCTGTGAAGCATGATAATAGCGAAATCCAAAGTTTGTGCTTATTTTGATTAACGGTACAAAAACTGAATTATTAAAAACAAAAATAACATATACTGTTTTATGTATTAAGAAATAAACTTCTACTTTGAAAGTAGACAATCAATTTATAATAAATGACTTTCTATCCTTGGTGCTTTCTATTTTCTATATTGAATGCAATAAATAAAAATAAATGAAAAAATATAAAATATTACAACCAGCGATGCCTAATTACTATTTAACTAAAGCAAACAGAATAGAAATTATGCAATAGTAATTTCTCTTTGTAAATCAGTAACTCTAGGGACAGTCTTTTAGGAAAAGCATTGTACTGTAACAGATACAGCATTACCATCTCAGACATGTAAACATTTAGGTGTGCATTTCAGTCTGGTAATACCCTAAACAATATTTCAGGCAATACAGACATTTACTGTGATCTTACCATTTATAATCTGAGATTTTAGTAAAAATAATAGAGTAGATTACATGGCAGTCATCAGACCATCCTCAGTGGTTTTCGAGAAGTCACTCTTGACTGCTTATCCCCGTTTCTACCACTCCTCCTTCCTGCTCTTGTACCCATTCTCAGCAGCCATATTATTTACTTGGTTATAGTTTTTATATCAAAAGTTCAGTGATCTCAATTGGGTGTTAGAGAGTAAATCACTGCTGAGGTCCAGAAGGGCTACCTAGAAAGTGCCAGGCACCATTTTAACTTTCCCACGTAATAGATTATTTTGCTGTTGATGTTCCTGTGCTCCCCAAGCCCTAACAACTAGGCTAAAATAACTCCATTTGTTTCAGCTACCCTCCTATTGTTGAACTGTGGAACAATTTTCCTTTTGTTTCCCTCTAACACTTTAGAAAATAAAGTTATTTAAGTCTAGTTCTGGGATTCTTATTGTCTCCAAAGGTCATCTGCTCTGGCCAGAAAGGTTTCTAGGCGATGAGAAATTGATTTATCCAGAAAACAGGGAGCCTCGTTTTTAACTCTTCCTAATGGCCTTCACGAGGGAATTAGAACAGCGTCCTCAGAAAGGCTGACATGCTCTGGCATAGATGGGGGTCGAGCTGCACTATAAACATGTTAGTGTCTTGACTGTGAATTGCTTGCCACCTAGATGAATGCTCATCACACTCTCTGGGAGACACTGTCACAGCCTCACGAAGACCTGCTTATCATTCATGTGGTCACTTCCATTACCTCTGCTCAGATGGTGCTGACCTGCTATTAGTGACTCTAATTTAATTTCCCTCACTAGTGTCATGGGTTATTTCTTCCATTACTTGAGAGATTTAATTTACAGGGTAAACTCCATCACATGAGAGAAGGAATTTTTCATGACAGTAGGAACAAGTACCTTTTGAAGATTAAGATGATGCTGGCTATTTATCTGGGTCATCTCAGTAGCTGGCAGTTGAAACTTCATTGAATGGTAATATATTCCTGTATCGATGGTGCCTCTGACAGGAATTAAGCAGTGTATGTTTTACTGATTTTATGGAGTCACTTTTTGGGTGCTATTCATTCAGGGCATCTTAAGTAACAGGCACAGCATGACTTATGTGGGAGGTAGAGAAAGAATAAAAAGACATTATTTCCCTTTTGTTCCCCTGTGGATTTTGGAATCTGACTTCCTTCTGTTTTACTATACTATAATATTTCAAAAGAACAAGATTGGGAAAAAGTTTCCATTGTGTAAATTGAGATTAAAAGATTGAAAGATGTTATTCTTCCTGTTTTTCTATTTGATCTGAAGGGCTGCCTGATAAGAGGGTCCCTTTAGAGCACGAATAATGGAAGTAGAGTTGATAGTGCAGGATTGGAGGCTGTTAATATAAAACAGTGAAAGTGTACTCTTTATTTTGTTTTTCTGTTTTGATCACTAATTGTCAGAATAATTGAATATTTTCACTGATTTTCCTCTTGTTCTGCAATCTCAAGACATTGCTTAAATGACTTATGCTTTTCTCTAAATTCTTGGCTTACGACCACTCAACAGTCCTTACAAATGATCACGGATTTCCTTGGTCTGAGTAATTCGTCCAGAGGAAAGGACTGGTGCCTTCATTGAACTTAAATAAATAAAAACAGACAAAGAACAGAGAGATCTTTGTTTGTGGGCTGAGATGTTGAAAGAGAGTTGAGTATCTTTTCCTTCCCTTTTTCCCATTTCTGTTGTTGGCTTTCATGTTGTTCAGGTCCCAAAACTGTTTTATCCTCATCTCTCTTCTTTTTTTTTTTATGCCATAGATCTAATTCTTCAGTATATACTCTGCTCTCAAAACTGGTCCAGAATGTGCCTACGTCCCTCAAATAAGAATTTTTCTAAGGGTGAGGGCAGGCATCTATGGCACTTTCAGAGAACAGGATGCTGGGCACCACCGGGTAATGTGAAAAGTGGGAAAAGGGAGATAGAGAGGAGGCAGGGTGCTAAAGTGTATTTTAAACTTTTAGTCCTAAAAAAAGGGGAAGGAATTTTCTTCACATTCTTTTTCAATCCTGATCTCAACTCTTCTATTGTGCTCCTTCTCTAGGGGGTGAGCAATGGTCCTTTTAAATCAGTTATGATAATTTCATTCCCCTTTGCGAAAAATTGGCCTGGTGTGGTCATGTGGTCTTATTCTGACCAACGAGACACTCATAAAACCTGTTGAAGGGATTTCATTATAAAATTACAAGGAGAAAGCCTTCCCCAGCCTTCCTTCTTTCACGGAACTTTAAAATGATATGTGAAACCAAGGAAGCCATATTGGGGTGGAGGGAAAAGCATGGAAATCAGACAATGTAAGTAAGACCCAGACAACCTGGGTCCTTGGTGACACTGCTGAGTGACTGAGCCGGTCCTCAGAATGTCTGGTGTTGGAATTCTAGTAAAATAAATAATAGAAGCCTCAGTTCAGTTCAGTTCAGTTTGATTTGCTCTTTGCAGCCAAAACCATTTCTAACGGGTGAACTTCCATGCGATTTTTGCCTTGAACTTCTTATCATTATGTTCCACCCAATGTCGAGTGATTGCGTTCTTTCCACTTGGAACCCTGGTACATAGTTTAGTTTGCCTAAACTATGAGTAGAAATCGCATCCTTGGTTACTGTGTCTTGTCCCATAGATAAACTTCAACTAGACTTCCTGGACTTGACTGCTTTTTACTTTCCCTGGGTCATAAGTTATGGCATGTGATAAAGCTTAGTCTTAGCTCTGTTCTCTCTCTCCTTAGCCAGCATGTACTGTTCTGAGGTACCTGAATGTCCTAAGTAGTTTTTAGATTTATGGCTATATTTTATTTCTCTAAATGAGATAATGTATGTGAATACATTTGTTCATTATTAAGAATTGAATATATGTGTGGTACTATTTTTATTGTTAATATAAGTTATCATTACTGTTCATCATTGTCCTCTTCCTTCTCCATGTACCTGATGGCCTCCAACTCACAAGATAAGAATTCTGACTAGTTCTTTAGTGCTGTGGTCAGTGTGCAGAGTTACAGTAAGACTCTTTTAAGATGTCGGGAATAAGAAAAACATGATGGCATTCTGAGAGTTGAGTTGGAAAATTAATGCAGGGTAGACCACAACTTTGGCCACCTGATGTGAAGAGCCAACTTAACTGGAAAAGGCCCTGATGCTGGGAAATATTGAGAGCAGGAGGAGAAGAGGGTGACAGAGGACGAGATGGTTGGATGGCATCATTGACTCAATGGACATGAGTTGGAGCAAGCTCTGGGAGATAGTGAAGGGCAGGGAAGTCTGGTGTGCTGCAGTCCATGGGGTCACAGAGTCCGACACAGCTTAGTCACTGAACATTGCAAGTATAAAGACCAGAACGTTGCAAGTATAAAGAAGCCCTAAGGCTATAAAACTTGATTGTGACCTGAATGTAGCAACATACATAAAGAAAAAGGACAGGAAACGTAAGTGAAAGAGAGTCAAGCATTGGCTTGACTTGCTCTTCAACACCATCCAGGGGAGAAAAGCTGAGCCCATACACTTTGAATATTCTGGCTTTTGAAGCTTGCTTAGATTATGTCTTTTTCATGGTATTAGGACTCCTCAGCTCTTGAGACAAAGTTTTCAGGCTGCTTTGACAAAGTCAGNAGGAAACGTAAGTGAAAGAGAGTCAAGCATTGGCTTGACTTGCTCTTCAACACCATCCAGGGGAGAAAAGCTGAGCCCATACACCTTGAATATTCTGGCTTTTGAAGCTTTCTTAGATTATGTCTTTTTCATGGTATTAGGACTCCTCAGCTCTTGAGACAAAGTTTTCAGGCTGCTTTGACAAAGTCAGTTGCTTCCTTAGGAGGCATGCTGAATGAATTTTATGATTATACAGATTTCACTTACTTTTGGTGGTTGAATCCTTTCTTACTAGGTTCCAGAAGAAAGTACTCTTTATTCCTTTTACTTGGAAAGAAAGAGAGCTGCTTTTTGAGGTGATGGAGTGGTCTGTATCTTGATAGAAGTGGATTTGACTCGGACAATTGTACATTTAGAGTCATTGACCTTCAAACTGTTATGATGTTTGAGAAAGTGCTGAGCTTCTGAATAGCAGCAATTATAGACAATTTTAATAAATCTATTACTTATATACTGAAAACTAAAGTTTGTGGAGACAAGATGGTTAGTATTGTTGTAACATATACTTTTTGCCAGTTCTTTCCTATTACTGTATGTACAGTATTTTATTTTAAATGAGTAATTCATTGTGAGTTTGCTTAATTTTTCCGTGTACTCCTTTGCCCTTGGAAATCCTGAGGAGTAAAATATTACATCTGTTCTTGTGCCTGTCCATGAATGAGTGGATCTAAATGCTTAGTCGGTCAGTGATTAATCAGATCTAGCTTGCCCTGAAGCAGCTGTGTCCAGCATATCTCCCCTTGGAGTTGGTCAGAGCATTATTTACCCCTAGGGATGGCATATGTCTCAATTTATTTTATAGCTTAGCCCAGTTATTTTTTAAACTTTCAAATGCAGGTGACATTTTGGTAAAGTATTAAGGGAACCAGATTTGTGGTCAAAGATCAAGGTTCTAGGTTTGTCTCACCCCACTGATTAACAGGCTGACCTTTGGGAAATCACTTGTTAGCACTACATTATACTCTAGGGCACCGTTTAGTACTCTCCTCCTTAATTACCTTTCCATGTACTCAGGAGTGACAAATCTATCTATCTATGCACACACATACACGGTATATATGTGTTTAATATATAGTAAACACATACACATATATATGTATACGTGTGTATACACAGACACACACACAAATACACACACACACACACACACAAACACAAATTCTCATGGGCTTCCCCAGTGGCTCAGTGGTAAAGAAGTTGCCTGCAGTGCAGGAGCTGAAGGAGAGGCAGGTTTGATCCCTGGGTTGGGAAGATCCCCCGGAAGAGGGCATGACAATGCACTCCAGTATTCTTGCCTGGAGAATCCCATGGACAGAGGAGGAACCTGGCAGGCTACAGTCCATAGGGTTACAAAGAGTTGGACACGACTGACGCGACTTAGCACACACACATGCATACAGAGAGCTTTGAAGTAGTTAAAAGGTATTGTGTTTCTAATCAATAAAATTTATTATCATTATCATATAAGTGTATAAGTGTTGGGCTATAGTTTTATGGCATGTGGTCATGAACAAAATTATGAGGTTTTTTTCCTTATGTCTAAAAGTACTACTGGAGGTTCTCATTTCCTTTGATGGAAAAGCACTTGATCTATGATATCTAAGGAAATCCCAACATTTCAAAATTTGTCTTATTGAATGTCTGACTGTTTGTGACCCCATGGACTGTAATCCTCCTGGTTCCTTTGTCCATGGGAATTCTCCAGGCAAGAAGATGAGTGGGTTGCCCTGCCCTCCTCCAGGGAATCTTCCCAACCCAGGGATCGAACCCATGTCTCCCACATTGCAGGCAGATTCTTTACCATCTGAGCCACCAGGGAAGCCTCACTATCTTGAGTTCAAATTTAACTTAAGAGAGTGAAAATTTCTCCTTCCTTTTCCTCCCCTGAAAAAAGTAGCTCTGAACCCCTGGGTTTCTGTCATACAAAGGTGTGTTGGTGGGGGAGGAGGAGGTATCTGTCCATGGGTACCTTTTGCCCACCTGCCCATGCTCTGGAATGTTAGTCATGTTCATTTCTCCTGGTTTGTGCAGGGTTCTTGCACCCCCACCTAGTGCTCACAGCAACTGTCTACAAGTTTACATCAAGTTCCCTGCGGTATCCCCTTGTCCTGCCTGTGAGACTTCTGCTTTGCTCAGCCCACACTTCTCTGCCATTCTTGGTCATGTGGGAGGGGCAGAGTGGCTCCCCAGGCAGCCCTCTCTTATTTCCTATGCATGAATGGTGAGGAGGTCGCTGTTCTGATCAGAAAGGAAAAGAGGAATTTGGTTTTCTATTTGTTTTTCTATTTCCAAACACTCTTGAGCATTTAGCTCTGCTCCCCCTTGACCTGGAAAACCTGGCAGGGTACAGAGCTGTTCCTTTTGCCATAGTCCAATTCCAGTTTTTTTCTCTTTTGTTATTAATGTGTATCTAATTGGAAGGGAATTGGAGAGGGGAGTGGCTGTTGGTTCTTCTCATCATATTCCTTTCAAATCTTATCTATCTTAAGCCTGGTCTGAGGCATTTTGAAACAGGCAGTCGAGAATTTACAGTCTTTTACTGTAATTTCTTTACCAGTACTGGGTGACTAGGCACTTGGTAAAAGTAAGGAAACTCAGTGAAAAAGGTGACCAGGGGAACAAAACATTAATTGTAATCTGTTGTATAAATTAATGTTTGATTATTTTTTTCTGACAAGATATCTCATAGCATCACTCGGAACAGTGATTTCTTAGAAAGATGGAAATTTGAAATGTGTACATTGGACATATGGATCTCCAAAAGTTTAAAAAATATTGCCAGAGATATAAACTATAAATTTGACATATACTACAATAATTTCATCCCTGATGGCCAGTGGTAAAGAATCAGCCTGCAATGCAGGAGATGCAGGTTTGATCCCTGGGTCTGGAAGATCCCTTGGAGAAGGAAATGACAACCCACTCCAGTATTCTTACCTGGAAATCCCATGGACAGAGGAGCCTGGTGGGCTACAGTCCATGGGTTGATTGAACAGCAAATAGCAACAATAGTAATTTCATTCTATTTCAATAGATTTGAATAAGCTTTATTTTTCTTGGATCCTTAGATATATCCAACAACTGTCTGTTGGATGACTGCTACCTTTTGAGGAAGTATATTTCCTTATATATTAAGTGGTATATCATTTAGTAGGACTTCCTAGGTGGTGCTAGTGGTAAAGAATCCATCTGCCATTGCAGTTAATGCAAGAGATAAAGGTTTGATCCTTGCCTCAGGTAGATCCCCTGGAGTAGGTAATGGCACCTCACTCTAGTATTCTAGGGGCAAAGGAACGTGGTGTGCTACGGTCCATGGGACTGCAAAGAGTCAGACATGACCGAGCACAGCACAACACAGCAAAGATCTCTGCAAAGTACTGTGGATATCTCTGAGGTGTTATGTGTTTTAATTAATGCCAATCACTTGCATACATACCACGGAGGCTTGATAAATAATAAATAATTATCTTTAAGTATTTGGAGGAATGTGAAATGGAAGTCAGGATGTAAATCAACTTTAATTTTAAAAAATTATTAAAACTAATAGATTATATTTTATGTGGTACCATATTTGTAGGAAGAAGACAGCTTGAGGAATAAGAAATAGAATGAGGAAATGGAGATTCTGAGAAATACTAAATGTGAGCCAATTTTGACTTAGAACACATTTTTTTCTGATTTTGTCATAACAACAGATATATTTTGGTTGTTGATTTTGCCCTGCCTCTCTGAAGTTAATGGTCTATTCAGAGGAATAAGCAAGTAAATAAAACTAAAGAAAACGAACAAAACTCCACAAAATATAATGCTGTATATAGGTCATGACCAAGTAGTATCCCAATTCTATGAGAGAACCACTAAGATATCAGTTTCATTGTAAAACTGCATTATGTCCTTGTGCTATTTGAAACTCTGTTAATACTATGAAAGTATATCACCGTGTCCTGATACTAATGATATTTAACTTGATAACAACTTTTAATTAACATCAACCAAGCTTTGTTCAATTAAATGTGTTAAAGTTACATGTTATGCTGCCAGTAATATAACTGGGAGATGTGACTTTGATATAATAATCTATTAAAAATATTACATTTTGTGTGTAAACTATTTCTTATAGGGGAAATTTGGAAAGGAAAGATGTGCTGTTGCTTTGGTAAAAACAAAACAACGGTGCACTGCTGTGAATAGTTTAGCTGAGAAAGCCTGTCCCTTTTAGCCTGTTCCAGGGATAAGTTACTAAATCAGTGCTCAGAGGCAGTCCAATCCGATCTAGCTCAGTCTAGGAGGCATTTTATGCAAATGCCTATTAACTTACTGGGCTGAAGCTGAAGCTCCAGTACTTTGGCCACCTGATGCGAAGAACTGACTCATTGGAAAAGACCCTGATGCTGGGAAAGACTGAAGGCAGGAGGAGAAGGGGACGACAGAGGATAAGATGGTTGGATGGCATCACCGACTCGATGGACATGAGTTTGAGCAAGCTCTGGGAGCTGGTGATGGACAAGAAAGCCTGGTGTGCAGCAGTCCATGGGGTCTCCAAGAGTCAGACACAAATGAGCGACTGAGCTGAACTGAACAGTTTATCAGTTACATGTCCTGTTTATCTTGAGGTTCCTGCTAGTATATCCACAGCTGACATGTAGCAACATGACCTGGCATCTTTCCAGTTTCTCTGGGTCTGTCTTCATCAAACTTCCTAAATCTTAAGCTTTGCTTTTTCTGAAACTGCAGCCTCAGGTTTCACTTTAGGATCTGCATGGGCAGAAGCACCGTATGGGTCCCTGGATGTTGGTCATTAGGATCAGTGAGAGGCAGAAGCAGTGAGTAGATAATAAAACTGTTTTGGCAGTACTTTCCCTGAATAGTTAAAGCAAAAACTTACCTAGACTCTTCCTAGAATGAAATTTATCTTTTAGTGCTTATTTCAAACAAGACTTCAATGATTCTTCACATAGAGCCTTCCTTCTCTGAGATTTTACTTGTAAATAGTGAATCCATTGCCTGCTGCATGGCAAACAACCTGGAGTATTGTATTCTGTGGTTACCTTAGCAATAGCTGCCATGAAATGAACTATTTAAACAATAAGAAAACCAGGTCCGGAAGCCTGGAACGTTGAAGAGTCATTATTATTTTTTAACAGACTTTCAATTTTAGAGTGGTCTCAGAATTAGAGAAAAGTGAAGATAGTAGAGATAGTTCCCATAAATTCCACACTCATGTCTCCTTTTACTAGCATCTTATGTTTCGATGCTACGTTTGTCATAATGAACTGAAATCAATGTATTGTTTTTAAACTCCATACTTAATTCAGATTTCCTTTGTTTTTACTGATCATCTCTTTTCTGTTTCAGAAATGGAATGGATATTCCAAAAATCTACATTAAATTTAGTTGTCATGTCTCCTTAGGCTCCTCTTGGCTTTCACAGCGGGGGAAAGTCCCCTTCCTTAGAGAATTTGGTTTGGAAAACATGCAACTGTAAATATTTCTCTGCACCTTGAAANGTTTTTACTGATCATCTCTTTTCTGTTTCAGAAATGGAATGGATATTCCAAAAATCTACATTAAATTTAGTTGTCATGTCTCCTTAGGCTCCTCTTGGCTTTCACAGCGGGGGAAAGTCCCCTTCCTTAGAGAATTTGGTTTGGAAAACATGCAACTGTAAATATTTCTCTGCACCTTGAAAATGTAATATAAGTTTTCTCCTAGCTTTTTGCCACTTTTATAACCCTGCGAAATTATTCTCAAGGAAGCTGGGAACCATCTCTGAAATATAAACATGGAAGGAGTTAGTGTCCCTACCTCCCAGTCTCTGTAGAAGGGCTGGAACCTGACTTGAACTTCATTCATGCCAACTAGCAGACACAGATGACCCACTAATAGAGAAAAATACTTGCAAACTCTAAAAAGTCAGTACACTTGATGTAACTCATTGACAACTCTTCTCCCCTGACATCTTCCAATAACTTTTCAACTAGCTCATTCTAGCTCTTAAAAACTCTCTTGATGGCAGAAACCAAAACGATGCTATAAAAACCAAAAAGAGACTAAGCGCAGGCGGCTGCGGAGCCGGCTCACTAAGCGCGGCCGAGAGGAACCACCCCACGTCCGAGGACAGGGNAGGTACACTGTTGCTATACTTGAGCTTTGTTGGTATAGTGGCAAGTAGTGACCAGTGCAGAGAGAAGGCATTTTATAATTTTCTGATTAAATCTTAATCCTTAAATGGTCCTGTGACCTTCACAATTGGATCTCCAGTGGTATGGTTTTTCTCTTTGTCCCCTACGCTCTCCACTGGATGCAGTGTTCCCAATCTATCCCCTTAAGGCAGTTAACTCTGTTGAGTTCTTCTTCCCTTTTCCTGTCTCTATGAGGCAGGAAAACTAGAGCAGGTGGAGTGGGGAGAAAGCCCTTCCCTCAAAATCTCTACAAAATTCTTTGTCCTTGAAGAGTAAACTTTTATTATGGAAAACACTTGATATATTTCATAATGATTGCTTTTCCTTTCCTCCTGCTAGAAGTATAAACTTTCTTTCTTGGATCTTCACATAAGGAATGGTGGTGTTCTTGAAGGTAAAAACNCCCTTCCCTCAAAATCTCTACAAAATTCTTTGTCCTTGAAGAGTAAACTTTTATTATGGAAAACACTTGATATATTTCATAATGATTGCTTTTCCTTTCCTCCTGCTAGAAGTATAAACTTTCTTTCTTGGATCTTCACATAAGGAATGGTGGTGTTCTTGAAGGTAAAAACCATGACAATGCAGGGGACTGCACTAAGAGTGTGGTACTCAGGAACTCAGTCTCAAGCAATTTATTAAAATTACCATTGACCTGTTTCTACCAGCTTATGCCTTCTGCAGTTTTAACATCATCTAAACATAGCTCACGTATGACTCTCTAGATGCATTGTTTCTCCAGATGTTGGTATGGCAGTAGGCCTGGCAGCCTCGGTTTTTTGATGGATCCAAGAAAAGTTGATTTTCAGTTTGTCCAGTTTTGTCTTGTTGTAATGATGGGAGTGACAACTTCCAAGCTGTTAGAGATAAAACTGGAAGTCCAAGGATTATTTTTTATGTAAATGTCTTGACCAGTAAATTTCCAAACAAGACAGGTAATTTGTCTACAATCACTCTGCGGAGCAGAATCAAAGAAAAACATCCCAACTGGACAATAGGAAATATCTTGGAACNAAGCTGTTAGAGATAAAACTGGAAGTCCAAGGATTATTTTTTATGTAAATGTCTTGACCAGTAAATTTCCAAACAAGACAGGTAATTTGTCTACAATCACTCTGCGGAGCAGAATCAAAGAAAAACATCCCAACTGGACAATAGGAAATATCTTGGAACAGTTGTTGTCAGTTGCTAAGTCATGTCCAACTCTTTGTGACCACGTAGACTACAGCACGCCAGGCTTCCCTGTCCTGCACCCTTTCCTGGAGTTGCTCAAACTCATGTCCATTGAGTTGATTATGACATCCAACCATCTTATCGCCTGTTGTCCCCTTCTCCTCCTACCTTCAGTCTTTCCTCAGCATCAAGGTCTTTTCCAGGGAGTAAGTTCTTTGCATCAGGTGGCCAAAGTATTGGAGTTTCGTCATCAGTCTTTCCAATGAATATTCAGGGTTGATTTCATTTAGGATTGCCTGGTTTGATCTGTTTGCTGTCCAAGGGACTCTCAAGAGTTTTCTCTAGGACCATAGTTCGAAAATATCAGTTCCTCAGTGCTCAGGCTTAAATCACTTATGAAAGGTGATGTAAAACCATCACAGCACAAGCAGGTACAGAACTTAACATGAGGTCAAGTGTTATGCTTTCTTGACCCCATTTTATTTGCTTTCCCTCCTTTTACTTACTCTTAATGAAAACAAAATATACTGTGTTTCTCACTATGAAAGTTACAAGTGGGAGCTCTTGGCTAAGAGTTCCTCCAGTAGCTGTGGTAAATTTGACACATATTGTGCCATTTATTTTACCACATTATCTTTGCTTGTATTCTAATCCCAAACAATCCAATGGTACTCAACTATTTCAGAAAAGCACAACAGTGAAATCTCAAGCAAAGCCTTTTATATACTGGGATTTGATTGACATGAATGTGTGAGACTAGAGCTTGAAACTTTAAAATAGGTATTCAGTGATACACTCTTTGTGTCCTATAAAGTCTCTAATAACTGGTGTAAATGCTTAAGCATCCATTCAGGGAATTAAGAGTGAAAAGTAGGGAACAAGAACCAAGCAGATTCTCTCAAGGGCAAGGCAGCAGGTATTAGTAATACTATTCTGCCACAGATCAGAAATGGGTAAGCACACATCTGTGCTAAGTTGCTTCAGTCATGTCTGACTCTATGCAGCCCTATGGACTGTAGCCACCAGGCTCCTCTGTCAATGGGGTTCTCTAGGCAAGAACACTGGAGTGGGTTGCCATGCCCTCCCCCAGAGGATCTTCCAGATCCAGGGATGTAACCCACATCTCATGTCTCCTGCATTGGCAGGGGAGTTCTTTACTACCAGCCCCATCTGGGAAGCCCCATGGGTAAGCTGTGCTGTACTAAGTTGCTTCAATCATGTCTGAGTCTTTGTGTCCATATGGACCACGATGGCACCCCACTCCAGTACTCTTGCCTGGAAAATCCCATGGATGGAGGAGCCTGGTAGGCTGCAGACCATGGGGTCGCCAAGAGTTGGATATGACTGAGCGACTTCACTTTGACTTTTCACTTTCATGGACTGGAGAAGGAAATGGCAACCCACTCCAGTGTTCTTGCGTGGAGAATCCCAGGGACGGGGGAGCCTGGTGGGCTTCCATCTGTGGGGTCATACAGAGTCAGACACAACTGAAGTGACTTAGCAGCAGTATCAACAGGACCATGGACTGCCAGGCTCCTCTGTCCTTGGGATTCTTCAGGCAAGAATACTGGAGTGGGTTGTTATGCCCTCTTCCAGGGGATCTTCCCAACCCAGGGATCAAACCCACATCTCCTATGCCTCTTGCATTGGTGGGTGAGTTCTTTACCACTACCACCACCTTGAAAAGAGATATACCAGGGTGCTTGCAGCCCTTCACACCTGGTTTCCTGAGTTATCCAGGGTTCTCTGGTTAGTGAGGCTCAGCTCGCAGGTCTCAGGAGTGAGATAAAGAAGAGTGGATTCAATCATGATGCTGACCCAGCAGTGTGGGACAGCACGCAGCCCTGGAGCCTGCAGCAGGAAAGCAGCTTATTTGACAAGGTTCACGAATCCAGTGATGTGCAGGATGTCTCCTGTCTCAGCCGTGACCAGCCACAGTGTAGAGTGTCAGCAGAAAGAAAGGCAAATGAATTTCTTTATTTTCTATTGTTCTCTTGGAAGGCCATGATAACCAAAGTCAATTGTTATTTGTATTAATTATCCTAAATTATAAGTAAAGAATATTTTTTGTTGTATTAAAATTTTGTTCTCAAGTGGCAGAAAGGTGAAACAAGAGTGTGACAAGTGACATCTTTGAACAAAGAATATTTGCAGAGAAAAGGCCTTGAGTCATACATTTTACAAAAATAGGTTTGAAAAGATGTTCATTTCAAGGAAGCCTCAATTATTAAAGAAGGAAGAAATATATATATGAAGAAAATAGCTTACTGAGAACAAAGTGGCATAAGCTAAAAATTATAGACTGCTTTTCTATTGGATTTGAGAAAAATCCATGATACAGTGACTGAAATAAAAATATAGGAGGATGCTGGTGCTAAATAATTTAAAGAATAGAGGAGATACACATTTAGAAAATGGACTCTTGACCATCATTTGCTTTTCTTCCCCTCTAGTTTTTTTGTACAAGATGACTCTGAAGGATACACTGCCCTTACAAAATCAATTACTGTTACTAGTGAGGGGTAGGCAGTGAGGAAAAGTTTTGTGAGTTAGTATAAAATGTCCCCTCTGCCATAAACATGATCCTGTTTAGATGTCATGGTTGCCAAACTTTGCAAGTCAGAAGGCAGTTCAGGATTTAAATCTACCTCCAGGCGAGCAGCAGAGTTGTCCTATGTAATAGGAAGGAAAAAGGGGTGGGAGGAGCCCTCATCTGTAGTGTTGCTGATTTCTGAGGTGTTAAATATTCCCACCTCGGCTCATTTTAAACTGCTAGTGTGAAATTGACTATCCATCAAAGTTCCTATAAATTTATAATCAGTGGTTGCAAATTTATACAGGGTTGCTGCAGCACTCCACTGGCTCAGACATTGCTTTGAGCTGTTATGGCTAAGACATGCATTTTGGAGAAACTGGAAATTATGTTGAATATTAAAAGCTTCCCTAGTGGCTCAGCAGTTAAGAATCTGCCTGCAATGTGGGACACCTGGGTTCGATTCCAGGATTGGGATGATCCCCTGGAGAAGCGCATGGCAAGCCACTCCATTATTCTTGCCTGGAGAATTCCATGGACAGAGGAGCCTGACAGGCTGCAGTCCATGGGGTTGCAGGATTGGACATGACTGTGCGACTAACACATACACATACACAAACACCCACATACAGTGTGAAGCTAAGTTTTGAATTGGAGGCAGTGCAGATGGTGATTGCAGCCATGAAATTAAAAGACGCTTACTCCTTGGAAGAAAAGTTATGACCAACCTAGATAGCATTACTTTGCCGACTAAGGTCTGTCTATTCAAGGCTATGGTTTTTCCTGTGGTCATGTGTGGATGTGAGAGTTGGACTGTGAAGAAGGCTGAGTGCCGAAGAATTGATGCTTTTGAACTGTGGTGTTGGAGAAGACTCTTGAGAGTCCCTTGGACAGCAAGGAGATCTAACCAGTCCATTCTGAAGGAGATCAGCTCTGGGATTTCTTTGGAAGGAATGATGCTAAAGCTGAAACTCCAGTACTTTGGCCACCTGATGCGAAGAGTTGACTCATTGGAAAAGAATCTGATGCTGGGAGGGATTGGGGGCAGGAGGAGAAGGGGATGACAGAGGATGAGATGGCTGGATGGCATCACTGACTCGATGGACGTGAGTCTGAGTGAACTCCGGGAGTTGGTGATGGACAAGGAGGCCTGACGTGCTGTGATTCATGGGGTCACAAAGAGTCGGACACGACTGAGCAACTGAACTGAACTGAAGGCTTTTAATTCAGGTAGGAAATTGATCATGAGCCCAGACCAGAATTGGCAGTGCCCCTGAGTGAATAGAACAGAATGAGTGCCCTGGGAAAAGGGATCTGATGAAAGGATGTAGAGCTGGAAAGAAGACACTAAAATCCATGTACTGTCCTAAATGATAAAAGGAAAATGTAGTGTTTTTGCTTGAAGTAATGGAAGACTGAGAAGGTTTCTGTCATTTAAGATGATATAAGGTAGTGAATTGTGGAGATTAGGCTAGAAGAGAAGGGACTGAAGGCATTAGAGGGCTGAAGCATGGAGGAGTTTTTGCCCTAGCACATTGTCAGTTCCCCTTATTGGGGCAAGCTCTCAGAACTAATAACTATTAAGGGAATGAAGGAGATGGCTTCGGCACAGAGAACTGTTGGACTGCAACACAGTCAGTCACAGCAAGGACCTCAGTTGGAAACTGAGGGGAACTCCAGCTGTGATGAGCCTTCAGAAATTTCTTGAACTGGGGTGAGGATGGTGGGTCTATTTATTGTGACAGCAATAGGTTATTAGACATGAGTTGCTCTCAGCATGAGATATGACCTTAGGAGGTATGTTTCTTCAGCAAAGGACAAGTCTCAGAGAGGTACTGACTGAAATGTGTAGGCAGCCAACCCTCCAGGCATCTGAGAGAATGAATGTTGGATTCCTGGAATGGGGAATCTGGGTGGCACATCAATGTACCACATCCCTTTTCTTAACCACAGGGAAATTAATGAGACACTATTAATAGTCTAAGGTGACAACGGTATTGGTAAGGAAGTGGTATCTGTGAGATGCAGACACTTTGCATTGCAAAATCATTTTTCACTTTTATAAGTTCTATTTACAGTCTCTTGTTGCTTACTCTTTTGTTATTTTGTTTGTATTAAAGTTTCCTTTAAACTGTTTAGTTTTAAATATTATGCACATTAAATGGTATTTCAAATATTTAAGATACTTAGTACATAAATTTGTTGTTTGTTGGTTCTCTAGAATCTCACTAATGATAGCTGGTCCCATTGTGCATTTGGTGATATTTGATGAGGAGGTCATGTTTATTTGATCACAATCAGTGGGAATCCTGGGGACCAAAAGTGAGAAACCTCTCTCCAGAGAGGATTTGCAATNAAATTTGTTGTTTGTTGGTTCTCTAGAATCTCACTAATGATAGCTGGTCCCATTGTGCATTTGGTGATATTTGATGAGGAGGTCATGTTTATTTGATCACAATCAGTGGGAATCCTGGGGACCAAAAGTGAGAAACCTCTCTCCAGAGAGGATTTGCAATTGCTCCCAAGGCAGCCAGGTGCTCTAGCAACCTAAAGTCCAGTCCAGCATCCCTGACTCAGGGTCAGCCATGCTTACTCATAAGCTTACTCTTAGGGCGGTGCTGCCTTTCTGCTTTGTCCAATAGTCATTGCCCTCTGCTCCCCACTCCTCTCCCTGGTTTCAGTTTATTGAGTTTTCGTTTTATTCTTTTTAGAGGGTAAAGACGGGTTTCTGTCATTTTGGGGGAGTTCTCTGGTGCACTAAATAATGAATTTTTAAGGATATGGTACTTACTCTGTAGTTGGGAGAGTACACTGAAATATTTAGGTAATCGTTGGAGGCCAAAGTGACTAGAGACATGACATAAGGAAGATGAAGACATGAAATAGGAGTTTCAAATTTCTGGATTATAAAACTGGAATAATGGATAGAAGTGTGGAAGTCAGGAGAGAAAGTCTTATTTCCTTGATGGTTTGGGAAGAAGATAGTGTGTTCTAATATATTTCACTGTATTCTGGGCAAAATATATAAAAGTTTAAATACTTGACTGTAAACCAATTTTAAGTTTTTATACAAGAATATTTCAAATAAAAGCACAGCTTTCAGGGCTATTTATTGACCTATAAGTAGTGCTGCTGCTGCTGCTAAGTTGCTTCAGTCGTGTCCGACTCTGTGTGACCCCATAGACGGCAGCCCACCAGGATCCCCCATCCCTGGGATTCTCCAGGCAAGAACACTGGAGTGGATTTCTATTTCCTTCTCCAATGCATGAAAGTGAAAAGTAAAAGTGAAGTGAAGTTGCTCAGTCGTGTCCGTCTCTTAGCGACCCCATGGACTGCAGCCTACCAGGCTCCTCCATCCATGGGATTTTCCAGCCACGAGTACTGGAGTGGGGTGCCATTGCCTTCTCCGATAAAGAGTGCAAATATATTCAATTTTAGATTTCCCTTACAATTTGGTGTCAGAGAACACTATATTTAGTATGGGACATGTGACAGAAATCTGTGATATGTAAGGAATTATATGTTAAAAGTGTGATCAGCTGTGAATGATAGTATGCTAAGTTGCTTCAATCATATTTGACTCTTCAGACCCTATGGACTGTAGCCTTCCAGGCTTCTCTGACCATGGGATTCTCCAGGCAAGAATACTGGAGTGAGTTGCCATTTCCTTCTCCAGGGATCTTTCCAACCCAGGGATCGAACCTGTGTCTCTTATGTCTCCTGCACTGCTGACAGGCCAGTTCTTTACCACTATTGCTACCTGGAAAGCCCGTGAATGAGAGTAGCTTAAATTAACAGTCAACGTTAGCTATTTACATAAAAGATACTTTATCAGTATAACTTCAAAGAAGGCGTATATCAGAAATATTTTGCATCTTATCCTAGGATATCCTCAAATAAACTGTTTTGACTGAATTTATATGGGGTAAAAAATTTAATTTAGAAACTATTTTTTTGCTTGATTAATACTGCAGTATTAATTTTAGGAAGTTTATTATATGTTATAATACGTTGTAGGACACATTCTCCTACTCCCTCTTTGCTTTTATTTTTCAGATCCTTTTCTCTTGCTTATTTTTTTAAATTACACAAAAACTTTAGCATCAGTTTGTTCATTTTGTTTCTAAACTCTTATATTTTTTGTTGTTATTGTGCTGAAGCTATAGATTAACCTAGTGATTTATATCTTTACTATATTTTTCTATTTAAGGGTATGCTTGACTTATTTATTGCTTACCCACTCGTTTTTGTCCTTAAGAATTGTTTACATTTTTGTACAGTAGGTATTTTATGTTTCTTGCCAGTAAAATGTTGAATTGTTGTGATGAGAGTGGGCATCCTGATTTGTGGAAAATGCATCTGAGGATCACCAGTATGACTGAGCCAGACTGCAAGGCCTAAGTTCTTTCTGTTATGACACACTAACTTGCAGCAAAGCTTTATTCTTAGGTGAAAATGTACATAATTTTATAAAAACGTATCTATAAAATATATACTGAAATAATAATGCATGTGTGCACGCTAAGTCACTTCAGTATGTCCGACTGTGTGCAATCCTATGGACTATAGCCCATCAGGCTCCTCTGTCCATGGGATTCTCCAGGCAGGAGTACTGGAGTGGGTTGCCATGCCCTCCAGGGAATCTTTCGACCCAGGGATCGGACTCATGTCTCCTATGTCCCCTTTGACAGTCAGATTCTTTACCATTAGTGCCACCTGGGAAGCCCATAAAATATATAATGAAATAATAATAAAGGGAGTCAAATAAAAATAATTCAGTGCAATTTAATACATGCCTGTGATTATTAATATTGTCTTTTAAAATTTTATTAAGTCTGAGGTAAAACAGTTGCAGTTTGAAACGGTCTTTATTTCCCCAAATTCACTTAAAATAGCACTTTCTTGTAATTTTAGCCATAAACAGTCCCTTGATATTTATACATATAGATTGGAAGAATGTGACAGATTGTATTTTCCAAATGGTAGCAATAAAGTCTCCTTCTCATTTACTGTTCTACGATGTGACTTTGCCACTCCTTCAGCAAGAGGTGGCTAACTTGCTTCTCTTGGGGTCTGTGTGGGCTTAGGTTTATGTAACTTGGAAGTTACACTGACTTCCAAGCCTGTGTCATAAAAGCGTCACAGCTTCTGTCTTATGCATTTGAACACTTGAGCTCAAAGCCCTGAGCCAGCATGTAAGAAGTCTAACAACTCCGAGGCTGCCATTCAGTGAGAAAACCTTTCTACATGAAGAGGCCACATAGAGGAGTTCCAGTTGGCAGTCACGGTCTGTAAGTCACTCAACCCAGGCACCAGACATGCTAAGTAAACAAGTCTTGAGATGACTCCAGTCCCCAGCCATCAAGCCATTTTCAAGCTTTGAATCTTTCCACCTAGACCCCAGAGATCATGGAGCCTATATAGATAGAGCCATTCTCCACTGTGTCTTGCTTGAATTCCCGACTCACTGAGTCCATGAGCAGGGACAACATTGAACTTTACCTGAGCCCCCTGATCCTGGAAAATTGAATTAATTAAGAAATCTTCTCAACCTGTGTGTTCTGGGAAATGGTTTTATTCTGGATATTTCATTTTTTGTTGTTTTCTTTGCCTAATTTGCTTGCCTCCTACTTTAAATAGACGCTCAACTCATGTATTTTCTCTCTGAATATCACCAATAGTCTTAAAAATCAAGTTTTTGTAACAAAGCTCTTATACAATTTATATCATTGTTTTGTGCTGTCTTATGACAAAGTCAGACAAAGACCCTCCAAATTCCAATTCTTTGGCTCATAAATAATTGTTGTTTTTCAGCCACTAAGTCATGTTCAGACTCTTTGCGACCCCATGAACTGCAGCACACCAGGCTTCCTTGTCCTTCACTAGCTCCCAGAATTTGCTTAAAATTATGTCCATTGATTCAGTGATGCCATCCAACCATTTCATCCTCTGTCACCCCTTTTTCTTCCTGCCCTCAGTCATTTCTAATGAGTCAGCTCTTTGCATCAGGTGGCCAAAGTATTGGAACTTCAGCTTCAGTATAGTCCTTCCAGTGAATATTCAGGATTGATTTCCTTTAGGATTGACTGGTTTGATCTCCTCATTGTCCAAGGACCTCTCAAGAGTCTTCTTGATCACCACAATTTGAAAGCATCAATCCTTTTTCTCATAATTGATTATTTGAAACCTTAATCTTTACTGACCAACAGGGATAAAATGCCTGTTGACTGGACCAAGAAAATCCCTTTCCTGTCTTTCACTGAGAGATGCTTGCGGAGTTTATGGTTTGGGGCTTTTCCCTTTTGCAATAATATCATCCCTTGTATTATTTCAAGAGTCATTTTAACAAAAAATTTTCCTTATTAATGTAAAGATTTATACTTTTTCTTTGACAGCATACATAACAGAATGATTAGTTTAATTCATTAATAGGTTAATTGACTTTTTCNTCAGTGATGCCATCCAACCATTTCATCCTCTGTCACCCCTTTTTCTTCCTGCCCTCAGTCATTTCTAATGAGTCAGCTCTTTGCATCAGGTGGCCAAAGTATTGGAACTTCAGCTTCAGTATAGTCCTTCCAGTGAATATTCAGGATTGATTTCCTTTAGGATTGACTGGTTTGATCTCCTCATTGTCCAAGGACCTCTCAAGAGTCTTCTTGATCACCACAATTTGAAAGCATCAATCCTTTTTCTCATAATTGATTATTTGAAACCTTAATCTTTACTGACCAACAGGGATAAAATGCCTGTTGACTGGACCAAGAAAATCCCTTTCCTCTGTCTTTCACTGAGAGATGCTTGCGGAGTTTATGGTTTGGGGCTTTTCCCTTTTGCAATAATATCATCCCTTGTATTATTTCAAGAGTCATTTTAACAAAAAATTTTCCTTATTAATGTAAAGATTTATACTTTTTCTTTGACAGCATACATAACAGAATGATTAGTTTAATTCATTAATAGGTTAATTGACTTTTTCCCTCAACATAATCAAAACCCTTTTTAGTCAGAAAAATATGCTATTGATTCAAAAATTAAGCACTGTAGGCCAGATTATTTCACCACAAAACTATCAGAAATGTTTACGTTTATATATTTACTGGTAATAATTTAAATGACTTCTAATTTTTGTATTTACTTGAGTGAATGGAATACTTCATGAGTATATGCTAGACATTTTAATGATAATTTTCATCTTAGTTGAGCATGATATTGATAAATTTCGTTTTGAACTATCCAAAATGTTATCTATTTGTAGGTATATGTGAGCGTGCATGCTCAATTGCTCAGTCATGTTCAGCTCTTTTCAACCCCATGGACTGTAGCCCACCAGGCTCCTCTGCCCATGGAATTATCCAGGCAAGCATACTGGAGTGGGTTGCCATTTCCTACTCCAGGGGATCTTCCCGACCCAGGGGTCAAACCCACTTCTCTTGCGTCTCGTGCACTGGTATAACAAGATATACATCGTATAAGGACTATGTTACACAAACTTGATTTTTAAGACTATTGATGATCTTCCGATAGAGAATAAATATGCTAATTGAGCAACAATTTTGTGCTCACTCTTTCACATTCTGTACTCATTTCACCCACAAAGCAGCCCAATGTTTGTAATTACATTTTTATAAATGATAAAATGGTCCTCCTCGTGATAATAGAATTCCTTCTTTGAAATTTGTCTTTGCATATTATGTGAAAGATTAGTTTTATTTTTATATGTTTGAAATTTACTTCTCTTTAAAAATAAAACTAATCTTTCACGTAATATGCAAAGACAGAATCAATACTATGGAAGCAGAAAAACATTTTCTTAGTATTTTCATGGCAAAGATAAGGGATGACTTTTTAAAACCTGATCACATTTTTTCTAGCTGACAACTAGAATTTTAGGGAACAACAAAGATTGTGGCCCACCCACAGGCTTAGTAAAAGGGCAGCAACAAGGATTTCCAATCTGGACTGTGCACTAATTAGCATGATGGAGTTCCCCAAATTTCTTTTCTTCTCTGAGTTTCAGTTTATGTCTCATAAATCTAGAGATAACATGCAGATGCTAATTTCTAATACATATTATTCCTGAATATTGTAAGGTTCAAATCAGAGAATGTGCTCAGTAGTACTTAGATACCAGAGGGCTCTACAAAAACAATGGATGTAAAATTAGAACTTGACAAGAGCAATGCACATAGAATCCAAGTGTGTTCATGTATATTCTCTCACTTGACTTTTACTTCCAAACCATATTTGCTGAAACACTCCTTCTACCTGGAATGTTCTCAGATATGAATACAGACATCTTAGCCCAACTTCAGGCTCTGCCTCGAATACCACCACTTAATGCAAACTTTTTCCTAATCCTAATAGGTGTACTCAATCCATCCTCTTAATACATTTCTATGGTCAGCTGCACTTTAAAAAATAATACTGTTTAGCAATTAGTTATGCTGTTTACAAGTCATTTCCCACGTCCAGGGTGAAAGGTCCTAGAGAGAAAGAACTGCTTCTTATTTCCTGAAGCTTCTATAGTACATTGCCCTTATTCTTTGTGGAGAGCGGGGAGCTCAGTACATATTTTTTCAATTGAATTCTATAAATCAGTTACTAATTAATTTTATCTGAGATATTGTAAGAATAGCAACTTTAAACTGCACATAAGAATGTAGGGTAAATAATAAAATGAATGTTAGTAAGGTTCTATGTCTGATTTATCACTATTGCGAAATAATCACAATTAATATGATTACATCCATATTCCCTGGCATGTTGTTATAGTTTTTTATGTCCTTGTTAATGAAGTTTTATCTTCACAAAGTGATAAAAAATACACCCTGTGATCTCAGGGTATATTTTATTAATATTCCTCTTTAAAGAAGATCTAAATTAAATTGAGTTCTTGACATCAGTAGTATATTTTGCTCAGTTTCTATTATTAGTTACTTCAGGGTTATTCTCATCAAAAGTAGTGGTTAAATTCTCTTTTTTCCTTGAAAGTCTTTGACAGTCCTTGGTGCCACTGGTGGATACTTTATGGTCTGTTCCCAAGGAATGTTAACTTGCTCAACATCTGGAGTGAATTACCTGAAGACAACCAGCTCTTTTGATGTGATTCTCATTCTTTTAATCCTTTCTTTTCAGGAAGAAAACAACTTTGATTCCTTTCTTTTCAGGTAGAAAATGAAATACATTATAGTTTTAGTTGCTAATTAGTTGCTTATGATAGTCTTTTTTTTTTTTAATTTTAGTTAATAGTACCTTTCTTCAATTGATGGCTGGTCTCTTAATCTTACTTAACCTAACTGATTTGTGCAGAATATGAAGTTTATGTATCACATAAAATTTTTTATGAAACTAGTATATCTCTTTGTGATCCTCAAAACTATGATATGTGAAAAACTCTACTAACCCCTTTTATATGATAATCAGTTCAGTCCCTCAGTCATGTCTGATTCTTTGTGACCCCATGAANCTTAACTGATTTGTGCAGAATATGAAGTTTATGTATCACATAAAATTTTTTATGAAACTAGTATATCTCTTTGTGATCCTCAAAACTATGATATGTGAAAAACTCTACTAACCCCTTTTATATGATAATCAGTTCAGTCCCTCAGTCATGTCTGATTCTTTGTGACCCCATGAACTGCAGCACCAGGCTTCCCTGTGTATCACCAACTATTGGAGCTTGCTCAAACTCATGTACATTGAGTTAGATGCCATCCAACCATCTCATCCTCTGTCATCCCCTTCTCCTGCCTTCAATCTTTCCCAGCATCATGGCCTTTTCCAGTGAGTCAGCTCTTTGCATCAGGTGGCCAAAGTATTGGAGCTTCAGCTTCAGCATCAGTCCTTCCAGTGAATATTCAGGACTGTTTTTCTTCAGGATGGACTGATTGGACCTTCTTGCAGTCCAAGGGGCTCTCAAGAGTCTTCTCCAACACCACAGTTCAAAAGCATCAATTCTTCTGCACTCAGCTTTCTTTATAGTCCAACTCTCACATACATACATGACTACTGGAAAAAACATAGCTTTGACCATACAGACCTTTGTTGGCTAACCAATGTCTCTGCTGTCTAGGTTGGTCATAACTTTTCTTCCAAGGAGCAAACATCTGTTAATTTCATGGCTGCAATCACCGTCTGCAGTGATTTTGGAGCCCCCCAAATAGTCTGTCATGGTTTACATTGTTTCCCCATCTATTTGCATTGAAGTGATGGGACCAGATGCCATGATCTTAGCTTTCTGAATGTTGAGCTTTAAGCCAACTTTTTCACTCCTTTTTGACTTTCATCAAGAGGCTCTTTAGTTCTTCTTTGCTTTCTGCCATAAGTGTGGTGTCATCTGCATATCTGAGATTATTGATATTTCTCCTGGCAGTCTTGATTCCAGCTTTTGCTTCATCCAGCCTGGCATTTAGCATGATGTACTCTGCCTAGAAGCTAAATAAGCATGGTGACAATATGCAGCCTTGACGTACTCCTTTCCCAATTTGGAACCAGTCTGTTGTTCCAAGTCTGGTTCCAATTGTTGCTTCTTGAGCTGCATATAGATTCCTCAGGAGGCAGGTAATAGGAATGCTAAGAAGCAATCCAATATAAAAAGTGATTTTTCTTAAATTTTGTATATAGACTGGGAACTAGTTGGTAAAGAAAAAAAAGAGAAGTTGGTTATTTTATTATTCATTTTTTTTCATTTTTATTGAAGTATAGTTGTTTTACAAGGTTGTGTTAGTTTCTGTTGCACAGCAAAGTGGATCAGTTATATGTATACATATATTCCCTCTTTTTTGGATTTCCTTCCTATTTAGGTCACCACAGAGCACTGAGGAGAGTTCCTTGACCTGTACAGTAGGTTTTAACTTGGTATCTATTTTATATATATTAGTGTATATCTTATCATTCTGTATGAGTCCTTCTATGATAAAAGTAGAAGTTATCTTATAATATGAAGAGGCATGTGAAAACTCACTTTATGGAGCATAGTGACACCTTCTATTGTTAGATGACTTAGTCTCATCTATCAAATTTTGAGTACCCACCATACTCCAGATATCATAAAGTTTTCTAGGAGTGCAACATGAAGCAAAACAGATATAGTCTTCATGGACCTTGCCCTTATAGTGTAGTTGGACTGTTTTCTCCAGATAAGATTACTTAGTTTTGAAATTTAAGATGAAATAAATTGCTATTTTTCATCCTTTATACTAGCAAGTTCCATGTGGGCAAGAATCTTTGTTGTTTCATTCACCAACTTATTCCCACTGCCTAGAACAGTGCCTGGCACATAGTAGGTTTTCAATAAATATTTGTTGAATAATAAGTACTTCCAACAAAAGGAACCTTTGGTTAAATTTCTCTTGTATACTAGACATTTACAAGACCCTGTCTGCTAGATGTCACAGGGTAGGCATAGGGGTTGGTACAATTTTATCACATTAGCAGTAGAAAGTCGTATATCCCTGACTCCTCCTCTTACCTGTGTAAGTCATAACCTTGAAATCTCATAAAAATTTCACTCTTTTTTTTTTTTTTGAAATTGCTTGTTATTGTTGTGCTTCATCTGTAATTGCCACACACATCTGGTAGATTCTTCCTCTTTTTGACCCAGGTCTACTCACTGACTTCTGCCAGTGAAGCTGCTGGAGGGTGTTTGCCACTGACGTTCCTGTTGCACAGTCCATCTCATCGGGATAATGGTGTAGTTTTTGCCTAGTGTGCTGTCTCCTAATGTTTCTGAAATGCAAACCTGCTTTCTCCACTCTGTGTCACATCGCACCACGGAAACTCTGAAGTAGCGCAGCTCATTCTCAGGGTCTTTCAGACTCTTTTTTTCAGAAGAAAACCTTCAGATTTTATGAGCAGTGCTCTCTATGTAGGGCTCTGACATAAACTGCTAAGTAGAGAGAGGACACAGGGAGAACTTGCTGCTTTTTCCCATTCCTCTACTGTTCTCCTCCTTTCTAAACTGATGCTTGGACATGCTGGATGCAGTGTGGCCCAAGGGTGGACCTGCAGAAGTAACTTGGTAGTAACAGGCTCAAAGTGTAAATTACAAAACTAGAACTCAACAGGGAACAGAGCTGTTGCCATCATGGGGGCAGCCACTTCTAATCTAAATTCTCTCATTAAATTTGACCATCTCCTTAAAAAATCTTATTCCTAATTTCAGGAAACTAAGTGTCCAGGTCCTTAAATAAGCAAACTGCCTAGATAGAAAGAATGTCAATATAAAAGTACATTCAAGATTTCTGGCTACGTGTTATTCTGTTAAAAGTCAGTTTGAATAAAACTAATGAGTTAGTCAGGCATTTGTTTGTGTCTGGCATCGTTGACTATAACAGGAGAAGACAAAGTATTTTTTACTTGGGATTATTTGGTGGAGGGGTAAAAAATCCCAAATTGCAGGAAGATATTTGTAGCATGTATAGCTATGTATGTGGTGTGATTTGGGGGCTTTTAATAAGATCCTGTGTACCCTACAGTGCTTCCTTGTCCTGAATCCTTATACGTGATATCGTTTTAGGAGTAAAAGATTTTTCAGTTTCAGTTAGTTCAGTGTAAGCTGGTCCCAAAGGAATAAAGGAGATTTTCATGGGTTTGGGCACAGAGATGCTTGGAGCCATCATCAGCACACTGGTTTTCTACAGAGGCAGGGGAGAGAGGAAGCGTGAAGTTAGGGTGGGTTGAAGGTAAGCCACAGTTACTGCACAAATTTAGTAAAAAGAATTTCAATGAGGAATATATCTGAACTGTACAAATGTTAAAACAAGAATTAGTATCATGAAATGGAGATCTCAAACTAAATTCAAAAGATACAGGTTTTAGTTCTGACCTTGATCCTTGCTGACTGTGTGATCCTGGGCAAGTCATTGCAACTCACTGGGATTTCTCATTCTAATATCTCCTGGTTCAGTTCTAAAATCTTGTGATTCAAATGGCTGTGTTGTGTGGATGGGTCTTAAAAAGAAGAGCAGTGTAGGTTTGTAGATTTTGTGGGAAAAGTAGATATTATGGATTGTATGTTTGTGTCCCCCTGAATTCTTACATTGAAACCTGATACCCAGTTGGATGGCATTTAGAGGTGAGGCTTTTGGCAGGTGATTAGGCCATAGGAGTGGAACTTTATAAAAAATATTTCAGAGAACTCCCTTACCCCTTCTTCTGTGTGAAGATAGCTGTTTATGAACCAGGAAGAGGGCTCTCACCAGATATTTCAAACACCGAATCTTCCAGCACCTTGTCTTTGACCTTCTAGCCTTAAACACTGAGAAATACACTTCTGTTGTTTAATTGCCTCACAGTCTGTGATAATCTGTTATATCTGCCAGATCAGATAAGTCAGTAAGTCTAGAGCTGGATCATCAACAAATCCAGTAAAAGGGTTTTGTACCTAGTTTCCAGTTTGGGGGGAATCCCTGCAGTGCCAGGCAATTCTTGGGTATCAGTGGGGCATCCTTCAATTCAGTTCAGTTCAATTCAATTCAATTCAATTCTGACACTATCTACCCAGAGAGAGTCCGAGCTTCCACAGGCTAAGGGCTCAGTCCTAGGCTGCATCCCCTACCCATGCTTCAGATACCCTTTGCAAATACAGGTTGTCACCTGGGCTTCTACCTAACCAGCTATAGATTGGAGGTTCCAATGGCCCTCCTCCAACTTAAGAGTGCCAATCACAAGTCCAGGTTGTCATCTGGGCTTCTGAACAAAGTGCACGTGCATTCAGTTGTGTCTGACTCTTTGTGACCCCATGGACTATAACCCACTAGGCTCCTCTAGTCAATGGGATTTTCCAGGCAAGAATACTGGAGTAAGTTGCCAGTTCTTACTCCAGGGGATCTTCCCAACCTAGGGATTGAACCTGTGTTTCCTGCACTGGCAGGTGGATTCTGTACTACTGAGCCACCTGGCAAACTGGAGGTTCTGACAATCCCTTTCTTGGGTTCTGTTGATTTGCTATAGCAGCTCACAGAACTGAGAAACATTTTGCTTAATAGATTACTGGTTTATTATAAAATATGGCTCAGGAACAGTCAGATGGAAAAAGTTCATAGGGCAAGGTATGTAAGTAGGGGCTCTGAACCTCCGTGCCCCTCTGAGAACCCTGTTCTCCAGAAATCTGTACCTATTCACCAACCTGGAAGTTCTCCCAACCCTGTCCTTTTGGACTTCAATGAAATAAGCACAATTGATTAAGTCATTGGCCATTGGTGATAGATTTCCAACCTCAAGTCCCTCTTCCTTACTCAGAAGTCGAGGGTTGGGGGTGGGAATGAAAGTTTTAACCCTATAAAAAATACCTGGTTGGCTCCATTGGCAACTAGCTCCTATCCTTAGGGTCTAAAAGTCATCTCATTAGCAAAACAAAAGCTCCCTTTATAGCTCTCTTCTGTTCGGAAATCTCAGGAAATTTAAGAGCTCTGTGTCAGAAATAGGACGAAAAGACCAAATAGACTTTTCTTAATTGCAAGGATCACATACACGAACTAGATTATTGGAGAAAGAGAAGGAGAAGGGATTTCAGTAAGAAGGACACCAAGACTGGAACAAAACACAGATTGTAGATAGACCTCAAGGAAGTGATCTGACTGAAAAAAGGTCAGGACAGTTATAATAACACTGTATTATTAACAACGTTATACTGCATTTTCCAGAATGATCTTTATGACTCCAATCACAATGATTCCTCTGCAATTGTGTCATGAAATATTAAATTACCTACTCTCTTTCCTATTCTTCCTACCCTGTCAATGCCCTAATTCCCTTAAAATGCCCACTTTGTGAATTTGTTTCAGTCACTAATATCATGATTAAATTGTTCTAGTTTCAGTGACTGAAGTGTCCTTTTTCTGTGCAAAGCCAAGGAACATTTTGATGACATTCTCACTTTTTGTAGCAGGGACTCTTAGTTTGGGACTGGATTTAAGGGCTCATAGTGCCTGTATTTTTCTACTCCTGTACCTCGGACTGGGCTGAAGTTTTCTCATCTCTGCTCTCATATTGACCTGGCCATTCCTAGACTGCTCCATTGATGTTTAAATATCTACATACGTGTTATTCTTCTCACCAAACTCTGAATTTCTTCAGGACAGATTTCTGTTTTTCATCTGTAGGTCTAACATAGCAAACAGCATATGGTATATGTACACCTGGTTGAGCGAAGAAGTTACCTGTTGTTAAACTATACATGCCATGTTTTGCAGTAGAAATGATGTTGGGACCTGAAGGAACTTTTGAACTCAAGTATATTGTAACACAATCCCGCCCTCAATTTTTTCCCACTAATATTCCTTAGACTCTAGCTACATTTATTAGCAACTGAAAAAATGTGAAGCTCTATTAGCAAAGAGAAAATATTCAGACCTAAAAGACCTCGAATAGAAGATCAATAGGCTGTGAAGGCAATTATCTAATTCATCTGGGTCACCCTCACCTTTATTGCTAGAAGAACTGGCTTTATTTCAATTCAGTCATGAAACCAGTGGGTTATTAGCAAGAAAACAGGCAAGCAGTTTTTCTACTATAGCTACAGTTAAGAACAATTATGGTATTAAGTTCATGGATACTGAAGAGATTAATAGACTTTTCAAGGAGTTTTATGGACGATTATATATGAATGATCACTGTACTATATGTTAAGGGGAAAGATCATATTTCTGCATTTCCTTAAATATGGACAAATTTTGGAAGGAAAAGAAACCTTCTTGAATAAAGCTATTCTTCCTACTTAAAACTGCCAAAGTCCTAGAAAAGTCTAGGTAAGGTCAGGATGCAGCCAGTTCCATTAAAATGCTTTGCATTAAAGGTTTCATTAATCTTTTATAGATTGTATGGTAATAGGACTATTTTATCTCAAATGATCCTGGCCTGGATTTTGCTTGACACGTGTTTTATTAAGTGCTCTTATCTGTCATCTTAATAATCCAGTGCTGGTATTTATTAAAAAGTTTTGTTAAATCACATTTTTCTATGCAGTTTTTTCTTTTGAAGAAGTTAAAAGAATTCTATTGTTATCTTATTAATATATACTGTCTTTCTCTGTTTGAGATGTCTAGACAATGATTCTCTTTCCAGTATCCTATTATGTCCTTCTATTGTGCATCTCCTCTGGTTGTTATGTTTCTCCCAAGACAGTATCTAGTAAAGGCAAAATGACTTTTTTTCTGTTGGGTTTAGGGAACTATTCAACACCGCTTCCTCATTCAAGGGAAGATTGTAGGAAGTATACAATCCACAGAGAGTTGCCTAGAAAAGAAATAAACTTTAAACTATTTTAAAGAATAATAAGCATTTTCATGCATTCCAAGGATAGGCTTTAAGTTATTCTAACACAAATTGAGCTTTTATTTTCAATGGCACATTTTGTAAGAGGTAAATATAGTAAAGGTATGAGTATCACGGGTGGGCTGATTTGGGGATTTTTGTGAGATTGTTCAACTCTTTAGAATGTAGAATTCTTAGCCTTTTAGGGAGTGATTAAGTCGCTAGGAACTGATTCATTTTTTTTAAAATATAAGAGATGGATCTTATAAAGCATTGTGAGAATTTATTAATTTATAATATGTAGTATAACATTATTGTGCAGAAGATAAAGGAATGTATAATAAAGCATACTATCTAGAATAATGCATGAAATTATACACACACACACTTGCTTAGCTGAATCCTTGGCATATGAAAAATAGATAAGAAATGTTAGCTGCATCTGAAGTAGCAAGATGCCTGGGGAAAGGACTTTAATAACCAGAGGTTATATTTGAAGTTAGCAGCTATTCTGAGGAATCCATGAAAGGCTTTGGTTTATTACATGGCTCAAGTCTNAATAGTTGTGGCCCACAGGCTTAGTTGCCCCAAGACATGTGGGATCTTCCTGGACCAGGGCTTGCATGTCTCTTGTGTTGCCAGGTGGATTCTTTACCACTGAGCTACCAGGGAAGCCCATACTTCAGCCTTTTAATCTCTGAAAGGAATCTTCACCTTTAGGAAAGGAAGATAAGTCATCCTCATTACTATTTAGAAGAACTTCTTTTCTACTTCTGTGACCTGGTTAGTGGCCTTCATCGTGGCACATTAGAGACAGACAGAATTTGGGAAGTTCACTTCCAAATGCATGGACTCAGAGTAAACTTTTCAAGTCAGAGTACATTGGTACCTGGGGAAACATTGCATGAAATCATGTGCACTGGATAGCTTTTATGGAGTTCATTATCAAAGGGGAACATTAGGCAGGAATCTGGCAGAGAAAATGTAATCAGGATTTATAATTAAGTGAGAAGAGAATTTATAAACTTGATTATAATTGTAGGGTTTCTAGGCCTTTTTCCAAATATCAGCCACAGGCACTGTGACTATAAAATAAGAATTTGTATACTAAGAATTATTGATTATGATTTCAGTTTGGAAAACGTTGACAGGTTAGTCTCAAACTGAAAATCTTGCCATCCTTCTAAAGAAAGTTTGGTTACAGGATATTTTTGGTAGATCCAGTCTGGAAGTATTTCTAGTAATTACATAACTCAAAATAACTTCTCAAACAAAAACTCATTGTTTTTTCTCAAGGATGTTAGTACTGTTCTCTTTAAATGAAAGACCTTTTGAAAGAGAAACAAAGTTTGCTTATTTTACAGGTACATCTTATCCTCGTAGGACTAAAGGCAACTCCAGCTCCCTCTTTCATTTGTGTTACCGTTGATCTTCTTAGGAGTTTGGAAAAAATGATAGAATTTTCTGGAACTAGGAGCGAGGGTGTTGTGGGCTTGGGCATTGTGGCTATTGAGAAAGACAGATAAGCATGACCCTGATTAGCTGCTGTTGCAGCAAGGGCTTGGAATTAGGTGACTCATTCCTCAAGACTGATAGTCTAGCTTGTGCAGCATTAACCAACTTGGTGAAAGAACAGTATAGTGGTTCTCAGTTGGATTTTATACCTAGCCTGACTTGGATGTGGACCCTGGGTATAATATTGACTAACTGTGAGAGTATGAGTGTTACTCAAGACTCAGTTTCCTCATCTGTAAAACGAGGCTAATAAAACCAAGTTTAATAAATTTTTATGAGGTTTAAAATTAATGTGTAAACATATATCCCTGATATATAGTAGATGCTCAGATAATGAGCATTTATTTGAGTACCTATTTTCAGTTATTATTTCACTGCAAAGTTATTGATTGAGTTTCTAGCCATCTATATATCCATGTATTCTTTTAAAAGATGTTGCATTTCCTCTCTGATTACATATACTGTGTACCTACTTGTTAAGATATACAAGTAGGGACTAGTGTTTTATGATGAGAGAACAATTAGGTGTAGACATTAATTATAGCTCTATTTTTAGGTTAAATATAGGAAACACCCTTAAAACTAGATCCTTGATTTTATTTGCAAATAAAATCAGAGTTATTGATCACTTCAAAGCAGTCTGACTTCAGGGGCCTTAAAATCTGTTTAGTGAGGCAGAAGACATGAACTCATGAAAAGTTAAAATGGACAGAAGACATTACTAATGGCCAAAGGAAGGAGTGGGAGTGAGCAAGCTTCATGGCCACAGGCAGAGCCTTGGGCTAGAGGAACCTGGGGACCTTCAACAACAGCTCTGAGCTTGGAGCTCTGCTGAGGTATGTGGGTAAACGTGGAAATCAGGCCTCAGGGAGCTCTCTCAGACAACCTCTTACCCAGCCAGAAAACTAAGTAGAACATTCATCCTACAAGCCAGCAGTGATCATGAAAATATAGATACACTTAATGGAAATTAACTAAAAATATATCGGCCTTCTTTAGAAAAAGAATGTGGATTCATACATTTAAAAAGATTTTTTTATGGCCTGTATTAGAAATGTGATACTGAAACAGAATAGTTTTTGGAAAGTATTCTGGCCATTCCACTGCAGCTTGCAGTGCAGAGACAGTAGGAATCCCTGGGCAGGGCTGGTTGAGCTGTGATCACAGAGGGTGGCACTGGCAGTCTTGGCGGGTACTGTGGGTTTTGCTGTCTGTCACATGTTACTGGGGGCTTCCCAGATGCTAGCGGTGCTAGTGGTAAAGAACCCGCCTGCCAATTCAGGAGACATAAGAGACATGGATTCCATCCCTGGGTTGGGAAGATTCGCCTGGAGAAAGAAATGGCAACCCACTCCAGTGTTCTTTCCTGAAGAATCCTATGGACAGAGGAGCTTCATGGACTATAGTCCATGGGGTCTCAAAAGAGTCAGATACAACTTAGCGACTGAACAACAAATTATTTTGTTTAATCCTGAGAAACCTCTATGAAGTGGAAAGTTTTTCTGACCAAAATTAAATGATTAAGTAATTGAGTCCCAGAGACTTTAATTAATCTTGCTGTAGAAATATAACTAAGACGTGCCAGAGGAATACAGGAACTAAGTCGGTCAACCAAAGAGCACTGGAGTTAACCAGGCAAACCCTGCCTCCCTGAACAGATAAAGGGATTTTATTCGTGAATCTACTGATACAGAGGATGGTTTATTCCTATGACTGCAACTTCTCTGGAATACTAGGTAAAAGTCCAAACATAAAAAAGGTAATTTAAAAAATGGCTACATATGAATGTATATATGATACACTTGCATCCATAATGTATGTTTGTGTGCATATGAGTCAGTTCATGTATGTAAGTATATGCGTATTTGTGTAAATACCTTCCCCCCAAAATTTTAGACCAAAGACTCCCTTCTCGGTAGCATTAAATTTAGAGAAACAATGAAATAGGAAAACTGAAGGTAGAAATATTTGCATATTATTTTGCCTCAGCTGCTAACATTTTAGTTGACTTTTTAGAGAAACAGTTACAGCATTATATGCTTGGGATTACTCTTTTCTCTATGTTTTTCTGTGTAGCAGAGCAGAAACTGTGAGAAGGTTTATTCTGAACCCCAACTGAGGACCCAGTATGATTCATGTAGTCAACTATTTTCCTCTCCTTGGAACTTTTTTTTTTAAGGTTCTGGAATGCTGTATTTTCTGTGTTCTCTGTTCTCCACCACTTCCCTTCCTCCTTTGTCTCTCTGTGCTCTCTCTTTGGGTGGGCTTGTGAATCCTGTAGCTGTCAATGTCACCTTCAGAAACTGTATTTCCAGTCAGTGCTTTTACCATGCCTCAAAAAAGTAAAAATATCTTACTATATATTTGACATCTCTTTAACACAGACAATGGGAACTTCTGTTTTTCTCCAGAGACCTGCTTCTCCATTGTCTTTTCCACCTCATTAAAGGGCACCACAATGTACCCAGTTAGTTGCTCAAGGCAAAAACCTAGGAATGATTCTCAATTCTCCTCTTTTCCTTCCAGTCCAACCTGAAATCCTCAGTAGGTTCTGTTGTCTTTCTTTCAAAGCATATCCCTCGTGTCCTTTAACTTCATTTTCAACATGACTTCCTTGGTCTAGGCCATCATCATCTCTTGCAGAGAATAGCCTCTTAAATACTTTCTTTACCTCTATTTTTCTTCATTATCATTTACTAAAGTACCAAGAGTGATCTTTTAAAATGAATAATAGACTCATGTCACTTCCCTGTTAAAACATCCCAGACGCTCTTATTAGTCTTAGAATAAAGTCCAAATGTATTGCCTTGCTTGGCTTAGAACACCCTGTGTAAATCTGCTCCCTGTTGTTTACCTCATTACATATTAATAACCTCCCTCTCCCCACCTCATCCCCCCCATCTTGGCCACTATGTTTTTGCTACACTGGTCTTCTTTCTGTTCCTTTCCATGTCTGTGCCTGACTTAGGGCCTTGATACTAGCTGTTCCTTATGCCTGAAGGCCCTTTCAATGATCTTTGCTTGCCATTCAGATGTTATATTAAGTGTCTTTGGTTCTGAGAAGACTTCTCTGACTACCCAAACTTCACTGACCACCCAAACTAAAGTACACACCCAGTAACTCCTTCTCACACCATCCTGCTTAAATTCTCTCCATAATACTTAGCATGTTCTGACGGTTTCTTATTTACATTATTGTCTAATATTTATTTGTTCATTGTTTTCTCCATGAGAATATAAACTTCTTGAGATCACAGACTTTATCTGTCTTCTTTGCTGCAGTACCCAGAGGCCTAGTTAGTGTTTGTCAGAGTAGACCCTTGGTACATATATGTTAAATATTGATAGAATGAAGGCTTGTGTGTTGAATTCAAGATATTTTTTAATGGATTCTCTGTAGCTCTTAGCTGGCTCCCACCTTTTTAAACCATGAGTCTTGGTTTACAAATAGATGGTGTTGGGTGTGTTTTGGCAGGTGCTAAGCAACCCACTGAATGATGCTACAGCCTGGGAGCTAACAGGCAGTTTGTCTTATGCCAGCTTGAAAGGCTCCAGAGTTCTTGACTGATCCACCCATAATTCTTGGCATCTGGAGTGCAGAATGAGAAAGTAATACAAATTGATATTCACCAACCATTATATACTAACATAACATCACAGGGATATTATGGTTGATAAACACTCTGATTCAAAAAGCCTCATAATTTAGCCCTCTAGGAGTTCAAGCAGGCAAACGAACATAAACTTAGTTACCAATATCCTAACAGTCTAGAGTCCCAGCCTAGTTGTAAGAGTTGCTTAATCCATAATGTGACCTAAAAGACATCCTCAGTTGACTAGAATGAAGCTTTGAGGTTGGTAGAATTTGATGTGGCTTTGGCTGCTTGCTAGTAGTCATGTGATTATGTTATTTCAAAAAAAATGTTAACTTGCTGGTGTATAATTAGTGGATCTTTATCTTGAGGGATTATCTAGGAGGGATTTATCGAATCCCAAGAGCCCTTCAATAGCTGGGAGTGATTGCAGAAGGGAAGTCCGAGACATTCAAACTATGAATAGGGCTGACACCTCATTGCGAGGTTTGAAGAGGAAGTGAGGGGACCTGTGAAGAGTGTGGGTGGCCTCTGTGAACAGAGAGTAGTCCTCAACTTGTAGCCAGTGAGGTAATGTGGACCCAAGTCCTGTTAGCTGCAAGAAATTGATTGAATCACCTGTCCCCCCCATCTGCACTCTGGAAGGTGGCCTATTGCTTGCCAGCAGTTACAGGCCAGCTCTGGGCTGGCCGAATCAGTGAACTGTTCTCTTATTTGGTGTGTTGGATCACACCTAATCTAACCTTTCCAAGTTTTTTCTTCCCTGAGTATTCTCCCTCAGCCCTAGGCAACATATAAAGTGGCTTTATATCTTACAGTTACTTTTTTTT